>CM022752.1:36120427-36260427 GCA_012411365.1 Ameiurus melas
GCACAATCCACCACCTTCAGTTCAAACGGTCGGCTACTTCAGACAGTCACGGTTTGTTGTGTTTTTGTTTGTTTTTTTCTTGGCTGGTTTCGAGCCTGTGGCGCTCCTCTTCTTTGGGGTAAAGAAGGACCAGGAGAGTTCTCTCTAGTGGTATGGAAAACTCTAGATCAGGAGTGTGTGGCTACAACTGCTCGTTGGGGTGCTGCTCTCGGTCGGGCTCGGCTTTGCCCGTCTGGCCTGGAGATGGCGCATGGGGCGGGTGTGCTACAGGGGGAAGGCTGTGGCTCATCGGCACGGCACTCGGCACAATTCCCTCCACTGGTGGCGGGAGACCGCCGGATGCCAGGCTCACCACACCTGCAGGGTACCTGTAGAGCGGACACGGAAAGAAACAAGAAGACTTAAATCCATCCATTTTCTGTACCGCTTAATCTATACAGGGTCACGGGGAGCCTGGAGCCTATCCCAGGGAACTCAGGGTACGAGGCGAGGGACACCCTGGACTGGGTGCCAACCCATCGCAGGGAGAAATCTCACACATACTCACATACTACGGACAATTTGGAAACGCCAATCAACCTACAATGCATGTCTTTGGACTGGGGGAAGAAACCGGATTAACCGGAGGAAACCCTCAAAGCATGGGGAGAAGATGCAAACTCCAGGCAAGCAGGGCAAAGGCAGGAATCGAACGGAGGTGCGAGGCAAACGTGCTATGTTCATGTTGAGAGCCAAAACCAAACAAACATGCTTTTTAGGTAACGCAGTGCCCATAATTCGGACTGCTTTCTCACTACGAGCGAACCGCTCCAGAGTTCGTTCAGGTGGTCTCGGCCCGATTGCTTTGGTGCGGGTCTGCGAGAGACTGCCATGTTCATGTATGTCTAAACAAACCGAACCAAGGGAGAAAACGCACCAGGTTCCGAAACAAATGCCCAAACGAGCCAGGTGTGAAAACGCTCTTAAATAAAGACAGTGCTGTGGAAAAGTATTTGCTCCCATCCTGATTTCTTCTGTTTTTGTGTACATAAATAGTTTTACATCTTCAAACGAAATACAATATAAAACAAAGGCAACCCGAGTAACAAACAATACAGTTTTCATTTATTTATTTTTTTCAATTAAAGCAAAAATAAAAAAAAGTTATCCAATGTAATCCAGAGTCTGTTACCCCTGTCTTCCAAACAGTTCCACTTTCGACTCATCCATCAGTCCACAGAACATTCTCCCAAAAGGTTTGAGGATCATCAAGGTGTGTTTCGGCAAAATTCAGATGTTCTTCTGGGTTAGCAGCGGGTTTCACCTCGCCTCTCTTCCATGAATGTCATTTTGCCCAGTGTCTTTCTGATTGTTGAGTCATGAACACTGACCTTTATTGATGTCTGAAGAGAGGCCTGTAGGTCCTTTGATGTTGTCCTTGGCTCTTTTGTGACTTCCTAGATGAGTCATCGCTGTGCTCTTAGAGGAATTTTGGAAGGTCGGCCACTTCTGGGAAGGTTCACTACTGTGCTGAGTTTTTCCATTTGGAGATAACGGCTCTCACCGTGGTTCCAGAGATTTTGAAATAACCCTTCCCAGACTGAAAAAATGTATTTCAATCACCTTCTACCTCATCATTTCTGACATTTCTTTCAATGTTGCCTTAGTGTGTTACTGGGTAAGACCTTTTAATCAACTTCATGCTGTTGAAAAAGTTCTATTTAAGTGTAGATTTGATTGAACAGGGTTTGCAGTAATCAGGCCTGGTTGCGTCTAGTCCAGCTGAACCCCATTAAGAATGCAGCTTAATAAGAGTTTGGGAAGTTGTAACTACGGGGAGAAATACATTTTCACCCAGGCCCAATTGGTATTGGATAGATTTTTTGCTTCAATAAATAACATTATTGTTTAAAAACTGTATTTCGTCTTTACTCGGGCTGCCTTTGTTTCATCTCCGATTTTGTTTTCACTTCTGAAACACTTTAGTATGAAAACCAGAAGAAATCCGCATAGGGGCAAATACTTTTTCACAGCACGGTATGTCAATTAGACTTGGAGAATGTTGCAGACCAGAATATATCCATGTCTAAGGTGTGACTACAGCGCTTACTTGAATTGTATGCATTAGACATTCCCAGAAGTATGTGGGCCAAACACCCCCAAAAAAAAAAACCAGAACTAAGTCAGAACGAAAAATGAGTCAGATAAACGATCCATGTTTAAACCATTACAAGAATAGGGAAGTGACACGTTTTGGATAAACGTGTCAGACAAAAATGCGGAGATGTCGATGTAAAAATATCAGGCTACGTGACAAGTTCTTCTCTACTGCATACGACGCTTTGTTTCTTCTATTCGTACACTTCCGTCTTCAGTTTATTTTACGGTTTGGTTCATGCGACACTGCACACATTCACACGAAAGTATGCTAACGCATGAGTTTATCTCAACGCCTGTGGGTGGTGTGCGTAAACGCGTGCGATTGTACAGCGGTGCAGTGGGTGCGTTTGCACCTCCTACTCTTAGTATTCAAGTAAATGTTACTAGTGCGTTATCACATGGCACTGCATGCTCAATGAAAGTCAATTAAACAGCCAATTATTACATTTTGCGCTCAAAACAATAAATATGCATTACCAATACAACCTTCAACAGACACACAATGCATACAATTCTAAAGATACACACCAACACGAAAAACAATATATAGAAATAAATAATATAATAAATTCAGCACGCCCTCACTATTTAAAAGTTCTGATTTTGCACTATCATAATTCTCGGACTATTGAGCGCACCTGAATATAAGCCGCACCCACTAACTTTAAAAAGAAAACCAATTTTGCACATATATAGGCCGCACTTGTCTATAAGCCGCACTTGTCCGCGTTGTAACGGTCACGATTCGTGACGGAAACGAAGCAGGACGGATGCAAGTGCAGTTAGGACGAGAGCTTTTATTGAAACAACATATGACGAGACGGGGCGGAGACATGATGTCACCAATATGCATTTCTTCGTGTGTTTTCCCTGATGAGGGGGTGTGCACGAAGCGCAAAACGACTGATCTGAAGAATGTAGAGTGAGCGCGTTAGATTTCATTCGAACAGTTTCATTGGTCCACTGTGACCTGTTGGGTCATTTCATTGGTCCGATGTGACGAGGCTAAATGATTTGGCGGCATGAAACTCGTTCGCCCGTAAAAATCCATAAATTAGCCGCATCATTGTTTAAGCGTGTGAAAAAAGTAGCGGCTTATAGTCCGGAAATTACGGTACGTTAAACTACTTACTGTAACCAGTTTCCAATGGGCTTCATGTACAGACGACATAAACAACCTCGCCCCATTTCGTTGTTTAAAAGTCTACTCTGTGATGTCAATACTTTTTTTTTTTTTTTACAGATATTTCTATGTTTTATATATATGTCTAGTAGCTTCACAATTTTAATTGAATCCATTTTACATGCAGAGACGGGTATACACTATCGTGGTGGACATTTCGTGGTCACAGCACACGTTTATTTATTTAAACGCTGTAAGGCCCACATAGCCTATAAACACTTCTAGCCTATAAAAGCACCTTGAGTGAATGTGAAATCTGCTTTAGACAGGCTCTCCAGATCAGCGCTCTCCAGATCCGGAGGAGCCTGCAAATTGTTCTACGATACCGCAGATTTTCCGTAGATTTGGACCAAGATGTGTCATGTGACATCACAGCACGCATTCAGTCAAAGCCCTGATCGATTCAATTCAATTCGATTATATTTGTATAGCGCTTTGAACACCAGACATTGTCTCAAAGCAGCTTTACAGAAATATAAAACACAGGGTAGAGTGTGTGCATTTATCCCTATTGAGCGAGCCGGTGGCGACGGTGGTGAGGAAAAACTCCCTAAGATGATATGAACGGACTCAGAAGGGAACCAGTCCGCATCTCATTCACGTGCGTCGAACACGAGTACAGCTAAAAGATCAAAGTTACCAACACACGTCCGTGCAAAACAATTACAAACGACTGCGATATCGCCACTTCAAGCAGATTTCCGCAAAAAAAAAAAAAAGTAAGAAATCTCTGCAAATTGTGTCGCAAATTTGCAGAAAACCCAGAAAACCCCCAGAAAACCCCAAAAAAAACAGACTATGTAGAGATTAGTTTCCTTTTCCTATTTGGTTGTTTAAGCGGAATATTATACTGAACGCCACAGAGGGTTACTGTCTAAAAGGAAAACCAAAAATCTAGCTTTACGTTGTATAAAATTTGGTCAGTTTATTTACAAAATGGTATCGTGATTAGACTGTCTGTGGTCTTAATGCCTATTTATGGCATTTACTTACTCAGCTGAGGCGTGGCGTTACGTTAACTGTCGCCTACGAGATATGTTGTCTCATGCTTGCAATGTACGAGGGGAAAGTCTCAGGGGATACAAGAGAAACAACAACCAGAACGACACCCAGGAAATGGAGGGGTGGGGGAACAAGATAGAAATTTGGCAACTGTATTTAAGGTTATCTAATGTTGAACAGGTTGCAAATCTCTCCTTTGCTCACAGCTACCCAAGTACATTTTGTCCTATTTACCAAAAAAAAAATATATGTTTATACAACAGACACATTTGGGGTCAAAATATAGGCGCACGAGTGAGAGGGGAAAAAGGAAGAGCAGAATCCTGCCAACAGAAGCCAAAGAGACAAGGGAAGAACCTGAAAATGATCATCTTTCTTTTCGTTTAAGGGTACCTTTTTTTATGAGTTTGGATTACGAGTGGCTTAAAATCTTTATGCAACAACGTACTAGATCTCAAACAAACAAACCCCCCCCCCACACACACACACCACTCACACCCTTTCCTGCACCTCCCAAACTGTTCCTCTGCAGTCCTGCCCCTCCCCCCTACATCACCCCACCCGACCTGACCGGATTCTCCCTGTAGGTTCAACTGGTACGTGAACTTCTGTGCTGACTAAACAGTTCCCATGTAAAAAAAAAAAAAAAAAAAAAGAATAATAATAAAAATGACAGTTTTACAGCAAATCTAAGATTTTGAGATCACACTGCTACTTTGGATAAAAGCATTTTAGGGATTAAATCCATAACTGCACCTGTAGGCTCCGTTGAGCTCTGGGTGGATGGCGGGGTCCATGCCTGCCCAGTGTGTGGTCTGTGTGAGAAACTCCTTATTCACACAGTTCTTCAGGCTGTCCGGAATACGACCTGGAGGGAAAAAAACAAAACGAAAACACGGCCATGTTACACCACAACAGTCCAGCAACTTCTACTTCATCGTCCACAAACCTGAGAAAGAAACGGAACAATCCCATTAATGACGGTAAAAACGGCAGTGAAGCATCGCTGCGCATTACACTTAAGAACTTCACTTGAAATTTCCTTGGTGAAGAAGCGTTTTTGAAAATTCGGCAGTAATCCTGGCATGACGAAATACCCGCGTCGTGCAAGACACTTCTCTTAAAAAAAAAAAAGAAAGAAAACAAAATAAATAAAATTTGCTAAACACTTATTTGGATAAATAATAAACACTTATTTGGATAAATAAATAAATCAAATACAACACCAACAAACCAGACTATTACATACTGAAATCGTAGGATTGTCAGGTTTTTTTCCCGGCCCATGTGACTCCACATGCTGAAGTGTCCATGGGCAAGCAATCCCAAGTGGCTCCCGATGGCCAGCTGGCACCTTGAATGGCTTGAACCTCTGCTACCATTGGCGTGAGTGTGTGTGTGTGTGTGTGTGTGTAAAGTGCTTTGTAGAACCGCTAAGGTTAAAAAAGCACAATATTTACCGTTACCGTTCAATTCGGATCTGTCAGAAAGTGTTGCTCAATCTACAATGAATCTAATTCTATTATTCTGACTGTATTTCCAGCTGCAAGGCAGTTCACAAGTTAATATGAACGCGCTTATTGGAATGCACGACTGTTTCTATAGTAACAGCTAATTCATAGGGGCACTCAACGTAGGACCCACTTACACCCGGCCATGTCATGCGTTTGAGCTAAACGGATCCGAATCCGACCTTCTATTCCCGCGCAGAATGCAAATACACGTTTCCACTGAACTGAAATGGCCGCCACCGTTGCCTCATTCTAGTGTAACCGTTCTCCCTCGTCGACATTTCTTCATATATACTTGTTTCTATAAGTTCTAGTTAGCTTTTTCCTGCAACGCTTTCGTTGCTCCATGAAGCGCCGAGCGTCTGCGTTTCGCGGCTGCTCCAGCCCCGAGAGGATCTAAGTGTTCTAAGTTTTCTCTAAGGAGATGGAAGGAGTCTCCAGTGCCTGCACAGTAACAGCACCAGACTTACAGACAATGTGGGGGGAAAAAAGAAGGGGGGAAAAAAAAAAACCACACACACACACACAGTCCAATTTTCTGGTGATGAAAGCCTCCAAATGCTTGTACATACTTTTATCAATCATTATTTGGATATTAAAGATGTTAACCTCAATAAGGCGCGTGTTAGTTGTGTTAAAACGTACCGGTAATGGCCCTGCGGATCTCCCGGGCTGCTTCCTCTCTCATCTCAATGGAGGCCTGCTCGCTGTACCAGGCAGCGTGTGGAGTGCAGATCAGATTAGGGGCGTCTTTCAGAGGGCCCTGGCTGAAACTGAGACGGGTCATTAGAGGAGTCAGACAACGGATATTTCAGCGTGAAAAATGGATACGCTGTTGCATGCATTAAGACTGGTAAACACAAATAATGCCTCAGTGAGTTCTGTCGGATTACCTGAGGCACTCTGTCTCCCACACACACACACACTCAAGGCTCACCTGAAGGGCTCCGTCTCGTGGACGTCGAGAGCTGCGCCGCGTATTCTTCCCTCTTTCAGTGCCTGAGCCAGAGCCTTCTCATCCACCAGCCCCCCTCGTGCGGTGTTCACCAGGAACGCACCCTGACGCATCTAGTGCGCACACACAGAAAAACAACCCAACTCACTCTGAGCAGCCCTGGTGCAAATATGAAGTCAGGTGATATTAAAAACAATGTTTATAAGCAAGAATTTGCACATATATTCGGGATCTCATAAGGGTGGACTAAACTAAGAAACTAAGAGAGAAGAGGGCGGGGCTTCTGGGAGTGTCCGTTCATCCTGGAGAGTTCGAAACACCTACACAAACGTCAATCATTTCCAGTTCATACATCCGGTGACGCTGTGCATTTCTTCTATAGTATGCACTGATCTTAAAAAGGTTCTCAGGTCTGCATTTGAAGGTGAATGATTGGTTTGATAGATGAGGCAGTGTGTGTGTGTGTGCGCTACCTGTTTGATAGTGAAGTCGTTGATGAGGTGGTGGTTGTGTTCGTTCAGGCTGCAGTGGAGTGTGACGCAGTCGGAGTGGAACAGTAGGTCCTGTAGTGTGTTTACTCTCTGCAGTCCCAGCGCTCGCTCCATGCCGTCAGACAGGTACGGGTCGTAGAAGATCACGTTAAAGCCAAACGCTTTAGCTCTAAGTGCTACAGCCTGGCCGACACGCCCTGAAACACACACACACGAAAGACGAATCAATAACCTTTCCTTCTGCTCAAATCACACTGCTTTCGTTTCCCCTTTTAAATCTTTTCTAAGTGGCTTTAAATGAGTGAATAATTCACAGAGTGCCTCATACAGACTTTATATCAAAGATAATTTGTGATTTCGGAGTCCGTAACTGGTGCTTAATTAAATATAAAACAGAGGTCGTAGATGTTCCATCGCGTTAATCTTGTACTGCGTAACGTTCATTTATCATCAGTAAATCATCTATAAATGGACTATAGATGTTTTCACTTCCTGGTTATGGCAAGAAAAATCTCTTATTCTTATCCTAAAATAATCGTTTTAACAATTATTTTTTACACGTTAATTAAAAATAAAAATGAAAACCAAGTGCAGGTACTACACCTTAAAAACTATATGTGAAACATCCATTATTTATTTAGAAAATGATATCTAAAATGAAATAGAATTCATTAAAGAAATAATAATAATAATAATAATAATAATAATAAAAGTTTAACAGTGGTTGTGTACGCTGACCGAGACCGATGATCCCCAGAGTTTCCCCTCGGATGCGGGCGGCTCCAGACGCAACCTCGCGGATTTGCTCCACGCTCTGGACCCGCGTGCCCTCACGGAGAGCCTGGTGTAGCCAGGTGGTGCGTCTGTAGAGATTGAGGATGTGACAAAGTGTCGAATCGGCCGTCTCTTCCACTGAGGCTGAGGGCATGTTACACACAGCTATGCCTAAAAAAATACACACCCTTTACGATACGGAGAGGCACACACACACACAGCTAATACTTCAATACGTCAGCATTAACATGGTAAGGAAGGAAATGAGATTACCCAATTCTCCAGCAGATTTGATGTCGATATTGTCGAAACCGCTGCCGATGCGGACGATGATTCGAAGTGCTTTGAATTTCTCTAGGTCCTCGCGCATGAGTGTGATGGTGTGGTACATGAGAGCCCCAACAGCCTCGTTCAGTACCTGGAGGCCGGGGGGTTTTACACGCGATGGCAAATAAGTACATATAGAACTATTTCTGTCCGACTATTTATGTCGAAACTGTTTGCAAAAGCACAACCAACAACATTCTCTTTTTTTGTGAATCCTGATGCCCCTTACCATACCCCTTTAATATCAGTTAAAAACATGACCATGACTATACTTCAAAGATCCCTTGGTGTCCCTGTCCAGACCTCACTGTGAGAACCATGAATTTAAAAAATAATAATAAAGAAGTAGTGAGACATAAAGCGTTCAAGTCCTGTGTGGGAGCATTGTACTAATTCGTGCTATTTCTGGTCCATATTATCCTACGCATGTTTAAGCTGAAGTTATAATTCAGCTGTGGTATCTCTGAGGAGAAAATACGCATACTGCCTTGTGTGTGTGTCCTTAATGATTAATCAATCACTATTTATTAAAGATAGTAATAATCGTTCAAGTGAATTTTGCAACCTCATCCAGGACCCAGTTGCACTGGTGTCTCTTCAGCTGCAGGCTCAACCCTTTACAGTCCCCTCCGAAATTATTGGAACGGCAAGGCCGATTCTTTTTACTTTTCCCTCTGCTAGACATTTGGGTTTGAGATCAAAAGATGAACAAGACGATAGATCAGAATTTCAGCTTTCATTTCCTCATATGTACATCTAGATGCGTTAAACAACTTCAAACATTTCACCTTTAGTTCGACCCCATCCGTTTTTTTTCCCCCTCGAGTGTTCAAAAATATTCTAACGCGTCACTGATTGGTGCTTCTTGGTGTCCAGGTGCACCCTGTGAAGTAATAGCTCTGAAAGTCTACTCTTGGTTTTAACCTTCCGTTTCTCCTGTGAAGACTGCATTTTTTGTTAAAAAGGATAAACCAACATGGAAACCTGAGAGCTGTCTATGGGAGAAACGCAGGCCATTCTGAAGCTGAGAAAAGAAGGAACATATAACAGTCATTGCACAAGCATCGGGCATGGCAGATACAACAATCTGGAACGTCCAGAAAAAGAAAGAAACCACTGGTGTACAACAACCAGATGTGGAGCAGGTTTGCCAAGGAAAACAACAGCGGTTGATGACAGAAACATTGTGACGGCTGTGAAGAACCCCCCAAAAAAAAAAAAACATTTTGTGACATCGTTAACAACCTTCACAGAATATAAGCGGCAATCAAGTTCCAATATGCAAATGCGTCCAAAGATATGAATCTAAAGATAAGGAGCAGGCTCAGAGAAGGTTACGGGGTGTTCCCAATTCTTATATTAAGAGAATAACTGGGCCTCCTAGTGAGGGGAAAGTGTGAAGGTCTCTACACAAAAAAAAATAAATATGAAGAGAAAATCCAAACATGAAAACTATTAAACACACCAATGACCATAGAGAAATGTTCATAACGGTCCACCAGAGTTTATTCCAGGTGTGTGGAGCTCTGGACGATAAGAGTAACTGTTTGTTCAGAGGTTCGTGTGGGGAGCAACTTAACAGCAAATTAGAAATTGCAGGCAGCATTTCTCTTCAGTCATCCACACTCTGTGGTCTTGGCCACAGAAATGTTCTGCATTAACATGAAGACGAGGCGAAAAACGTAACCATTGTGAGTGTGCTGTGAAGCATTCGATGACGTTAGGTTTGCTATTCATGCCTCCCACACTTACACACCGCAATCCACTGTCCAGCTCCTCAAACACCTACACTCATGAAAGTGGGATTAATTAATAAACGCATTTACTTCGACTTACTGCAGAGTAGTATCTAGCTAGAATTTCGGACATTTCCAAGTTGAAAACGCCGAACGTCGGGTCTCTTCGACTACATGCATGTCTATTAGAACCTTATTTCCTCCATGAACACTGCTGTTTGTGGAAATAAGTGCTGACTCTTTGTTCACCCTTGGTTTTTAGGTTACCATGGAAGTGGTTCTGCTCCATTGGCCACATGACTAAAAACATTTCAGCTACACCTTATTAACTTTCATACTCAAACGGTCGTGGTCAATGAGGTGCTTCTCATTCTGCACATACTGCCCCAGCACTTTGGGCTTAATTTAGCAATATGGCTTCCTTTAATCCTATTACTGGACTTCTCAAGAAATTCAAACTGCTAGGGTTATGAGAATGACTTTTTAGAATCCAATGACCTTTCGTTCTATTTCTACATCACACTAGTTGACCATCAAGACTGACTTTTTTTTTTTTTTTATCTGCCAAAAGGAAATTGAATACAATCTACAGATCACAGTACATAAAATAAAACAAAGAGCCAAGGAACAGTCGAACAAGTCCAACAGCCTGGTCATGCGATGTGGCATCATGCAAAGCATTTTGTTACGAGGTTGTTTATTTTGTAATAACAGCATATCCTGAAGTGATTTATTACTACTTTTTGGGGTTTTTTTTACCTCAGTAATTCGCAAATGCAAACAATTTCGCTGTTCGATAATGACAAGTCACACTTTTTTATCCATTTAGGATTACATCAAATAAGTTCACGTTATCACTTATCACAGCTGTAAACAGTTACTTCCTTACCAGAATCTCTTTCATAAATACTAAAAAAAAATAAAAAATAAAAACCAACCCTCCATCCTGAAGTTAGAAAATTACAGCAGTTTATAGCATTAAAGTACTGAGACTGGAGACTCCTTCCAAAACTGTTAAATAAAGGTTTATTTATTTAGTAGTAGGCTTTTATCTACTATAGAAATGATAATCGATTAGAACAACTGAATTAATATAAACCGGTCATGCTGGTATAGAATATTAGTCAACACCTCCTGACCAATCAGATTTGAGAATTCAACACCGTGTTATAATAAATAAAATACGCATTGTTGATTAAAGCCTGTGAGGCCAAGAAACACACTTTTTTTTTGAGGATGCTATTCAGGAGGCCTTGAAAACCGCTGCCCACTTAAAACAATAGTCGGCATTGTACTCGAAGAACGACAACCAGGAAGAAGAAATCGACAATTCCGCGGCTTCAAAGCCGACAGCTTACACGGAACAGACCCTGTAGTTCACTTGTCCATTTTCATTTTGACAAATATCACTGATTTGGATCACAGGCACAGAAACAGCAGTATAAAAGAGCTTCTTTTCTCTGTAGACGGAACTGTGTAATAACGCCATCCGTTCAGCACGGGAAGTTTAAATTGGCTTGTAGAAGCGGACAGGGAGGAAAAACCAGAGAGCCATCTGTCTCTGCGAGCTCTGGGAGGGCACGCTGGGGCCTGGCGTCCGTCCAAAAATACACAACGCGTGCCAAAAAAAAAGGGGGGGGGCGCAAGTCAGCAGAAAAATAGAAAGCCATGTGCGTGTTTATGATCTGATTGAGCGTTTCTTACACAGAGTGAGTAAATATGAAATAAACAGTTTGATCATGGTGCACCGAGTATGTAGGAGACGTTCTGGAATTATACACCAATATATTCGATTCATAGCCACAGATAGTGAAGAACTGACACGATAATTATAGCAAGAATCTGAAACTACTATGTAGTAACCAGCTGCCGGTCTGACCTAGAAATTAGGACGGCTGGAAGTGCAAGCCAGCTGTGGGTCAGCATGCACAAGTTCACAGCAGAATAAAAACATATTTGCACAGGTTTCTACTGCTTATTCCTAAATTAACTGGCATATCTACTGCAGCCGGCATATTGACAGCGATGCTTTGTGGCAATTTACAATTGCGATCTACAAAAGAAATAAATATGTAAATAAATAAATAAATCCTCATCATAGACCTACATCTATTCACAGGCCATTCATTCACACGTGTATTCCGATGTATAATTCGCTCTAATGGTCCAAGTCCACTGCCAACAGTTTTTAGTTTAGCATTTATAAACTATTTCTGAACATGACCTTTAAAATATCCTAATGGACGAACAGCAATTATAATAACATTTATATCACAGTGCTGTTCAATTCCCTAGTATGATTGGGCAGTAGTGCAGGTTTAGTGCAAATGACAGGTTTACATTAATATATAATCACTAGGGCCACAACTAACGATTATTTTCATAATTGATTAGTTGGTCGATTATTTTTTTCGATTGGTCGATTAATCGGAGCTGGGCGGGGGAAACTTTCAGTACCATTTTTCCATTTATTTAAAATAAGATCCACAAACTGAGTGCTACAAATATAAACTTCAGACTATAACTTTACACAACTGTTTGTCCAAAACAGAAAAGAACCCCCCACCAGAATATATATTATTCATTCAGGACTATAGTTTAATTCAGTGCTTTTTGTGCATCCATTAAAACTTATATATAATGTAAACTAATATATAAGTTTATATTATATAATAGTATTCATGCATTACTCTTTATAAAAGGTTACGTTGGCAAACAGTTAACTGAAGGAAGTCAGTGGCGGTGGCTCTGGGTAACTGCTAAAGCTAGCGGCGTCACATTACGTGCGTATGACGTCGTGCGCCGTCGACTAGGAAGCGGCTTATATGTCCGGTTAGTGGAAAAAACGCTAGTGTTCCTTTTGAGACGATGTTACCTTTCTAAAATTCATACACTAGACTGTAGCGTACGCAGTGCATAGTGTAAATGTATAGTACGTCAATTGGGACACAACTTTAGTATTTACTCTCCGAAGTGTGTTTTCGGAACAGAAGTAACGTAACGAGTAAACGACCCCGTGCCACACGCAGACCAACTAATCCATAATGAGATTCGTTGAGGATTTTCATAATCAATTATTATCGATTAGTTGGTGCAGCTCTAACAATAATATTTAACAAAGACTAAAAATAAAAAAAATATCTAGTTGTTGATATGTTGAAGTTTTCTGTATGTAGAAGTTTCCGTAACATTTTGGGAAGGAGTCTCCAGGGTCACCTCGTAACGATCGGAGGTAAAGCTGTTCCTAAAAGGTTTGTGGTTACTACTTTCTCAAGCTGCCTTTTTTTTCCCTCTTATTATCTTCAAGACAGAGGGGGAAAAAATGGAAGGCTGGTGAAGGAATGACTGTTTATATAGCTGCTAGAACGTTCCGCAACATTAAACGTAACAAAAAACTGATCGAATGCATAACGTGTCACTCTGTAATTAATACAATTGTAATCGGTGGCAAATTGCCGTGGTATAAGAGGAATAAAACACTCCGTGATGCGCTGTTATTCGAACATAAACAGCGGTTACTCTGCTTCATGTCCAGCTGATGTTAGTAATGATTAAAAGCATCAAATAACACTATAAATAAGAGTGTTTTGTCTACAGCTTTTAGACCAATATTACACCGGTTCAGCCTCAGCGTCATAATAACCCCCACAGCTGAATATTGAATAATTTATCAAACATTAGTAGATATTTCTGATATAATAATGCTAAAACGGTTTGTTTTTTTTTACCTTAATGGATGCAAAAACAAACTAATAAATCATTAGCAATACAACTGTATATTATATGATGTACTTTTTGCCTTCAGCTATTCAGTCTTGGCTGACAGATGTGGAACCTGATGTGACCGTCTGCTGAGGTAGCCCGTCCGCTTCGAGGTTTAGTGTGTCGTAGGTTTTATAACTGAGTACCCGATGGCAAAGATTAGATCCTAATAGGGCTGGGTGATATGACAAAAGTATCATATCCAGATACTTGAGGACATTTCAGTGATAAACGATGCGTATCACGACATATCATTTAGCTAACATTTAGCTAGCAATACAGTTGTAAAATAAACTTTTTTAAACGGCGTTAAACTGAGTTCGACAAAAAATTTTAATAGCACCGAATAAAGACACAGAAGATTCATTATTTAAAAAATAAAGCGTCAAATCAACAGCATCCATTCAGTACCAATTCATTTGTAATTATTCATCACGATGTATCGCCCAGCCGTAGACCATATACTGCAGTCATATATAGTTCACAGCAGTCTATATAGAGTCATATAGATCATATAGTGTGTGAAAATGTCTGAAACACTCAAACCAGAATAGTCAGAGTCACCGAGATCGTTCCCCCTATTCTGGCGTTAGATGTGAATGAACTGAAACTCTTCTTGACGTCATGATTTTATTCACTGCATTGCTGCCACATAATTGGCTGCCTGGTTAACTGCATGAACGTGCAGGCGTACAGGTGTTCCTAATAAAGAGGCTCATGGGTTTAAGATACTAAAAAGGGTATACAGCTAGGCTAGAAAATGCTAGAATATTATACATACAGTATCTAACGGATAAAAAAAGTTGTCTGACTAGCTCAAATGTAAACGCAATCAAAGATTCCTCTACCTTCTCGTGGATCTCCTGGGTGGACTGAGCATCGCAAAACGCCACGGTGGCCACGTCTTTCAGGATGGGCATCTCCACCGTGCAGTCCCGGCCGTCCAGCAGCGCCACCAGAGGACGGGGGTGCATGGGCCCGTTCATTATAGGAGGCCGGATGCCTGCATAGAGAGAGTTCAGGTGAGCAAGGGTTCAGTTGTGTTGCATTCTAAAGACACCTGAATCTCGTGTCATTTCACAGCTGAATTAGGAGGAGCCAGAACCTTCGCTCAAATGTTCATCTCTACCTAGATGTCGTCTAATACGCATGACAACAACGCAACGGATGCTCGAGATGTCCTTTCGAGAGTCTGTCATTTCTGCGCCGTGCGATATGCATTCGAATGTCTCAATTACAGCAACGGGACTTGTATAGAACCAAAGACTCACCACCCCCGTGAAGCAAGGATCAATTCCACTTTGTGGTGAAACAAATCATGGCAATACAAGCTGCAGCTTGGAAATCGAGGCCACCCCACGCTCCAGCGTTACAGCCTTAAAAAAGAGCAAGATGGTTCAATGAATCTAGATAAAGATACAACATACAGGGGAAGTCAATGCGAGGAAAAACGTTCGCAATACTGATCAATGGCTGTATGCTCTCGGTGAACGCAAACGATTTCGGCACCGACATCTATTTTTGTACAACCTCGAGCACTTGACTCCGCTGTAAGTTTAGACGCTCTAAACTCTGGAGAACATAAGGAACACGACCTCAAGAGCTGTTATTGAAAACTTTGGCCTGTTCTTAGCATGGGGACTTGTTTTGCTTAATACGTTTAGATGACTCATAGCAATTGTCATATAGTTACAGTTAATTCATTTACGTTGGTTCTTTAGGCCTGCTTGGTCATAAAGACCACGTTTTGACCTTCCAATCTTTTATGTAAAGCACTTGAAGACATGGAATTAAAAACGAAAAGTACTCCATCCATCTATTTTCTGTACCGCTTATTCTACACAGGGTCGTGGGGGAGCCCGGAGCCAATCCCTGGGGACTCGTGGCACAAGGTGCGAGACATCCTGGACGGGGTAGCAACCCATCGCAGGGCGAAATCTCGCACACTCGTACGCTCATTCACCCTCTACGGACAATTTGTTTAATAGCAATCAACCTTTCAACCCCCACGTCCCATTAAAAAGTACCCCATCCATAAAAACTGTAGAGGCAACATGATTGGTCATGTATATTTCAAACTAACCTATCAAGATTACACATTTATAATAATTTAAATAAATAACTAAATAAAAAACATGTGGGAAAAATTTTAGTCAAACATAAAGTAGTAAAATAGCCAAATAATACAAAATGCAGTGTATATAAAGAGAAAATAAAACAACAATACAAGATAATTAAAATATATCCAAACAATCAACGTGTAAGAAGTACTATAAAAGTACAACGATTAAAGAAATAAAAAAGTAATTTGCCAGAATAATAAGGCAAATAATAAATGTTTTTAAAATTTTTAAATAATACAGTTTTGGTGTATTGGCTGAATGTGTTCCAGATCTTCGGTGCAGAAAAACAAAAGGCCACTTCACCGCTCATTTTAACATTTCCTCATGATCGGAGCGAAACGTCTGCCTGCAGACTAAACCGAAGAAAGAAGCATAATCATAGTCACCAGGCCATTATACAAGTATAAAGTAATAAAATGCAAAAATAAGTGAACCATTTAAACAACTGCTCTCCTGTGGGCCTTAAAACAGCATTGCTCTTATGCCAGCCCTGTTACTGTGCAAGAAAAAGAGCACGAAATAAATCCCAGCTTCAAGGATAGACACAAACATTAACACTCAAGGTTAGTCTCACAGGGACGATTCCCAAAATAAAGCACGGCCTGAAAGAATAAATTCTGCACTTGACCTCCAGTGAGATATTTACATATCTCTGGGACAAACGCAAAGAGCTTCTGTCACTGACTTTGACAAAACGCTGCTACCGATTACAGTGCACATAACTGAGCATGCTGGGTCATTTTCTCACTTGTCACACTTGCGCTTCCTGAACATATTCGCGTTGCGCAGATGCATCCTGAAGTGGACTGTCACACAGCCCGAGACACAATCGTACCAAAGAACACGATTACACGCATTGCACACAGTGCATAGTGTGGGATAATGAGGAAGCAGGTCACCTTCACAAGCATATCAGATGAACACCACCTGCATCTACTGTCCATTATTAAGATTTTCACCCGACAATTTACTACGAGTGCAAATAATGACAGACGTGACCGTTCAAAGGGTTAATTGTGGAAAAATGTTACTTGGTGCTATTAAGAAAATTGTTTGGGGGGGCTGCATTATATACTTCAGACTGCATTATCTACTTAAACCACAGTGCTGTTGAATTCTCGTTGCTTAATTATTTACAATAGCAGTTCTGACAGAAATTCCAGCTGTCATTCAAATCCCAGTTTTATATTCATTCACCCTTTCCAAAATGTTTTCTTTTATACAGTAGCAGCTCATTCACAGTGACTTGTACGGCAGTGGTCTCACAATTTAAGGCTAATAATAGATACAATAGCTATAGCTATAATAATAATAATAATAATAATAATAATAATAATAATAATAATAAAAAGCAGCGATGAAAGGGGCCAAGCACCAAAGGCACAGCAAGCACAATGCGGAGCCTGCAGAATGAGAAGGAGAAATAGAATGAACATGGATGAATAAAAGATAGGTTCGGAAGCACAGCTGAGAATAAGATTGAACAGGAAATGAACAGAACAGAGGCATTTATTTGCATGCCAAGAGGCTGAAAGGTTAGCACAATACTTAGCCACAAACGATTTGAACCGAATGACAGACGTTTATAGACACTTTTAAGAACTTACACCACATGGGACTCAAACCCAGGCCCTTTAGAACTGAAGCGTGGTGTTCATCACAAAGAGCGCACGTTTGGTTTGATGCTGAGGAGAGCTTTCACGGTGAGAATGAGTACACAAGAGCCTTGGTTAGAATGTTCAAAGATACCGGAACATAACTTTTGAACAAATATGAATATCAAAATCCTGTTCTGTCAGTTTTGTCCGGATCTGTCCGCTAATTGTCCGAGCCGATTTTTTAAAGAATTGGACAACATTTGAACGGAAAAAACGGAACACTGTATATTTTAAAAAATGCTGACTACTGTAATGGGTGGAGTCTTCATGTAAGATATGGATTATTATCAGCATGAGGAGACTAATCTGATGAACTAAATTTATTTTCCTTGGGACAGTGTTCAACAATTATGACCATTTGAAAAGTGAATATTTGAACTAGTCGTGGCGCTATACAGTATACCTCATGATTGGTCCAGATACTAGTCATGGTCATATATATGAGTGTGCCAAATGTCATCATTTTCTGCCATATTCATGTGCCAAATTTCATCATTTCCAGCGAGAAAGAAGGAGAAGAAAAAGAAAAATAATGGATACAATAGGTGCCTAAGCACCTTCAGTGCTGGGCCCCTAATAATAATAATAATAATAATAATAATAATAATAATAAATAACAAGACAGTTTCCTTTATTAACAAAGAAAAATGCAGTCTCCGGTGCTGGCACTTCGTAACACTCAGCGAGTTTTCAGACATGGGAGAACCTTCAGGACGCCAACTCTGCACTTTTCGGTAACAAGATGCGGAACTAACTTCTTGCGAACGCTATACGACGCTGAACGTAAATATAAACAGTTCAGCGTGTTCTCCGTGAATACTTGAAAACTTGTCATCGGTGGCAAATTGCTGTGTTATAAGAGGAATGAAACACTTCAGGATCCGCTCCTCTTCCAATTGGACCAACCTAAAATCATGTTTCGGGTTTTTTCTCGTTAAATATTAAAAATATGTATTCTTTCCCAGCAGTCGTGGTTCGATAAGGTGCCCCACAAACTGTGCGTGTACAGATCCTTCAGGTTGGGGAAAAAATAACGCAGGGTAAAAGTTCATGTGTGCTGAGGTTTAACGTCTGTAAATGCCACCATTCCTGTTTGTTCCCTAATCTGATAAGGGGTGCTGATAATGTCTAGATAAATACACAGATGAAATCGGTTAAAAAAACTTTTTTCTTAAAAAGACAGCCTGATCCTCCGGTGCTCTTCAGTCTGTCTGTGAGATGACTCAGTGGATGATTTAATAAATCACTTTTCAGCAAGGCTCCTTCAAAATAAAGAGTGTCCCAAAATGGCCCAACTGTTCGGGTGTTTATTTTGGACACGTTTACAGCTCACACTGCATGCGGCCTTTGGGCTTTTGGGGAAAAAATTGTAGGAAAAAAAAAAAAAAAAAAACGATGTGTATGGGAAGGGGGGAGTAAGTCATTTGGTATGTAAAAAAATATTGCTCGACATCCTTTGTAATCATTTTGATTATTCGTAATAATTCGATGGGAATCATGCGTAGGGTGTGTGGGGTGCCCTGCGACCGCTTCCCGCTTTACACTCGGCGTTCCCGGGATAGGCTCCGGATCCGTCGCAACCCTGACCAGGATAAACCGCTTACTATGGATAAACTAATAAATAAATACAATTAGGCTTCTTTCATTTCAAATGTCAAAAGCAGTAACTACTAGGCGATAATAATAATAATAATAAAGTTATTAGGTAATAATAACTTGTATTATTACCTAATCCTCCTGACTCTCCATCACCTGAGTCAGCCATGTCATTCTGTAACGTATGTAATTCAAATGCAAAACCATTTATGAACCATTTAATGGCACTGTTCACGTGACACGCTCCCGGAATAATGGTTGTATGACGCCGCAGGTATTACGCTACTAAATGGAATCTGCGCATCTGTGAATTAGACATGCCTGATCCATGTATCCTGTATCTAATCCGGCGTGTGCAGGCATGACGTGACTGTTTTTCCCAACATCTCTTCCACACACTCACATACATTTTTCCCTATATTATTTACGTCAGTTATTACTTAGCCAGTCCCTCACATACCCTTTTTCACAAACAGTTCCTCCCCCCTACCCAGGTTTACGTTCCTCTCATAAACCTCTACGCTCACTCACTTTGTCCCTTGTGAAGTCTAGCAGTGTCTAGCTTTCCAGACCAACACCCCCGCCCCCCCCCAGATAGAGAAAACAAACTGCCAGCATGATATAAGCGTACCTAATCTGTGTCATGCAATCAGACCAAATAAGGCCTAAACAGAACGATGAGTAATGTTAACTCGGGGCTGATACAGTGTTCTGTTTAACCTTCCCATATAAATGGTCCTCTAATCAGGTGAATCATGTACACGAGGGAAACAAATTGTGGAAAAAGACACGGTCGGAGCAGCACGGCTGTACGTATGTGACGGCGGCGGTGTCGTTAACGAGCGCATGGCCTCTGGGGATGTGTGTGTGTGTGGGGGGGGGTGTCTATTTGAATTCGCCACTTCGTAGCAACGAGATACGGTCTACCTTGGCCATCCACGGGCGATAAATCAAACCGACACTGCCGGCTGTTTGGGCAAAGTCAACAACCCAGCCCATGACGAAACACGTGAGGGTCTTCTGACGTGACCCTACATGGGGATTAGGCTTTATCATTTGGCGTGTATGAACATGAAATTGTGACTTCATGAAAAGACGTGCAAAGCGGTGGAAGTGCTACTGAATTTCGATTTCCGTGCAATAAAACGGGACTGATTTCAAGGTGAGCATTGTTCTTTTATCTGCCTGTAATCGATGCATACGAAAGAAAGAAAGAAATCAAACATTTCGCTCCTGTTCTCGAAACAGAAATGTCCTTCCTACGAAAGGGAGTGAAATATTTTTTTTCCTTCTTCAATAATTAGGAAGAGAGTCCAGGCTGGGACTGGAAGACACATTTCCACTGTACAACATTTTGGGATGATTCCCAAATGTGAGAGGCACCATGTCCTTGCCAAACCCCTCTGATATTCCAGGCAGGAGGACACACACACAGAGGGAGAGAGAGAGAGACAGCGTGGAACGAGGGAGAACCTCATATTGCTCACACACACACACACACACGCACGCGCTGCACACAAACCCACAAACCAGAAGGGGCTTTGCAGAAAAAGCATTGTGTGCAGGATGAATGGACAGCGCGAAAGATAACAGGAATGGAGGGAGAAGAGAAGAGAGAAGACGAAAGGGAAAGCATAAGCGAAAGGAAGAGGGGAGGAGGGGGTGATATACAGACACACACACATACCACTCAACGCCCAAATAATCGCCGCGCGCATATATCACGCGCTTACAACCGCTTCTCTTCTTCACGTGCGGGCGCAAGAAGGGGGGAAAAAACGACAAAAAAAACGAAAGCGGTTTACCTACCTAAAGGCAAGCCTTTGTTCAGCAAGTGTGAGCTCCCCATCGTGTAAGGTCCAAACCAACAACCCCCTTTCAACGAAACATTCACCAAATCTTCAGCATATGGCGGCTAGCTCAAATGTTCTTATTCCCTTTTCTTCCCCCCCCCCCTTTCTCCTCCGTCTCCGCTGTAGTGGAGCTACACACACATACACACGCACGCGCGCGCACGCACGAGCATATGCGCACGCTCGCCCCACAACTCTCTCACTCTCTCTCGCTCTCCCTCTCCTTGCTCCCTCACTTTCTATTTCAACGCACACGCAAGTGTCAGTGCATTTGTGTCTGTGTGTGTCAGAGGGAGAGAGAGAGAGAGGGAGGGCTGCAAGAAAGAGGGAAGAGAAATGGGGTGGAGCCTTTCTGCTCGCGCAAAATTGATCTTTTGTTTCCCGAGAAGAAGAAAAAGGAAAAGAAAAAAGGAGGAGGGGGGGGATATGGAAATTCTGGGGAACAACTACAGGGCAGGACAAGAGGAGAGAGAGAGAGAGAGAGAGAGAGAGAGAGAGAGAGAGAGGGAGAGAGAGAGAGAGAGAGAGGGAGAGAGAGACAGAACATTCCATATAGTCATTATTAGACATGCTGCTTTAGCCCCCTCAGAGCTAACAAACAAAAACCAAACCCTATTATCTCATTTATTCTCATATATATTTTTATTTTTATATAAATGCATTATTTAAAATAGAAGTGCTTGGATTTCTGCGTATGGTACACTTTCAGAGAAAAGGGTAATTAACTATTCTGTACTGTACACTGTTGCTGAACTCTCCTATTATGTTAAAAAAAAAACGTTACATCTTACAAGTTGCATGTTATGGGGCAAAATGACGTCCACAGTTTAAATACACACACACACACACACACACACACACAGCGAAGAAGAGCTTCAAACAGTACACCTTTATTACAGCTTGTCCGACACAAGCCAAAAGAAGAAACATCTGCGCACAGGTTCATGACCCTAAATGAGGAAAACGTCCAAAAATTTAAAAGAGAAAAAACGAGTTAAAGTTGCTAAATTGGGCCGCTTATGTATGACGCAAAACGACAATAAAAATCAATATATACTGATACCAAAATCAGCCTCGTTTCAGTCACACAGTTGATCGTTTGAAGCTGAAGTCAAGTTACACAGTTTGAGTTTTGACCTGATGTTATTGTCAGACAAAAATCCATCCATCCATCCATCCATCCATCCATCCATTACCCTACATAGACTCACAGCAAACCGGGAGCCTATCCCAGGGAACTCGGGGCACAAGGCGCGGGACACCCCGGACCTCGCAGGGCACAATCACACACCTATTCACACACTATGGACAATTTGGAAATGACGACGCATACCTTTGTCTGGGGGAGGAAACCGGAGAACCCTGAGAAAACCCCAAAGCACAGGGAGAACATGCAAACTCCACACACGCACACAGGGCAGAGGTGGGAATCGAACCCCCTACCCCGGAGCTGTGAGGTACAAAATCACACAACATAACACAACTCTTTGGTTGTCCGATGAGACTGGTGGTCTTAGGACGCGTAATACCAGAAGCTCACAAGCAGGCTATTTAATGGCATGGTGAGACAAAAAAGACAGCTGACGACTCTTTGGGTGACGTCAGATGTTTTTTGATTAAATATCAAGATTTGATTGCGGATATGACGTTAGTCTAAAAGCTGCCAATAGGGGGACGTCACAGGATGCGAAACGCACGGGACACTCATGGTACGAAGCTCACGAGACAGCTACAGATACAGTCATGAGCAGAACAAGTTATCCTTATTACCTCAAGCTCACTTTGAACAACGTTACTGTTTACACGATCCCATCCACTGCACATGCCCAGATCACACGGACTGAGATCATAAGCAGAATGGAGTAAACTTCGGTCATGTACAGCCAGTAATACAACCTGGCCAAGATTTTCTTGGGATTATCTCGTACAGAGTGACGAGTAATACTGAACTTGGGCAAAATTCTTTAGATGGACGACTGTGAAAATCTACCAGCAGTCATTTACTGTACTGGAAGGGTCTGTATTCTGATAAGGAACCCTGTAAAGTGAAACTTAAGATAGGTTCTGAACGTCGTAGCTGTAGAGTTTCGCCAAAAAAAAAAAGACTGTGCTCCATCCCTTAGTTTCTTCCATTCGCCGTACAAAAGGTCAGTTAAACCTTGAAAATGACTCGACGATTTGTTTTCCAGTTAAATACAATATATTTCTCCTAAGACATCGGACATGCGTTTACCAAGACGACGCACTCTTTTCCTCACACTTATTCTGCAAAAGTCTCAAACTGTCAGTGGTGTGATGCTGGAATGCTATTTATACTACACAAAGCAGCTAGCTGCTAGGTTCCTGATTAACGAGCCAATCTGGGAAGCTGAGCAAACGAGGCACGTGTGCTGTTGTGCAGAAGTCCAGACAGATTTGAACTGAAGCAGAAGATCCTTTTATTTATTTGCCATTTCACTGGGACCCACCCTACCTATGGCCTCGTGCCATGTCGACTTGAAACAACAAAAGGCCGGTGACAACCATGTTATTGCCATGGTGTTACTTGGAAATCTGGGTACACAGGTTTCTGAGATAATTGTTCATGTCCTGAGTGAATGACGCAAGTCTCTTTTTTTTTTCCGCCCCTCGACAGAACTGAAAAATTAGAAATGTTCAATGTCAGTCATTTAATATCGGACCAGAACAAATTTATTGTCCGTTATTAAATGTTAGGATCAATGTTACCTCCTCTTGGATGGCTGATTCAACTGTATAATTTAATCAACATGGTCAAAATTTTCCCTTTAAGTCATAAACAACCTGAAGCAGTTCTGCATTATCCTAACAGTCCCTCCAGGATTTTGTTTTACGACTGCAGAAATGAACGCAACATCAAGGAAGCGCTGTAATATTCAGAGGAGCTTGCGATTTTTCGAAATAACCGCAGATTTGGGTCAAGACGCGCATCACGACGCGCACGTTCAGCCGAAGCCCTTTTCGTTTCACGCGAGTCGAACATGAGTACAGCTTAAAATGTCTCATTTACCAACAAACATTACTGTGAAAAACCGTGCAAAACTATTTTGTGCAATTGAAAGTTCACCAATTCGAGTAGTTTTCCACAAGAAAAGCACAAAAATCTCCGCGAATTGCAAATCCGGCCGCAACGATCACAAAAAAGCTGCGTACATCTGTCCGGGCCGACTTAGTTTGTGAGGTCACAAAGCATGCTCAACCAATCACCGGTCTGATATGCAAATAATTCTAACTAATCACGTCTGATTCCAAGTGGAAATAACTCAAGGATGACCCGGTGCTTTAAAACCTTTATTCACAGATGCTCCTTGTGCCGAGCTAGTGATTAACAAAACCAAAAGATATCCAAAGATATCACGATAACTCACGCCATTTCTACGATGCACTGTATCCATGACAACGTATGGGTTTGCTAAAAAAAAAAAAAAATCATAAACAAACAAAAATAACGAGGCTAATAAAACCGTAATGTTGCATTTTTAATTGGGAAACTCTACAACTTTGGTAAAAAATAATAAATAAATAAAAAATAGGTAAAACTTTTGAACATCTTCCGATTTTAAAATGCAGTACACACATTTTATCCTGAAATCGGCTACATCCAGACTGTGTCATTGTTTTTCAAGTACAAAACAATATTACTGCCAAGTGTATTGCGTCATAATCACAATATCAGCGTATTACCTTCATCAGACCGCCCAGCCCAATAACTATAAATCCTAGCTCAGATACCGAAAACTTGACCGTGTCGACCGACGAGGAAATGTCCGCTTACTGACCTTTCGTGTTTGAATAGTCGGCTAGTTGTTTAGGATAGCAGGCGCATTCTGGGGCGCTTTCAAGTGGCATATCCACAGATTCATGACTAGTCCTAAAAGGGTAAAGGTTACAGATGTTCGGCCTATTTATTAGTTACTTTCTTATTAAAAACTAAAAAAATAATAATAATCCTATAAGTTAATTAAAAGTTGGATTTAAAATGAGATACTTTAAAAAAAGAACTTGTATTTATTTATGTCCCGGTTTAAAATAATATTTAAAAGTACATTTCATCACAACCCAAGTATTAAGCGTGTAAAGCTGGCCGATACTGATGTTTTTCGTCCATTGGTGGTATTTTCCATCATGCTCTGTTTCCACTGTGAAAATGGCAAAGTAATAATCTAGTAATGATTTGGTGACACTATACACCCACACTGGACTGATCAATCTATTGATTGGAAGAAAGGAAGACAGAGGAAGAAGAGCACAAGAGAGCCGTCAGAGGACCGTGACAGCTGGATGGTTTAAAACTACAAGATGCCATTGTGGAATGGAACGAGAGAAACGGGGGGAAAGAGACGAGTGGGGAGAGGAGAAGCCCCCGAGAAAGAAAGATTAAACTGTCTGAGGCATGCACGGCTGCTGCCTCGCTGACACACACACACAAACGGCAGCATGCAGAATTGTTCAATTCAACCCTCCCACTTGTAATAAATTCTGTGTGACCGCACGCCTCCTATTCAACTCCGCTTGTAACGAATACAGAGGCTGTGGTTATGAGGCAGTTGTGCTAAAAATGACGCTGCAGTCCACCATTACAGTAAAGCCCATTTTATCCAAATGATCCCCGCAGCGGTAAACCTATCCCTACAGTCAAGGTTGCCATTTCCTGAAATGATTCCCTCTCCTTATATTTCTAGATTTGATTTATTTCTAGATTTTAAGATTTGAGGTGCTTACTGTTGACAGTTCAGTGTGACCTTTGGACAATGTTCCATTTCTAAAGATCTCACCCGAGATAAGAACGATGACTAAATGTGAAACCAGAACGAGTGGTACATAAGAAAACAGACCAGTAGGTCTGAGGGGAAAGGGGAAAAAAAAGAAAAGAAAAGAGAAAAGAAATATTCACCCACAACACTACGTCAATCAGGTTTGCTGTTGTTTGTGCTATATGCACCATGGAGATCGCTCTGAACGAGGCGTGTTGCAGCTAAGACAAATCTGGTGTAACCAACTGCCTCTTTATTTGTGCACTGGAACTTCAAGACTAACGTTCCTCACACCAAAATCCTTTCACTTAACGCAGACTTCCATTACTTGTGAGCTACAATGACGTCTTATTTTTGTTGAGACACACAATCTTGGGTTGCACTCGAGTTGTTTTCATAGCTGTACCAACTCCCAGACCCTCTCTGACTGGATTTTAGCTGGTCTAGTTGGGCTGCTGTGAGGATATGTTGTTCTACCGAGGCCAGAAAATACTCGTGTAACTCTTGGGCCTGTCCTAGATCATCCCACAGTTCTCACTCTACACAATGCACGTGTTTAACGGGAGCTTAACAAGCTAGTTAAATATGGAGAACAACAAATGCCGTCTCAATTCGCCTACTTACATTATGCACTATGAGGATGTAGTCTTTTTGTGAAGAAAAAGTACATACTTTTGAGCGTGTAGCGAGAGAGTATGCGAGTACTGGGACACACTAACATGTCACATGACGTGAGAGAACGCCGTTGCCTAGTTACGCATGCTGTCGCCGTAGACAAGCTCATCGCTGCATTCTAGCTTTACTTTATTCGTTAGTTCTTACACCATTTATACGAAATCACTTAATTTCCCATTCCCTTGAGTTATTTTTCCACATTTCATTTACGCCTCTCGAAAATACGCATCACCGACGTTACGCTCGTACGGCATGTTTGCAGGTTGAATTCGGCGAAGCAAACCGTCACAAAGCTCCTCCTCCTCCCTCACGCAAGAAGCTGTAGACCATCCGGGTACTTTTGGGATGCTCGTTTCAACATAATAGGACCTGGGACACGCTCATTCCAATCGGATAGTAGATAGGACAGATAGTAAGTGAATCGAGACACAGAAAAAAAGAAGAAAAAAAAAGTTTTTAACAAGGGCCTGTTTTTAACGATGGAGGATTTCCCATCATCGTTTTATTTACCAGTCCCTCCTGGAGTTTGCGATCGCAGAAATGAACAGAAAATCAAGGAAATGCTGCGAAATGGGGCAGTGGTGGCTTAGTGGGTTACTGGGTTACTGATCGGAAGGTCGGGGGTTCAAGCCCCAGCACTGAGAATCTGCAACTGTTGCCCATGAGCAAGGCCTTGTTAAGGCCCTTAACCATCCCTGCTCCAGCGCTCTGACCTGACAGAAGAAAACAATTTCACTGGGCTCTACTGAATACGCGACCAATAAAGACTCATTATCATTATTCAGAGGAGTTCATGCAGATTTGGGCCAAGACACGTCATGTGACGTCATCACACTTCAGTCAGCCTTCATTCTCTTTGATTCACGTGCGTCGAATGAGTACAGCGAAAAGGTCTCATTTACCAACAAACATCACCGTGAAAGACCACGCAAGATAATTTCATGCGATTCCAGTTTCGTGGGAAAAAAGCAAAACAATAAATCTCAAGCAAAATCAAACATTTTTGGCCTCGACATTCGCAAAAAATTTTTTTTTTTTAAATCGGACTGATATACACCTCTCCACTTTAACGAGGACAACAGCCGCGCCTATTCTATCCTATCCAATCCTACCCTATCCCATCCTATCCAAGGGGCGGGACATATACAACCTGGAAAGCGTTTCATTGGACGAACACAAGACTAGTACAGGATGAGTCATCGAAAAGAAAAAGTTGTCGTTTTTTCCCCGTAATAATGTCCGTAACACTAATGGACAGTTTCGAAAAGCTCTGAAACACCCATTTTGATATCTGAAGGTTAATTAGAATAACTGATCCGCCTGGTTGGTTAGAAATTCAATCCCAATCGGAACCCCTGAAGATCTAGAATCATCTTGTATTAGTGTGTTTCTGACTGAAATCAAGTTCCTCTCATGTAAATTCACATCCTACACACCAAATCAAAGGCTTGACTGATTTGTTGTTTGTTTGTTTGTTTGTTTTGGTTGGGTATTTTTTTTCCTTTTCTTTTTACACCTAACACTCTTCCCCCGAATGCGGTGTGTTTAGCTAGAAAGCCGGCCGACACTAAACCAGTCCCTCCTTACTGCCTCTCCCTGCCTGTGGGGGAAAACAAAAACAAAGCCTGTGTCAATGCACATGACGAGCCAGCTGGCTACAGCACACAGGAAGTAGGTGAAAAGGGGGCAAAAACATTCACAAACCTTGCATATCGCCCGCTTTCGGAGCCTCAATCAGTCCCTCAGCGTGCCTGAGATTCGGGTATCCATTGCAGGGAAAAAAAAAAAAAAACCCTGACCAATCACAACCGAGGGAACGCGAACCAACCAATCAGTGATGGGCAACCTTTGGGAACGAGCCAATCGGATCACGGCTTGCTGTTCCTGCTGTTCCAAACCCCTCCCTACTTTCTACTAAGGCACACTATTAAACCGTGTAGAAGCCTGACTTTTACAGAATATGTAGTGCACTATTGAGTGATTTGGGATTGAAGTATGACTGGCTCGTGAGGGAGGGTCACTGTCACTTGCTAGGGCAGGAAAACGAAATCTGAGCATGGGGTGGAGAAGCAGGGGAAGGAGGTGAATGTGTGGGGGAGGGTTGTTTCACCAGAGATGAACAGGGAGTGAGGTGGAATGGCCAAGCTTACATGAGTTGTTTTTGCTGGCTGAGGATGAAAGGTTCAAATGAGTTGTGGTATAAGGCTGGGTTGGTGAGAAGGTTTTCCATTAGTTTAGAAACATTTCCCAACACAGGAAGTTTAGAAGCATTCCCCCCATTTTGACCAAATACAGGGTCAGTTAAGGCAGACTACAGTACATTTTGTAAATGTCAGTACCTTGCAAACTGCGTGACGACTTAAAGGGGCAATAACTATTTATTTTTTTTTACTTTCGCACTTGTGCAAATAACCTGGGAGATATGTCAAACACGATGAAATACGACATTTTAAACCGACGCCTCCGCACAAGCGTATTAAGTGGTTGAGAAGTCCGTTCGGAAAATTAAAGTCCGGTCCGGAACGCTCGTTCGTGTTTACACTTGGAGCGATCAGATGACAAGACAACAGCACACGCTGTTGTTGAGACGCACACCTGGCATTAAAGTGCTTCTCCTGTGTTTCCAAATGAAAACGGTTTTCACACACATTTCTCACACCAGCCTTCTTCTGCGTTTCTTTTCAGGCTTCACATGCAAATCTTATTTTATGTATGTCTTTGGGCTGTTTCGAAACGTTTATCGGTGTGGTCTGCTAACGAAACTTATCAACGACCGAGAGGTGAGACGCTGAAAGAAGGTGCAAGAAGCAGCAGTAGAGTATGGAAGCCCGTTTCCGACATGGAAGAAGAGAAAAAAGAAATAAATAAATATGGTCATCGCAACTTTATTTCTCATAATTCTGACTTCTTTTTCCTCAAAACTGCGAGTTCATCTCGCACAATTTTAACTTTTTTTCACTCACAATTACAAGTTTACATCTCACAATTCTGGCTTTTTTTCCCTCACAATTACAAGTAAATCTCGCACAATTTTTAGTTTTTTCTCGCAATTACAAATTCATCTCGAACAATTTTTTGTTTTTTCTCGCAATTACAAGTTCATCTTGCACAATTTCTCTTTTTTTCTCTAGCAATTACAAGTTTACATTGTTTACATCTCACGATTCTGACTTTTTTCTCCCAATTACGAGTTCACATTGACTTTTTGCTACTTTACATAGCAAAAAGCGGTATGTTAAGTAATATGTTGCTTTCTTTACTGATG
The DNA here is from genome assembly GCA_012411365.1 of Ameiurus melas. Classification (NCBI taxonomy): domain Eukaryota; kingdom Metazoa; phylum Chordata; class Actinopteri; order Siluriformes; family Ictaluridae; genus Ameiurus; species Ameiurus melas. Next base: position 36,150,250 of record CM022752.1, read on the forward strand.
TACAAACATTTTTCTGAAACATTACATTTTTTCTTGGAAAAGTAATGTTTGGAAATATGAAAGATTTTTTATTCTGACTCAATAATGCAGAAAAATAAACATCTAATTAAAAAAACTGTACTATAAATAAAACGACAAATAAAATCTTTGTTTGCAGAATAATGATTTAACAGGAATCATTTTACAGACTGCATCTGCATATATGCCAGTTATCAATGTTTTTAGTTCCTGAAACATTCTGAGAAAGTTCCTTTTTTAGTTCCTTGTTTGGTTTCTCAAGAAGGATTTCTTTACGGAAATATAACATCAGAGTTTCAATTTGAATTACGTTCACAGAACATTACCCTAATATTCCCATAACTAATGGCATGTTAAGTTTGTAGTAACAAAAATAATAGGCTTACCTAATTGGTGACCTTCCTGTTGTGAGCAACATTATAGGAACATTCTTGGAATATTAGTTTGTGGTAAAAAAAAAAAAAAAAAGTACCTAAAATAACCTTTGGCAAACATTCCTTGTCAATTGTCACATAATCATAAAGGGGGAAAAGCACTGACTTTGCTAATGGAAGTAGAAAGTTCCCAGACTGTTATGAAAAGATTCCCAAAAAATAACTAAAATCAAGGAAAATGATCGTGTTTCGGAAATACTCCATGTTTGCTAGGATGAAATTATTGTGCATCATAGGCAAACTGTAAAAAAAAAAAAAAAAAAAGAAGGGGGGATTGTGGTTTAACTAGGGACACAATCCAGTTATCTTTTAGACACTAAAAATCTAGCTATGCAAGAAAAATGCATATGGGCCAGCCTACTAATCTAATGTAATAATAGCCTAATGCAACATAGCATGATTACCTCTTAAGACAAGCTCACATAAATATAACTTAAAATGTCCTACTTTATTAACTCCATGAAACACTTCTATCATTCTATCACATACAGTGCCCTCCATTAATATTGTCACCCTTGGTAAGTATGAGCAAAGTGCGCCATTTACCAAAGAAGGCTGTGAAAAATTGTCTTTATTGTATAACCTTTTTATTTTATTTATTTTTTCTTAAAAGAAATTCACAAAAATACTCTGCTCTCATGGATAACAAACAATTGCAAGCATAACACAGGTTTATTAAGAAAATAAAATAAAATTTAATGTGTGTTAATTATTGGCACCCTTTTAGTGAATACTTTGTGCTACCTCACTTTGGCAAGATAACCACTCTGAATCTGCTCCTATAATGCCTGATGAGGTTGGAGAATGGCGAGGGATCTGAGACTGTTCCTCCATACAGAATCTTTCCAGATCCTTCACATTTCGAGGTTCACACTGGTGGACTCTCCTCTTCAGTTCACCACACAGATTTTCTATCGGGTTCATGTCAGGAGACTGGGACGGCCATGGCAGGACCTTGATTTTGTGGTCAATAAACCATTTTTGTGTTGATTTTTATGTATTTTGGATCATTGTCCTGCTGGAAGATCCAACCACGGCCCATTTGAAGCTTTCTGGCAGAGGCAGTCAGGTTTTTATTTAATATCTGTTGATATTTGAGTCCATGATGCCATGTATCCTAACACATTGTCCAGGTCCTCTGGCAGAAAAACATCCCCAAAACATTCAAAATCCACCACCCTATTTAACCATGGACATGAGGTACTTTTCCACATGGCTACCTCTCTGTGTGCACCAAAACCACCTCTGGTGTTTATGGCCAAAAAGCTCTATTTTGGTTTCATCTGACTGTAGAACCCGATCCCATTTGTAGTTCCAGTCGTGTCTGGCAATTTAAGACGCCCGAGTTTGTTTTTGGATGAGAGTAGAGGCTTTTTTCTTTAAACCCTTCCAAACAACATGTAGTGATGTAGGTGACTTCAGATTGTAGTTTTGGAGACTCTCTGACCAAAGACGCCACTAACTTCTGCAATTCTCCAGCTGTGATCCTTGGCGATTTTTTTTGGCCACTCGAACCGTCCTCTTCACAGTGTGTTGAGACGATATAGACACACGTCCTCTTCCAGGTCAATTCATAACATATCCAGTTGACTGTAACTTCTTAATTATTGTCCTAATGGTGGAAATGGCCATTTTCAATGCTTGTACTAATTTCTTATAGCCATGTCCCATTTTGTGAAGCTTACCAACCTTTTGCCGCACATCACAGCTATATTCCTCGGTCTTACCCATTGTTCCCAACGACTAAGGGAATTTGCCCTGTGTGTTACCTCATATTTATACCCCTGTGAAACAGGACGTCATGGTTGAGCAATTTCCTGTTCCTAGTCACCCAGGCGTACTAAAAACATACAATATCAATAGGAATGTACACAAATTTGAATGCTACAGCATACAAAGAAACTCTACACAGTTGTGCGCAACAGTTTGACGGAAGACCCACATCACTTATATTATGATCAGGCACTTACAGTACATACATCATACACCTAATTCATTCCCTTCGCAAGGTTCAACATTTCAGAGCCGCAATGCCTCATATCGTCAGCAGGGTGCAGTAGAGAAACTTTTTACTGTGAAACCCACTGTAAGGGCGACTCATGAACAAGCAAAGCTGTCCCTAGCGCCTTGGTTGGCTCTGCGCATGCGCAGCGGTTTCCCCCAAACCAAGATGGCGGTGCAAGAAACAGCTGCTCAACTCTCCATGGCTCTTAAGGTTCAAGAATATCCAACTTTGAAGGTTGGTAACGGCTTCGACTTTTTTCAAACCGACACACTCGTGAGAAGGCCCGGGTCCGGTTCAGCTGGTTTAGGCCAGCTGTGTGGCGAACACTGCGCTTTCAATGAGATGTCAGGAGATTTTGAATCAATGTGCGGGTTTGTTCAGGGAGCTAAAGCTAAACAAGTTAGCAAAACAACTCAGCTGAGAGACAGACAGATAGACAGACAGACAGACAGACCGACAGACAGACATGGGAAGGAACGAGAGATTTATTGGATTGCACGGTTTTACTCAGTGCACTGGTTTTGTTTAAAAAAATAAAAATAAAAAAAGTGTCCCGTCTCTGTCGTAAATGTAACCCAGCCCCGTTAGCGTGCTTTGTTCAGTAAAACCAGCCTGAAATTCTGGATGTCATTAGAAACGCTCTGATGCTCATCGGATCGGGTTATAGCGCCCCCTGCAGGTAACGGCTGTTTTTAACTGCCTACTCAACGAAGCAGCTAGCTCCCTGAATGAAATAAAACGGTGCGTTGGAACTGAAATGGCCTGAGATGGCTTCTATCTAATATGGCGTCAGTTCAACATCCCATTCTGGATATTTTCGCCGTTAGCTTGTCCTCCACAGAAGACAAGTCCTGTAGCTCACGTTGTCCACTAACCTTCCCTAGTGACTGTGATTACACACACACACACACACACACACAGGAGCACTGTGCACACATGCAGTGGGTGTACTAGATCATGTAGGTGCTGATGAATAACATGCCCATGCGGGAAATGCTCACACTGACCAGGATGTCTGTGCATGCAGATGAACTACATCCCGATCACGTTCACGTGCGCACTATCATGGCAGGACATGTGATGGCTGCTTTGCCACCTTTGTTCTCTGCGCCACTGCTTTTTTTTTTTCTTCCTTCTTTCTCTTCTCCTCCTTCAAGCACGAAGCACGCTGTAACGCTGCTCCGGAGAGCCTCATAATATCTGGGGATCGCTTGAGCTTGAACCAGAGAGAATCTGTCTCGTTGGGTTGCGTTGCGTTGCCGTCCCTGTGCACGCAGGGAGAATTTAAAATGCCACGATCTGCTCATCTGTGCTGCTTCCTGTGAGGTGCACCTGGCACATCCAGATCATTCGTGTCCACCGTCGGAGGCACGACACTGCAAGCGGGTGAATTAATCCGCTCTCCGATGTTATAAACCACGCAGACAGAATCCACCCCGGATGACTTGCGTTAATTTTTTACAATGAACTTCAGTGGCATCCAGCTCGTCATTTTTTGGAATCATGGGCCGGGTTGGGTATTTCAGAAAGTTCTGGGATTCTCACGCCGGACTCGTGTCTCTAGAGTTTGGCGAAGAATGGCAAGGGGGACAAACAAAAAAAACATGCAGCGAGTGAGGGCGGGCGGAAGCGCCTTGTTGTTTTTAGAGGGCAAAGGAGAACGGTCTGACTCGTTTGAGCTGACAACTCGAAGCACTCTTTGCAAGTGCGGTGTGCAGAAAAGCATGTGAGAATGCACAACATGGTGAACCTCGTGGTGGACGTGTCGGCGCTGCAACAGCGAAAGACCACGCAGGGTTACGATCTCGTCAGCTGAGAACAGGAATCCGAGGTTATGGCGGGTTCAGGCTCACGGAAATTAGAGATCCCAGGAGATCAGCCAGTTCTGAGATAATCAAACCAGCCTGTCGGGCACCAATATCCGTGCCACAGTCAAAGTCACAGAGGAGATCATTTCTTGTTATCTAGTATTTGATGCGAATTAACATTGCTTTTTATGCAGCCACCTATAAGGCTGGTTAGATGATTGCATGAATAAGTAAATGTAAAGCTGTTCCTAATAAAGTGGTTGGTCACCAATACCAGATTAACAGGACAATGTGAGATAAGGAAACATATACACTATACGGCCAAAAGTTTGTAGACACCTGACCATTACTCTAGTATGTGCTTGTTGAACATCCCCTTGTTGAACATATGGGAAGGCTTTCCACTAGCTTTTGGAGCGTGGCTATGGGGATTTGTGTTCATTCACCCATAAGAGCTAGATGGAGTGAGATAGAGGCACTGATGTTTGGTGAGGAGGCCTGGGGTGCAGTCAGTGTCAACGTTTGCCCCAAAGGCGTTCAGTGGGGTTGAGGTCAGGGTTCTGTGCACGACGCTCGAGTTCTTTGACTCCAACCTTGGCAAACCATGTCTTCACAGAGCTCGCATTGTGCACATCTGCATGCTGGAACAGGTTTAGGCCTCTTAGTTCCAAATAATTTTTCACCGCACTGTACGTCATACTTTATAATAAATCCCAGCTGGAGTGAGTGTATCTTGTATGTTTACATCCAAGTGACCAATCTATGTGACCGCACAGGAATGGCTCCTTTAATGAATCAATAATGGTTATCTTTATCCTCTCAACTGACATAGTTGATTCATGACCTGATTCATGGTTTTGTCCTCCGCAGGTTCCTTATGAGACCTTGAATAAGCGCTTCCGTGCAGCGCAGAAGAACATAGACCGCGAGACGAGTCACGTGACCATGGTGGTGGCCGAGCTGGAGAAGACCCTGAGCAGCTCCTTCCCTGTTGTTGACTCTGTGGTCTCCCTGCTGGATGGTGTGGTGGAGAAATTAAGCGCACTCAAACGGAAGGTAAGTTCCTTAGCAAGTTTAACCGCCAAAAAAAAAAAAAAATCATGTGCTTTATTTAATTTAAAAAATGTTCCTTTATATTTGCAACGAAGAGACTCTGATAGCTCTTTTCCATCAAGCTGGCCCAGTTCTTATTCTTTCCAGGGTTTTCCACCATAAATGAGCCACTTCTCAGTCTGCAAGGTTTCTTCCAATCCTTTTAGCAAAATGTTGTTGGACTGAAATAAAGGACCAGTCATGCTCAGGGGCTTTCCGGTATCATTTTAGCACCATGATGGCTCAAGTTTCCTTCCATTCAAATAAGACATGAGGGTGGGTTTGAGGAATTTTAGAAAATTAAATATTGGAACTGTGAATCATCGGCCTTAAAAAGAACGAGAGAATTCCACTGAACAGAATAGGAGCTACATCGCTGGTGTTCATTCTAACAAAATGTCTGTTGAGTATTCACACAGATTAAACACATTAAAGTGTTCAAGTATGTACATGTACACTTGCAGGTGTTTTGAGTTAATTCGCCGTTTAGAGCTCTTCTCAGGTCGACATTGCCGTATTATACATTTTTATTCAAATATTTTGAGGTGCTGGATTTGTGATTTCCATGAGCTGTAATCCGTAATCATTAAGTTTAAAACAGAAAAAGGCTTCAAATATTTCACTTTATATGTAATGAATATAGAGTATATGAAAATTTCCACTTTTTAAAAAAAAAATTAAATTACGGGGGAAAAACTTTTTTGAGAGAGGAAACGAGCGTAATTTTTTGAGATGCACCTGTATGTCATATTGTGTATAGAACAGTGCTGCGCAAGTGGAGACCATGAAACATAGTTCCGATTTTTACATGGTGCAACCCACCCTGTATTTAGTATTGAGTATTTATAGATTGTAAGCTATACGACTGAAAAGGTTTAATCCGAACCTTAATAAATAAAAATACAAAATCTGTTCTGTCAGTGGAAAATTTGAGAATTGAAAGCTCTGTGGCTTCAGTGTATTGCTATAATATTACTGTACACATTGAATAATGAGCCTAATATTTCATGAAATAAACAAATCTGAATTAAAGTGGTTCATGGAATTTATTTTTCAAATGTTCCAGAGACTCTAGTGTATAATGTCTCTGTTGTGTATAGAGACTAAAGAATTTAACGTTGGATGTTAAAAGATTTTGCAGATCTATTATTGGGTATTACACTTTCCACATGGTGTTCGGAAACTTTCATAATGGTCCAGCACTCGAACTGGTGCTTTTCAGGTCATTGGAGGTGTAGGGTATGATATCGACAGGCTTCTAACGCTCGTTTTAACATCTCCTGAAGGCGGCAGAATCAATCCAGGCTGAAGACGAGAGCGCTAAGCTCTGTAAGCGGCGTATTGAACACCTGAAGGAGCACAGCAGCGACCAGCCGGCTAACGTAAGCGTGTGGAAGAGGAAACGCATGGACCGCATGATGGTGGAGCACCTGCTGCGCTGCGGCTACTACAACACCGCCGTCAAGCTCGCCAAACAAAGTGGGATCGAGGTGCATATCTGGTCCTCATTTTTTTTGTGTGTGTGTGTGTGTGTGTGTGTGTGTGGATCAAACCAGACATATAATTATCTAAATTACTGGCCTACGACACATGACGTGCCTAAAATGTCAAATTCATCCCTTGAGGGAAAGGAAAGGTTTCTACATTTGTCTTTAGTCTTTTTATTTTTATTACTCTGATGAATCAATTTCCATAAATGTACATATTTGGCAGGATTTGGTGAACATCGAGATGTTCCTCACTGCAAAAGAAGTGGAGGAATCACTTGAAAGGCAGGAAACAGCCACTTGCTTGGCCTGGTGCCATGACAACAAGTCTCGTCTGAGGAAAATGAAGGTAACGCTGTTCAGTTCAGAGTTAGAAATCGGATAGCTTTGGTTCTGATCTAAAATCTGATCGGCTGAGCCATCTTGGAAGGCACTGTAAAATCCACTGCTGTTTCTTGCATGACTAGGGTACTGAGTTTATACTTATTTTATTACTTAATTCCATAACAGTTTTACTGTTCTCTTATGTTACATCTGCATAGGGACATTGCTAACGTACTGTTTTAAAATCGCTCCTCTCTCTCTCTCAGAGCTGTCTGGAGTTCAGTTTAAGGATCCAGGAATTTATCGAGCTCATTCGACAGAACAAACGCATGGACGCAGTACGGTACTGTGACCTGCTTCTGTAACCTAAACAGATTAAGGGCTGTTTAAGTACGTATAGTTTGTTAAAAAAATGTAAATAATAAAATGACGCGTGTGTGTTGTAGACATGCACGGAAACACTTCAGCCAAGCAGAAGGTGGGCAGTTGGATGAGGTTCGGCAGGTGATGGGCATGCTGGCGTTTCCTTCCGACACTCACATTTCCCCATACAAGGTGAGGTTTTTGTACAGGAGTCCTTTCTCTCAAAATGAACTTATTCCTAGTCCCTAAGTGTCTTATTCCTAGTCCCTAAGCGTCTTATTCCTTGTCCCTAAGCGTCTTATTCCTTGTCCCTAAGCGTCTTATTCCTTGTCCCTAAGCGTCTTATTCCTTGTCCCTAAGCGTCTTATTCCTTGTCCCTAAGCGTCTTATTCCTAGTCCCTAAGCGTCTTATTCCTAGTCCCTAAGCGTCTTATTCCTAGTCCCTAAGCGTCTTATTCCTAGTCCCTAAGTGTCTTATTCCTAGTGTCTTTTTCCTAGCCCCTGAGTGTCTTACTCCTTGTCCCTAAGTGTCTTACTCCTTGTCCCTAAGTGTCTTACTCCTTGTCCCTAAGTGTCTTATTCCTAGTCCCTAAGTGTCTTATTCCTAGTCCCGAAGTGTCTTATTCCTAGTGTCTTATTCCTTGTCCCTAAGTGTCTTATTCCTAGTGTCTTTTTCCTAGCCCCTGAGTGTCTTATTCCTAGTCCTTAAGTGTCTTATTCCTAGTCCCGAAGTGTCTTATTCCTAGTCTCGAAGTGTCTTATTCCTTGTCCCTAAGTGTCTTATTCCTAGTCCCTAAGTGTCTTATTCCTAGTCCCTAAGTGTCTTATTCCTAGTCCTAAGTGTCTTATTCCTAGTGTCTTATTCCTTGTCCCTAAGCGTCTTATTCCTAGTGTCTTATTCCTAGTCCCTAAGTGTCTTATTCCTAGTCCCTAAGTGTCTTATTCCTAGTCCCTAAGTGTCTTATTCCTAGTGTCTTTTTCCTAGCCCCTGAGTGTCTTACTCCTTGTCCCGAAGTGTCTTACTCCTTGTCCCGAAGTGTCTTACTCCTTGTCCCGAAGTGTCTTACTCCCTAGTCCCGAAGTGTCTTATTCCTAGTCCCTAAGTGTCTTATTCCTAGTCCCTAAGTGTCTTATTCCTTGTCTTATTCCTAGTCCCTAAGTGTCTTATTCCTAGTCCCTAAGTGTCTTATTCCTAGTCCCTAAGTGTCTTATTCCTAGTCCCTAAGTGTCCCTAAGTGTCTTATTCCTAGTCCCTAAGTGTCTTATTCCTTGTCCCTAAGTGTCTTATTCCTTGTCCCTAAGTGTCTTATTCCTTGTCCCTAAGTGTCTTATTCCTTGTCCCTAAGTGTCTTATTCCTTGTCCCTAAGTGTCTTATTCCTAGTCCCTAAGTGTCTTATTCCTAGTCCCTAAGCGTCTTATTCCTAGTCCCTAAGCGTCTTATTCCTAATCTGCGTCTTATTCCTAGTCCCTAAGCGTCTTATTCCTAGTCCCTAAGCGTCTTATTCCTAGTCCCTAAGTGTCTTATTCCTAGTGTCTTTTCCTAGCCCCTGAGTGTCTTACTCCTTGTCCCTAAGTGTCTTATTCCTAGTCCCTAAGTGTCTTATTCTAGTTCCCAGTGTCTTATTCCTAGTGTCTTATACCTTGTCCTTAGGGTGTCTTATTCCTATGTGTTTTTTTCCTAGCCTCCAGTGTCTTATTCCTAGTCCCGAAGTGTCTTATTCCTAGTCCCGAGTGTCTTATTCCTAGTCTCGATGTTAGTTCCTTGTCTAGTCCTGTCTCTTCCCTAGCCTATGTCTTATTCCTAGTCCCTAAGTGTCTTATTCCTAGTCCTAAGTGTCTTATTCCTAGTGTCTTATTCCTTGTCCCTAAGCGCTCTTATTCCTAGTGTCTTATTCCTAGTCCCTAAGTGTCTTATTCCTAGTCCCTAAGTGTCTTATTCCTAGTCCCTAAGTGTCTTATTCCTAGTGTCTTTTCCTAGCCCCTGAGTGTCTTACTCCTTGTCCCGAAGTGTCTTACTCCTTGTCCCGAAGTGTCTTATTCCTAGTCCCGAAGTGTCTTATTCCTAGTCCCTAAGTGTCTTATTCCTAGTCCCTAAGTGTCTTATTCCTTGTCTTATTCCTAGTCCCTAAGTGTCTTATTCCTAGTCCCTAAGTGTCTTATTCCTAGTCCCTAAGTGTCCCTAAGTGTCTTATTCCTTGTCCCTAAGTGTCTTATTCCTAGTCCCTAAGTGTCTTATTCCTAGTCCCTAAGTGTCTTATTCCTAGTCCCTAAGTGTCTTATTCCTTGTCCCTAAGTGTCTTATTCCTAGCCCCTGAGTGTCTTATTCCTAGCCCCTGAGTGTCTTATTCCTAGCCCCTGAGTGTCTTATTCCTTGTCCCTGAGTGTCTTATTCCTAGTGTCTTTTTCCTATTCCCTAAGTGTCTTATTCCTTTCCCTAAGTGTATTTTTCCTAGCCCCTGAGTGTCTTATTCCTAGTCCCTAAGTGTCTTATTCCTAGTCCCTAAGTGTCTTATTCCTAGTGTCTTATTCCTTGTCCCTAAGCGTCTTATTCCTAGTCCCTAAGTGTCTTATTCCTAGTGTCTTATTCCTAGCCCCTGAGTGTCTTATTCCTAGCCCCTGAGTGTCTTATTCCTAGCCCCTGAGTGTCTTATTCCTAGCCCCTGAGTGTCTTATTCCTAGCCCCTGAGTGTCTTATTCCTAGCCCCTGAGTGTCTTATTCCTAGCCCCTGAGTGTCTTATTCCTAGCCCCTGAGTGTCTTATTCCTAGCCCCTGAGTGTCTTTTCCCTAGTCCCTGAGTGTCTTTTCCCTAGTCCCTGAGTGTCTTTTCCCTAGTCCCTGAGTGTCTTATTCATTGTCCCTAAGTGTCTTATTCCTTTCCCTAAGTGTCTTATTCCTAGTGTCTTATTCCTAGTGTCTTATTCCTAGTGTCTTATTCCTAGTGTCTTATTCCTAGTCCCTAAGTGTCTTATTCCTAGTCCCTAAGTGTCTTATTCCTAGTCCCTAAGTGTCTTTTCCCTAGTCCCTAAGTGTCTTTTCCCTAGTCCCTAAGTGTCTTTTCCCTAGTCCCTAAGTGTCTTTTCCCTAGTCCCTAAGTGTCTTTTCCCTAGTCCCTAAGTGTCTTTTCCCTAGTCCCTAAGTGTCTTTTCCCTAGTCCCTAAGTGTCTTTTCCCTAGTCCCTAAGTGTCTTTTCCCTAGTCCCTAAGTGTCTTATTCCTAGTGTCTTTTTCCTTGTCCCTACGTGTCTTATTCCTACTCCCTAAGTGTCTTATTCCTAGTCCCGAAGTGTCTTATTCCTAGTCCCGAAGTGTCTTATTCCTAGTCCCGAAGTGTCTTATTCCTAGTCCCGAAGTGTCTTATTCCTAGTCCCGAAGTGTCTTATTCCTACTCCCGAAGTGTCTTTTCCCTAGTCCCTAAGTGTCTTATTCCTTGTCCCTAAGTGTCTTATTCCTTTCCCTAAGTGTCTTATTCCTAGTGTCTTTTTCCTTGTCCCTAAGTGTCTTATTCCTAGTGTCTTTTCCTTGTCCCTAAGTGTCTTATTCCTTTTCCTAAGTGTCTTATTCCTAGTGTCTTTTTCCTTGTCCCTAAGTGTCTTATTCCTTGTCCCTAAGTGTCTTATTCCTTTCCCTAAGTGTCTTATTCCTAGTCCCTAAGTGTCTTATTCCTTGACCCTAAGTGTCTTATTCCTTTTCCTAAGTGTCTTATTCCTAGTGTCTTTTTCCTTGTCCCCAAGTGTCTTATTCCTTGTCCCTAAGTGTCTTATTCCTTTCCCTAAGTGTCTTATTCCTAGTGTCTTTTCCCTAGTCCCTAAGTGTTTCATTCTTATAGCCTAGTAATTTACCATGTGCACTTGAAACTAAAGACTCCTTCCATTAATGTTAAATATCTCCTTACAGAAAGCTTCCTCGTTTCAACAATTTTGATTGGTTTTCTTTCTAAACAGCACATTTATAATCTGTTCATTATAAGCGTCAGTCATTAGCTGTTACTATAGAAATGAGAACGTATTCAAACATGTGTCTAATACCGATACAGATTCGAATCTGATTTGATCAATTAGATATTTCTGTTGAAGGGTTGGGAAATGTTGGCTACCGAGGATGGAATATAACATGAATATCTAGATATAATGTTCTAGTGAGGCGTCATAAATGAGAATCCCAGTGAGACAGTGAGTTGCTAGTGCTCAAACGATTCTTATATTTATTCATCGAGGTGAAGGGTAGCGGTTAATGTAGGTGGAGTTAATGGAGGTTAAACTGGACTGCAATTTGAAACACCCACTGGTCACTGAGAAATCCGGTATAATTACGTTTCAAGGAAGTTTAGTTGAAATTGGAAAAGCCCAGGGAAAACGACCCCCCAAAAAAAAAAGTGAACAGTTTCAGACGTTAAGCTGGAAGCAGTAAAATGATTTACATTAAGCTTGCTGTCTCTTGTAGGACCTTCTGGATCCAGGCCGCTGGAAAATGCTGATCCAGCAATTCAGATACGACAATTACAGATTACACCAGCTGGGGAACAACTCTGTGTTCACCATCACTCTGCAGGCAGGGCTGTCTGCCATCAAAACCCCGTATCCTCACAGCAATGGGCTTGATTACCTCTAGCACACCACATTTTCCAACGTTTTCCTAATAGCATATAGAGTTACTGTTAACGCATCCTTAGTGTACAGTTGAGTGCAGGCGTTTGCACATCCTTAAAACAAAGGTCATTTTATAGCAACAGTATGTTTACTGTGTTCAGTTCCTCACAAGATTCTTCATTATTTAGCTAAGAAACAGTTTATGTAAAGGTACTAGCAGTAGTATTTCTCTTTATGAAAAGATAAATATTCTGTATTATACATGCATGTATACAGATGTAATCATTTTCGAGAGAATAGGGATTTGCTAGCAGTACTGAACTTCCTTCTTTTGCCAAAATTACCAGTGTAAATTGGTGGCCTTGACTCTTGGCTCACAGACAGTGTTACAAAGAGGACGGTTCCTCTAAAAACCCAGACTGTCCTGTATGCAGCAAGTCCCTGAACAAACTGGCTCAGCCTCTCCCCATGGCCCACTGCGCAAACTCTCGGCTGGTGTGTAAGATCTCTGGAGAGGTCATGAACGAGAACAACCCACCCATGATGCTGCCTAATGGCTATGTTTATGGCTATAATGTGAGTAGAGAGAAGATGCATGGCAGTCTTGTAGGGTGGGGGTGGGGGATTGAAAATGAATGCAAAGTTTCTATCTGACTGGTCGTCTTTATCCTCTGAAGAAACATTTCTATAGGATGGGAGTGCTCTTTTCCAGAATGACTCCTCCCCCAATCCGTAGGGCTTTCTGAATGGTGTTCATTGTTCCAGTACAGTTCCAGAAACTAGTACAATGTATGCCAAGGCACATTGAAGCCGTTCTGGTGACTCATGGTGGCCGTGACATTATTTTTTCTTTTAATTTGTCACATCTGTGTGTGTACGTATACAGGCAGGTCCGTAAGTATTTGGACAGTGGCACAGTTTTCATACTTTGGTCTCTGTAACCCACCTCAATGGATTTGAAATGAAGCAGTCAAGATTGGATTAATTCAAGGCGTTTGACAGAAAAAAAAAGTTCATTAACTGTTTAGGAATTACAGCAGTTGGAACTCTGGAACCCATGGACATCACCAAATACATTTACATTACATTTACATTTATTCACTTAGCAGACGCTTTTATCCAAAGCGACTTACAAATAAGCAAAGCGATATATCCAAATGCTGTTTCCAAATGAGTTTCCCCCCTGGAGATGCTTTGCCAGGTCTTTCTGAGTTCAGTTTTGCCTTCAATAAGTGAAAAGCAGTGACATCATCAATAAGCACTGTTGACCCAGTACCACATTTGTGCTCAGGCCAGAACACTGCCTTCACCATGTTAGACCGATGACATGGTATGCTTTGGATCATGAGCCCTATCCTTTCCTTCTCCATACTCTTCACTTCCCATCATTCTGGTACAAGTTCACCTTGGTTTCATCTGTCTAAATAATCTTGTTCCAGAACTGGTCAGTTTTTGTGTTTTTTTTTGTTTTTGTTTTTTTAAATGTTTAAAAAAAATGTTTTCTAGCAAAGTCTAATCTGGCCTTTCTGTTCCAGTGGTTTGCATTTTGTGGTAAACCCTTTGTATTTACATTTCATTTACCTGCTTCTTGATTGGAGAAGTTAGGTGTATCATTGTCAAAGTCTACAGAGTGTTCTTGACTTGGCTAGATGTTGTGGAGGGGTTTTTCTTCACCAAGGAAAGAATTCTGTAATCATCCACTTTAGTTGTCTTCCGGGTCTTTTGGTGTCTCTGAGCTCGCCAGTTCATTCCTTCTTTCAGTGCACTCCTAACGTTTCTGCTATCTCTCTGATGGGTCTGTTGTTGGGGTTTTTTTTTCAGCCTAATGATGGCCCCCTTCACTTGCATCTATAAGTTTTTTTGGACTTTATTTAATGTTCCCATGAACAGCTACCAAATGCAAATTCAATGCTTGGATTCAGCTCCAGACCATTTTATCTCCTTAATTTGCCATGAAACAGCACGGAAACAGGCCTTGAAACTGCTTATCTGTCAGTTGTCCGTTTACTTTTGAACCTGTGAAAATGGAGGCGCTTTTGAATTAAAGCTGAATGTCTGTCTACATTTCGATCACATCTCGATTGCTTCATTTCAGATCCATTGTGGTGGTGTACAGGGGTGAAATACTGTGTACTGTTTTATATATACGTGGATATACGTGGGTGCTATACATGTATCAATAGCTCTATATTAATTATTATATACAATAAAACATTTCCTGAGCTGATACAGACAATGAAAGTCTGTATAATCTCGTAGCTATTTAGGGGCCAAGCACAGAAGGTGCGTAGGCACCTATTGTAATCGTTAGTTATTCTTCCGCTCTGGCAGTCTATGGCAGCCCATAGAACCGTATGGTAAAAAGTTGTGAATTTTGCCACACTGATAGAGAAATGCAATTTTGGATCCTCTAACTCAATCCGTCTAGTGTCACCAACTTTTCATCAAATTTTCACATTTGTGTTAATAACTTTTGAACCCTTAGCACTACAAATTAAATTCTTTTTTTTTCTACTGATTTCTTGGCTCAAGACGATTTCGAACTCGTCCTAGATGGTTCCTCCGATTTTCACCAGTATTGGCTCAGATCATCTTCAGACTATGCTTGCAAAACATTATAAAAAAGTTTTTTGATAAATCCAACCATTCACGGTAAAACGGGCGAAGGAATTCACGAAGAGCACACCAAATTGGACACGAGGCTATATCTGTGCAATGCATAGCATATTGAGACAAGTGTTGGTACATGTCATCACAAGCATGACCTGAGGCTACATGCATTGTTTTGGCACAGTCCCACCTAGTGGTCAGGAGATATCTTTAAATTTGATGCACCCTGTCAAGTCAAACAAAAGTTTTTCCCCTGTTGGTTATTTTGGGCGTTGGCCATTTTTAATTCTGTTGTAAAATGCTTTACTTTATATGCTATTATAATAACGCTTTGGCATTTCGAAGCTTGGTATGTGTCTTTGGCACCATGCCCTGAAGTTACTTAAAACGTTTTAGGGCAGTGCAACCTGCTGGTGAAAAATTATAATTACTATATATATTTTTAAAAAATGTTAATTGCTTTTGATTTTGCCTATTGAAATTAAACTGGTCTTATTACATTCCTTGGGTCATGCTGAGAACATGGATATCGATTTTGCCATAGTCAGCCAAACTTGCTATCCGCCATTTTGATTTTTTTTTTAAAAACCTACATTTTTGAACTCTTAGAACTCTTAGAAAATTTTTCATCTAATTTTTATAAAATTCTATGGCAATCTGACAAAGTTATCAAAAGCTTTTTGATGGACCAAACCATTCTCGAACAACACACAAACAAATGGCGAGCACACCAATATGGAAGTGAGTCTCCAAAACGCTTTATCGTTCATACTAAACTTAGTATATGTCATAGCCATTCCAACTTAGGGTACCTATATCATTTCAGAACAGTGCCACATAGTGGTCATGATGTATGAAAAAAAAACACATTTTTATAACTTCTGAAAGGTTGGCCCTGAAATCATGAAACTGGTCTCTACAGATTCAGTTGGGCATAAGTCGTTTGAAATTACATTTTCGAATGTCAGCCATTTTGAATTTAATCTTAAACACTGTATGAACAAAAATTGGTAGGTGTCATCAGGACCATGCCCCGAAAGTACTCAAACTTTCAGGACCACCTTGTGGTCAACAATTATATTGCAATAAAAAATGCTAATTGCTTTTGATTACTTTTGCCCATTGTCATGAGACTGGTCTTCCTAGATTCCGTGGGTCATGCCGAGAACAATGATGCTGGTCGATTGAACTTGCTGTCTGCCATTTTGAATTTTGTTGAAAACTTGCATTTTCAAACTCCTATTGTAAACTCCTGTTGGTGCAATTTTCACCAAATTCAATTCAGATCATCTTTGGTTGATGCCGGTAAAAACTTATGAATTTCGTGTTGATATACCAAACGGTTATCGTTTAACGCATCAACAAATTTGATTGCATGATCCCAAAATGATTCGGAGGCTGTATCGGTGCAAGGCTTTAGCATACAGCCATGGACGAAATTATTGGCATCCCTGGAACTTTTCCAGAAAATGCACCATTTCTCCCTGAAAAGTGTTGCAATGACAAATGTTTTGGTATACACATGTTTATTACCTGTAAGTGCATTGGAACAGCACAAAAAAGCAGAAGAAAAAAGGCAAATTTGACATCATTTTACACAAAACTCAAAAATTAGGTCGGAAAAAATTGTTGGCACCCTCAACTTAATATTTGGTTGCACACCCTTTGGAGAAAATAACTGAAACCAATCGCTTCCTATAACCATCAACAAGCTTCCTACACCTCTCAACTGGAATTTTGGACCACTCTTCTTTTGAAAACTGCTCCAGGTCTCTCAGATTTGAAGGGTGCCTCCTCGCAACAGCAATTTTGAGATCTCTCCATAGGTGTTCTATGGGATTTAGATCTGGACTCATTGATGGCCACTTCAGAATTCTCCAGCGCTTTGTCTCCAACCATTTCTGGGTGCTTTTTGAGGTATGTTTCGGGTCATTGTCCTGCTGAAACACCCATGACCTCTGACGCAGACCCAGCTTTCTGAAACTAGGCCCTACATTATGGGACAAAATCTTTTGATAGTCTCCAGATTTCATGATTCCTTGCACACAGTCAATGCGCCCAGTGTCAGAGGCAGCAAAACAACCCCAAAACATCCTTGAACCTCCACCATGTTTGACTGTAGGTACTGTGTTCTTTTCTTTGTAGGCCTCTTTCCGTTTTCTGTAAACAGTAGAATGCCAAAAAGCTCTACCGTAGTCTCATCTGTCCACAAAACCAGAAGGATTGAGGCTTACTCAGGTACATTTTTGCAAACTGCAGTCTGGCTTTTTTATGCCTCTGTGTCAGAAGTGGGGTTCTCCTCGGTCTCCTGCCATAGCGCTTCTTCTCATTCAGATGACGACGTATGGTTCTAGCTGACACTGATGCACAATGAGTCCGCAGGACAGCCTGAATTTGCGTGGAGGTTGACTGAGGTTGTTTATCCACCATTCGAACTATCCTGCGTTGCATTCTTTCATCAATTTTTCTTCCCGTCCACGTCCAGGGAGATTTGCCACAGTTCCATGGGTTATAAACTTCTTGATTATATTGCGCACAGTGGACAAAGGAACTTTAAGATCTCTGGAGATTGACCTGTATCCTTGAGATTGTTGATATTTTTCCACAATTTTGCTTCTTAAATCCTCAGACAATTCTCGGCTCTTCTTTCTCTTCTCCATGCTTGGTGTGGCACTCACAGGCACACAACACAAAGGTTGAGCCAAGTTTTATACACTCTAACTGGCTTCAGTTTTGATTTCTATATTGCCAGCACCTGTTACTTGCCACAGGTGAGTTTAAATGAACATCACATGCTTGGAATGAAATTATTTACCCACAGTTTTAATATGGTGTCAATGATTTTGTCCAGTCCATTTTGTGTAAAATGATGTCAAATTTGCCTTTTTTCTTCTGCTTTTTTGTGCTGTTCCAATGCACTTAAAGGTAATAAACATGTGTATACCAAAACATTTGTCATTGCAACACCTTTCTGGGAGAAATGGTGCATTTTCTGGAAAAGTTCCAGGGGTGCCAATAATTTCGTCCATGACTGTATTGGTCAAGCATGATAAGCAATTAAATCATAAAACAATTTATTGTATTTATGACTTTTCATCCATTTTGCCTAAAATTATATACAAATGACTAAAATTTCACTTTTTCACAGTTGGTCTTGATGCTCCCTGCCATGCTAGTGTAGCTCCCCCTTTACCCTCTTTTGTGCTTGGCCCTTTAAAATGCAGCTATATTTAAATTTTACTCTGCTTTTATGAATACAATGATATTTAAATAGTATGTTGGTGTTTTTTATTCCCTGTACAGTCTCTTTTGTCTATTCGTCAAGACGACAAGGTGGTGTGCCCAAGAACCAAAGAAGTCTATAACTTCTCCCTGGCTGAGAAGGTTTACATCATGTGATGAGGCCTCCAGAGCATACTTCAAGCTGTTTTTGTTTTGGGTTTTTTTTTGTATTGATACCACCTTGGGCTCGATGAATCCCAAAACGATGAAACCTGTAGTCTGAAGACCTCTGTTCCTCAGCCTGTGTTCCATGAGACTGAATTCAGTTGCCCTCTGCCAAACCTTTTCTGCGAAAAAAGGTTTCTAGTCCATTGGAGGTTTTTACTATACAACTGAATGATGAAAATAAGGAACAACACGACATCATTTCAAAAAGTTTGATATTTTGGCATTTTCCTTTACTGGCTTCTTGCCAGTTGTGTGATGACAAAAGGACATTGTCCCACATCTGAGAGCTTCTGCCTTTTTAGTGTGCTTAAAAATGACCATTCGTTTTAATCGAGAGTGCTCGTTATTTTTTTAGACCGAAGTGTTTAGAACATAATAGGGTCCACTTTCTAATATCGTGCCTGAGCACCTGTAAAATCTCTTACCAAATCTGGTTGGGTAATACCGGCACATTCTCACACACCATGCTCACTGCCGTTGCAGTTACCTTATAGAAAGTGTAGTAGCGTCAGTGGCAATACTTCGCACATAATTCTCAGTTGATGTAACTAGGTGTAGAAAGACATTGGAGTTTGTTGGTAGCTATTTGTGAAGGGTTGTTATTAGACTAAACTTTACATCACATGCCGTGTTTTGACCGGTTCATCATGACAATACAAACTACTTGTGTCCATGACCAGCATACAACGTGTTGGGTCAAGTGTAGCAGGATTTTATTGTGACAAAGTCTAAAATATGAATGTTTGTGAGGACACTGGTTGTTACTATACAAAATATCCATGATCTCATGCTAGATTTAGTGGTGTTTCGGGATTCAAGAAGAATGCATTCGTTTAGAGGTGTGCCCAGAAGTTTTTTTTTGTTTGTTTTTTTTAATAGCACTCCCACCTGCTGTAGTAGAAAGACCGATTCTGCAGTGTCGCAGTACGTTCCGATGAAGTTAGCCGCTTTTAATTGCCCAAAATATACAGAATAAAGTAATTAATACCGCAGCTACCTTACCCAGGATAAAGCAGGTAATGAAATTGAAACAGTGATCCATGGGGATCCACAGGGTTCTCACAGGGATCCTAGTCTCGATGCACACCTCTGCATTCATTCACCAAAAAAAAAAAAAAAAAAAAAAAAAAAGCAACGTAGTGGGTGTAATTTCAGAAAAAAAAAAAAAAAAAAAAAAAATTTTTTTTTTTTTTTTTTAAAAATTTTTTTTTTTTTCCGAAGAATAGACTGTCTTCCTATTTTGTGTTCGGTCTTAATGGTAAGGGCTACATAGGTTTCGGATTGATGAGGTCTTAACCACTTTGTCATGTGAGGTTTTAAAAAAAATATATATGCTTCAGATAATCATAAGCATTTTTCGACGAAGCACTAAATAGTTGTGTGTCGTAGTTCGACCACACATTTTTTTATTCTAGACTCCACACCATTCAGATTTTCCCAGTCAGATAGCGGTTAGGTTGTCTTGTTTTTTTTGTTGTTTTTTTTGTTTGTTTGTTTGTTTGTTTTTTAAACCACAGTGTCTTTTTTTTTTTTTTTTTTTTTCCCCCCCCTTTATACTTGGCAAGCTGCTTTCAAATGTGCTATTTTATTGTAAGTGTGGAAATGCTATGTAGATACTGCTCTTGCATGTGTGTACTCATAGAGTAGTTTGGTTGTTCATGTTTAGTCAAATAATAAAATTATTTGAATAAATGCTGTGCTTGTAAATGACTTAAACACACTGCACACTTGGGTAGCACAAAAGAAAGAAAAATGTAACCTTGTTTAGGTTGAAATTAAAATGTATTAAAAATTGATCTATACAGTACACATTATATATACATTAAAAGATTTTATTGTTGTGGTATAAGAGGAATAAACCTCTATGAGGCATGTGGTTATAGGAAAATGAACAACAGCTGGGTGGTGTAATGGCCTAATGTGAGATGGAGTAACTGTTTCCACCTTGATGCTGATTATTTTCCAATGACCGCACATCCCCAAGGGTTTTATCCCTCTCATACAACACCAATTTACCAATTATCACTGGTATTTATTAAACATTTATATATTGTACATATAAATGGTATATTTCTGCTAAATGTTCATGTTAGTCTTTTTTTTATGTCATTTTCTGTGTTCAATGAATAAGGGAATGTACTTTATTTCCCTAAAAGGTTATTTCAAAATATTATTTTGTCTTTCAGCCATTTTCTTACAACTGTGGAGGTATACTTGGAATCATTAACCTCTTGGAAGACCCAGTTGTTTGAACTTTCTGGCTGATGTCGTGAGGTGTAACTTCAGTGTTTCTAGTTAATTATCGTTCTTCATGATATTTATTTTCTGAAGTGCACCAGTCCCTATTCCATGACACGATGCTGCCACCACCATGCTTCACAGTTTGGATGGTTAAAAGCCTCACCCTTTTTCTTCTGTACATAACTCCCAAAATCATGGCAGAAATGGTCCCATTTTTGTTTCATCTGACCAGAGAAGACTCCTCCAAAAGGCTAGTGATCGCCTGAAAACTCCAGTCTGGCTTTTTTTATGCTGGTTTTAATGTAAGGGCATCTCTTAGTTGCTTGGAGTTTCCCATGGTACCAAGAACAAAAAGGCCCAGGCTCTACATACAACCACAGGCGACTCCCGGTTAAATCCTAGTTATGAGAATTGGTGAAAAAAAAACTTCTAAAAGGCATTGCATAAATTTTTCAAATCTTTTAGACTGTTTAAAAGAGTAAAAGAGACAGTCAATTTGGTATGTACCAGATTTGACCCACTGGAAGTCTGATATTGCGAATTAAAGCTGAATGTATCCTTCTCGAATCAGTTGTTTCAAAATGCCTTCATGAAACGTATGGTAACATGAAATGTGTGGAGTTGTACTGAACTGAGATTGAATATTATCCTAGGTGTATGTAAAATTTGGACTTAAAATTTGAGTTAAAAATGTAAACGCTTACAGCAAAGTCTGAATTGATTCATTTAACTGAGTTTGTATGGGCTAATTTTAAAAGAAATTTAAGTGCATAAAAAGAAACGATATGTATTAAAGGAAATGACAAAAATCTCAAGGAACCACTCTTTACATCCGTGGCGAGCAGAAAAGCACCTCGAGGAACACACTGTGCTTCAAACTTTGAGACAGGTAGGCTACAACAGCAGTAGACCACATCGGGTTTCACTCTGATCAGCCCAAGAACAGGAATCTGAGGCTACAGTGGACACAGGCTCACCGAAACTGGACAGTCAAATATTGACAAAAAGACCAGGCAAGGTTTTCCTCAATCTTGTTCAAATGTACTTCTTTACACAGAAAGACGGTCAACTGGTCATAGTTTTCTGTTTGTCCTTTTATGAGAAAGAGTAACCTTACCTCATAGTAAAATAATCTGTCCTTTATCCTACAGCTATTTCACTATGATGGGTCTCGCCAATTAGTCCGTGACTGATGACCTACATACAAGCACAGGACCTTGTTGATCTAAAACGTGTAATTCATGTCCGTCTCAGACTCACACATACTCGAGAAGAAGAACAAACCACCAGTGCATGTTTCTTTTATTTATTTAACATATAGTTCGATTAAAGATCTTTATAAAAAGCATTTGCAGATTTGGTCATACGGTTGTAGATTAGGATTCTGCGCATGCAGAAGGTATATGTTTAGAAATCAAGTTAACATTACATACAATGTTATCTTGAACAGTTTTTGGTCACTTTGCTTTCACAGTTTTGTGTGTTCCGGTAAAAGTTGGCGTTAACGGTGGTGTGTTTGGTCTAGTAGACGTAGCTGGCAGTGTGGAGGGACTGTGTGGCAGCCTGGTCAGCCTGGCCTGTCGGTTTGTACTCGCCTTTAGATGCCAGACCGTTAATCTGTGGGAGGGAGGAAACAGGACAAGCATGATGTTCACGTGCCAGATCTACATCTGCTGCTTCATAAAAAGATTCTCCTTCCCTTCTGTTTCATACAATGAATTTTATTTACTATTGGCACAAATTGGACCTTCCTAGGATGACAACGTTGCCTATTTCAGTGCTCACCTTAGCACGAGTGCAGAAAGCCTCCTGTGCAGCCTTCTTGTTTTCTGTTTTACCCTTCCACGCTGCGAGTGCTGAGGCCTGGAGAGCGCGCCCGTAGGAGAAAGTCAGCTTCCAAGGCTTGTGCAGTGAAGTCTGGTTGATGGCATTGAGATTGAGTGAAGCTTCCTCCTCACTCTGCCCTCCTGACAGGAAGCAGATGCCTAGAAGACAAAAAAAAAATCACGGTGGGTGAGTAAAGACTAAAAGAAACATTCTTTCTTAATAAACTGGCCGAACGTGCTCCAAGTCACCTGGAACAGCAGCGGGGACAGTGCGTCTGAGGGCACTGACTGTTGCCATGGCAACCTCCTGCGGGGTGTACTTCTTGGGGCAGGAGTGTCCGGCTGTGACCATGTTAGGTTTGAGCAGAGTACCCTCCAGATACACATGGTGGTCAGACAGCGCCTTGTAGACTGCAGCCAGGACCTAATGAACGAAATAAGGATTAGGAAGACTGGCAATTATGCCGCACTGCAGAACAAAAGGTCCATTGGTTTGGAGTCAGACCTGATCCAGCTCCTACCAAGGTAGAGCTGGGCAGAGTCGTGTATTTAATTTATTTGTTTACTTCCATGTTGTACAGCATTGTGTGTGTTAGAGTTAGGTTTAAGGCTTAGGCTTGTAGGAGGAGTTAGATCAGATCCAGCTCCACCCCCTATTGGTTCTTACAACGAGGACTATCTTAAGACTGACGTGAGTCGCTGTTTTATTCTTGCTTTCTTTTCACGGTCGTAGAGGAAGCTCACCTTCTCTGTGGCGTACTGGCAGCGCTGGAGGTCATGATTGCCATCTGGGAGAATCTCAGGCTCAACGATGGGCACCAAGCCGTTCTATTAAAAAGAAAAACATTACTCGCTTGCTCAGATGCCTTCGTGTATAATGAACAAATCGTTTGTGCTCTGGGGGTGTACCTGTTGGCAGATGCTAGCGTATCTGGCTAGTACGTTGGCATTCTCAGCAATAGCCAGAGCCGAAGGGCAGCCGTCAGAGATCTTCAGCACGCAGCGCCACTTCGCAAAATCACACCCATCCTTCTTATACTGAGCACAGCGTTCACCCAAGCCATCCAGCCCTAACAGACACAGGGGTAAGAGACTAATCAAGAGCTGACAGATGCTCATAGATCTAAGTGACCCAATCAAATCATCAAGCGCTGAACGTTATTCTAATAACAGCCTTGAACCATCATGCCATGTTTACCCTGTGTGGTTGTCTCGCCATCTGTTCCGTTCAGCCCTGCTGTGCCTTTGTCAACCTGGCAACATCAAGACAAAACACAGCACTATTAAAGAAAGACACAATAAAGAGTACCAATTAATACACTAAGGGATTTTTCCATTTGTGGACAGAGATTATATTATGTGAAGATGATTTTCAGTGGATAATTCTTACAGACAGTGTAAGAAGTGTGTGTGTGTGTAAAGCTGGTCTAACCTGTTGCAAATTTAGACTTAAAATTACATCATGCCTCTGTCATTTGTGAAGGTTCAGATGTATCAAAATCCTGTTTATAAAAGCCTGGATAAGGAACTAACATGACTGTTGGTGCCATTCAGTTTCATTTCAATACTTCATGGCTTTTTAAAAGGGTTATGTTTTAAATCACAGTAGCGCTTCACGTTATCACTTTGGACACTACGGACTTGATGTCCAATCATAATGAAACATTCTGATTTTATCCTCAATTAAAAAACAACAAGCCATGTTGCGGCTTCACTAATCAGACCATCCGTGGGTGGTGGGAGAAAAAATCTCAAATTTTAATCGGTGAAAATTGTTCGTGTTTAAAAAAGAAAAAAAAAACTAAAGAAATTGGATTATATTTTTTCATACACACATCAGTACTTATACAGTATTTTTCATGTGTTTGATCAGCTGAAAAAAACTTTGTTTTAGTGTTTATTGGTGAAAAGAGCTTTTCTGCCTTTACGCAATCTCTATACTTGATTACTCTACGTGCACTTTGTCCTCATATCCAAGCAACAAGTTGATCGACTGCACTTTGAACACGCAAGACAAGAGTAAGCAGCTGTGCGACTGTAATAATATGTCACAGATGAATGGTTCTGTACGACAAACAGTGCAGAAACAGCATTGTTACCTTAATGCCAACCACAATTCCCTTCTCCTTGACGACCTTGGGGAAAAGGACACCCTTGTCTGATTTCTGATACAGTGTCTCGTGGAAGAAAATGACTCCTCCTATACTCTGAGAAATGGTGGGATCAACGGAGAACAGGAGGTCTCGGAAGAAGCGGCGGTTCTCCTCCGTGTTCTCCACGTTGATCTTCTGCAGACGCTTCGCCATGGTGCCTGAGTGAGGAATGATATACGTGATTATTTAAAAAAACATTTTTAAACTATTTAAAACAATCTTATACCACATTACCTTAGAATGCTCAAATCTGATTGGTTTATATTCATGTCCTCGTTCTAATACGTTACTGTTTCTACAGATTTCTGCGAGGATCTGTGAATTACTAGTACATTACTGTGACTTTCCGACATGTAAAAATCTTCAGGACCGAGGGCTTATCCCGGTTACACAGTAATGTGACCAGCTGGCAAGGTTACAACTTTATAGCAGTTACAATGCAAGTGATAACAGGTTAACTAACTTGTTAAATGTAACTCCGAATGGATAAAAAATTCAGATTACGAATGATGCGTCGTTCTTTAATAAATAAAAATGATTTGTGTTGACAAATTGCAGAACTGATTGGGAAGGACTAAATAAAAGTGCTGTTATTGATCAATGATCCACTTTGGGGTAGAAATGGAACACCGTCCTGTCACTGATTATTTTCCTGTAACAACATGCACCGTTGTGTGTTACTGCTAGCTTGCAGTCCTACAATGAGACTTTATTGTCTTTAAATACAAACCTATAAGAAACGTAATCGATGTCAGCAAGTTCAATTTCAGGTATAACATGCCACTATACTTTTTCTTGTCGCTAGTGTAGTACCACCAAGAGTACATCTTTTATACCTGTAGTACGTATCTTTTACCTATAACGGTGCATGAGGTTTAGAGTTAAATATAAATAAGTGGTCCAAGGTCTGATCATGCATGCTTAATTGTTGTTTTTTTTATTTGTTTGTTTGTTTTCTTAACCGTATAAATATGTGTGCCTTTGATGCTCCCAACAGAATGACAAGGAAAAGTACAGTTTGGTACCTTTATTTCCAAGCATATGCAATGCAAATGTAAGAGAAACTTTTATTTGTAGTCTCTTTTCTAACAGGTCTATTTGTGCAATCTTGTTTGTCCTTGCGACTCAAGTGAACCTTTTGCTCCTCATCAACACCATGCAACAATGATTAACTCAGAATGATTAACTAAGATAACACATGAATTCACCTGTGGACTCATCTGCAGCCAGGATACCCTTTCCAGGAGCCACGATACGTTGGGCGATAGTGGCCAGCTCCTTCTTCTGCTCTGGAGAAAGGGACGGGTACTGGTGGGTCATCCTGGGAAGGGGGGAAAAAAGTGATCAGACGATATATTATATGTGGTTTAATTGGTAAATCATAATGGCTGCATATATGTTTTCCTTATGATGTAGCAACCGTCTGCCCTCTTGCACATTTAGTAAATATTTGGCCAGACTGATCTTCAGTCCAGAGGTGCTCCTCCCTCTGAATCAATGGTCTCAGTGTTCACCTCTAGATAGAAGACAAACCAATGATCTGGAGTCAGTTTGAAACAGAGTTTCGAAAGAGACTATGTGTACTCTGAGCTTTGGTGGAAGCAAACACTGAGCCATTCTACTCTGCAAGGCAGAACTGAGTCTATTAATCTGGGCTCGTTTGACAGATTTGACATGTATCGACTCTATACATTGAGTCATGCAGCGTTCATAAAATGATCACTTATAGTGCGTTGGAATGAATAAACGTGTAGCAGTGTAGTCTTACACTGAACTCGATTAAAGAAAGTTTTTAGAAATATAATTACACACACACACAAAAAGTTTACATTTGTCAATTCACCTGGAGAACATTTTTCTACAGTAACACAACTTAAACACACCCATCCCCCGTTTCCAACTGGATCCAAACTGCACGGCTGCTTCTCAATACAACTATTCTTTTTCGAATGCAGGGTTAAATGTAACCGAACTATATATATATATAATTAAAAAAAGAAAAACAACATTATAATTAGTCTTACTTGGTTGTTGTATCTTGTGATGAGCGATGAAACAGGTACTTTATCCCTCACTTGGGCTGTAACGCAAACTGCAAGGAGCAAGTGAATGCAGCGCTATTTATTTCAGCCTAAAATGGAGGCTGTCTCTGTGAGTGTGTATGGGAGTTCACTTTCTGCAGTCGAGCTATTGGTCGAGCTGTATCAGAATGTCTACGTGTGTGTGTCCGTGTACGTGTAGCCACGCTTGAACACCCAAAATGTCCTTACATCATCCTTGCAACATTTAAACCCTGTAGCAAATGTACAGACAACACCCCCCACACCCCCCCCATTCAAGCTTGGTCCATGGTACAATCAATCCAAACCCAGAACTGAATGAGCAATCTCAAATGAACTTTTAAGAGTTTAAATGAACATGCTGTATTCGTTTGAATGCTGCTTAGTGTCATATATTTTTATGAAAGAAACTGAATGTATGAAAGAAGCAGGAAGTATGGGGGCAAAAAGTTACAGGCAGCTCTGTTTAGATAGACTTGCCAGTCAGGTTTTTTAAGTTTCTGCATTTGTTTTGTACTTAGTCAAGTGCTTGTTTTTTAACTTTGGTGGCTGGGTTACCGCTCAGAAGCTCAGGGGTACCAGCCCCAGCAGCGCCAAGCTGCCACTGTCGGGCCCTTGAGTAAGGCCCTTAACTTCCCGCTCCAGGGGCGCTCTGACCCCAACTTCCTAACAAGCGGGGATATGAGAAGACTGGAATTTCACTATGCTGTAATGTATACGTGATCTATAAAGTCGCCTTCTTCTTCCTCTTCCTCACTCTGTGATGTGAATTGTAGACTCAAAAGTTTGCATCCCCATGGTTTCTATCGGTGAAAAAAGTATGTTGAATTTATGTGAAGAACGCAAAACGCAACAAGACGAGAAGTTTCGGCATTTGCTTTGTCCATAGTCAAGGACTTCTTCTAAACTTTCACTCTGTTGTACGAATTGTAGACTCGTGCACGGCCATGTTGTTATGCATTTGAGTGCAAAAGTTTGCATCCCCATGGTTTCTAGGTGAAAAGGAAAAATGTATATTTATGGGGGGAGGGGGGGTGAGATATTTAAAAATTAAATGTGTATGTATACTGCAACAAAGCAATAAACTGCTGAAGTGAAATTTAATTTGATGTCACTATCAGCTTGAAAAGAGTCTGGAGACAGAGTCTGGCAATGCAACTTACTTATACCTCATTTAGAAAGAGAAATGCAATCTCTTGAACCGTTTTTTATTTTTATTTTTTTAATATAACTTGCCATAGACAGTTGGTTTTATTTATTTATTTATTTTAATTAAATGTCTTGTTGCTACAATTCAGACTGAATTAGTGTTATCAGGCCCTAAACAGATATGAAATACTCACTGTCACACTGTCACTTATTCAAAGCAGAGATGACCTGTACAGGTACAGACTCGGTGCAACACTCGACACAAAATACCTGAGATACAGTACATGACACATCCTCACACCTACTAAAACCCACGACCTCCCACTGCCCATTTTATTATAATTGCCGTCCATATTGTTGGTACTGCTGTACAACAACAATTATTATAATTATTATCGATGCTGTTATGCTGTTATTATTCATTCATTCATCTTCAGAAAACTCCAGTCAATTTCAGGTACACACTCCATACACACACATTCATACCTAGGGGCGAGTTAAGTAGCCATTGCAGGTTTTTGGGCGGTGGGAGGAAACCGGAGAACCCCACAACCATGAGGAGAACATGGATTGACCTTGCAGAGACCTTGTAGCTGTGAGGTGGAAAAACTACCTACTGCATCACTGTGCTTCCCTTTATTGTTGTTGTTGTTGTTATTAACACTACCATTATTATTGTTATAGGCAATATTTTTTCATGATTTGGCCACATTGTACTTGTACTATATGGTCGGTAAAGCCAGTTTGTATTTCTTGCATGCATACAATCTTTTCCACTTGACTGCATAATAGACATTTTAATCATTGCATTCAGGCAGTTTAAAAACAATTTTTCTTGACAAGATCGAATAAGTACTTGGTGTCATAGAGAGCCGATTATTATTATGCCAGATCATTTCTGACTCGCACAGCATGTACCATTGTGTGTACCAAGGACTTATATTTTAAAAAGAAATATAAGTATTTCATTGGACCCTACACTGCTTGTGAAGAGTGGGTGACATGAATCTCAAAACATCTGAAAATTCTCAAACGACATGTACAATGTATTGTTTTAGAAAAGAGTATAAAATAATATTTTTTGTGAATTGTATGTTTTGAAAGGAATTTATGGTGTTAATACTTTGTGGAAAGAGGAGCTCTTTATCTGAAAGAGATGATCTGAAAGGTTGCCAATTACAGACGTAAAAGGACTGAGTAGGGGTGGTGGACAATTGCCCAATAGCTGATGTTATCATATCAGCACATTAGAGTCGGCCAATGGAACTGATGAATGGTGCTGAGAGTGAAAAGAAGAGCAAACTAAGAAACACTCATCAACGATGTAAAAAAGCTGAGTGCTGGCGTGCATGCTATTACTCCAATAGTAAAAAAAAAAGAGAAAAACTGACGGGTTTCACAATATGGACTCCGGACCTTGGGACAAGAGTCGAAAATCGTGCAGGAACAAAGTTCATAAGCTTCTGATTCATGCCTAGAGGACAAACAGAATGTAGTAGTGAGATAATCCGCACTGCAGAATGGAGTGGACCTTATCCAACTCCTCCTATAAACCTACCCTCTCAAAAAACCCTACCCCATACAACTAGCATGCTTTTCCAGCCTGATACACACTGATATCTCTCTTGCACCTGGACTTTTGGCTCTACAGTGAGGGGTGCTCGGACCAATTTCAGCACAGGCGTGATGCTCACGTGGTGGTGCTGATTCGGGTGAATCAGACGCAGACTGACCAAAGTATTCCCTCAGCCCATGTCAGGATATCCATTACAGACTCATGACGGTGTTTAAGACAGTGATGTCTGAGGGATCGGATCTCACGTGCATTCAGAAGTGGTTTTCGTCCTTGCCCTTTACACACAGAGATTTGACTGGATTCCTTGAATCTTTTAATTCTATTGTGCACAGTAGAAGGTGAAATTCCCAAAATCCTACTGATTTGTCTTTGGGGAATGTTGTTCTCAAATTGTTGGATTATTCACTGATTCATCCGTTGGCAGAATAGAGAATCTCGACCCATCCTTGGTCTTGAAGGACTAGGCCTTTTTTGGAGCCTCCTTATATACTATGATTAGACGATCGCCTCACCTGTTTCACATCACCTTCTTATTTCAACTCACCACATCACTATTAGTCCTAAATTGCCCCTGTCCCAACTTTTTTGTAACATGTTGCATGCATCAATTTTAAAATAAACGTTTATCTTCAAAAAACTATGCAGTTAATTAAGTAAAACACCAAATACTTTGTCTTCATACTTTTTTTGTTGTATAAATACAAGTCAAACTACATTTACAAATCACTCCTGTTTGTTTTTATTAGCGTTTTCCATACTGTCCCAACTTTTTTGGAATTGGGGTTGTAGAATGGTGGGCTGTAAAATGGTGGTTTCAAATTTTCAGTGGATAAAACTAAAAGGGAGGACGAAGAATTACATTTTACAAGCTATATGGTAGAATAGTGGAAAGAGTGCAAGTTTTTTTAAGTACGTTTTTTTTTTTTTACTCAAAACTGACATGGGGAACTCATATAAAGAAAACTTTAGGGAAATGCAAAAAGGTGATTAATGTCATGAGGTGTCTGACAGGAACAGAATGGAGTGCAGACAGATGAAGACAGTATATGTGGACCTAATGAGGTCAGTACTGGATTATTGGTGTTTAGACTCAAAAACGCTTTTAAAGAAACTAGATGTGAAACAAGCACAAGCACTAATAGCAAGCAGTGGGATTTTCAGAACGACTCCAGCTGCAGCATTACAAGTACTGATGGGTGAAATGACACTGAAATTAAGAAAACGTTAAGTACGTATTGGATACAGTTAAAAGGATTCAATATATCCTATACAACAAAAGAGGTACTGAGGCACTGTTCGATAAGCGAGCCAAAGGGAATATCAAGTTTTGGATGGGTGGGTAATTGTTTGGCAGAAGAATTAGCTCTTTGTAGGAGGGAATATAGTCCAATTGTGGCAATCTCATTTACACCAACTCAGATGTTGCACTCCCCAGTAATAGCTTTATTGGTATTTGAGGAAAAACAAAGGAAATAGGATAGGACCAAAGCATCAATAATGATCAGAAGTATGAAAATATATACACTGTTGGATCAAAAGCTCCTGAATCTGGACACACAGGATTCGCATTTGTAGTCCCAAGCAGAGGGGTAATGGTCCATAAACGCACAACAGATCACTTGGGGATGTTCACAGTAGAAATATGGGCATTAGAATAGGTGGAAGAGGTGAAAATAGGAAAAGTGGTAATATGTATCGACTATATCAGTCCTACACAATATAAGAAGTTACGCATCTAAAAATGAACAGGAGTTAGTGAATAAGATAATGGGATCCAGGATCCAGGATAATTAGCCCTGGAACGAGGGTGTGTTTTACATGGGTGCCAGCACACATGGGGATAGTAGGAAATGAAGCAGCAGATGTGGGAGTGGGTGGACGTAAACGTTCCAATGATCAAAATGGAAGGTATCATCAAGAAGACAATGTTGCTTGAAGGTGGCAAGAAGGGTGGGACACCAAATCGAGACTTACTTACTTACTTACTTACTTACTTTATTGATTGATTGATTGATTGCATATAGAGAAAGGTGGGACTAGAAATATTTTTTGGAGGAAACAGAAAAGAAGAGGGGATATTTACAAGGCTTAGACTAGGGCACTGTGTGTTAAATGGAACATTAGTAATCATAGGTAAGTCCCAAGATAGACAATGTAGGCGCTGTAGAGAGAGAGGGAGGACATGGAGTGGAACATGTTATTTTACAATGGCACCAGTATTATATAGACAGGAAAGGAGATAGTTTAAAGGAGAAAGGACCGTGTTTAGAGAAAGACATTGCCTCGTACTTCTACAGGTTTTAAAAGATACAGTTTTTTCCCCCAAGGATATAAGTGTTGTTGTTTATATATTTATTTGTACTATCTGCATCAAAGTTCCTCTGGGTGGCGACAATGCTCCAACTCACGGTAGACAATCACCGTTAAAAACCTAACGAAGAAGAAGAAGAAGAGGAAGAAGCGGCGCAGTACGGTAGTTACGCACGTTCAGACGTAGACTTCATTTCCGTTTCCGGGAGCTTCCTCCCCTTCCAAATGTTCCGCAATATCAACATTTACACACACTAAAGCGAGGTTTGTATGTATAAAATGGCGTTGTATAAACTCTATTAATAAGCGGGGGGTTTAACACGAGTGTCTGTACGGAATTATTTCCTCTGTCTCGGTTGTTTTATGGAGCTTAGGTCTAATAAGCGTCGGTGTTCTCTAGTAACGTAGCCTATTGAAGCTAGTCACTGATTAGCTAACGCTAGCTTAGATTTCAGGCCACATTTCTAAAGAATAAACCAGACAGGATTAGAGTAACGTTTAATACTTTAGAAATGAGCTTGGTGATTTACTTTACCTTTACACTTGGGTGCGAAAGTGTCAAGGTTTTCTCCTGGTCGAGCTTAACTGTCTTGTGTTTACACTTTTTGAACGTTCTGGGAACGTTTGTTTTTGGTTCGTTCTAAAACATGCTGCCATCACCTTCTCATTCATTCCCCTAACGTTCCTGCAACCTTTAAATAACGTTAGTTTATAGTTACAAATGTAATGGCGCAATCTCTTTAAACATCCTGAAGGTTTCCCAAAGGGAAAATGAATTTTTAACCCGTCCTTGTGTAAGTGTGTTAATGGAAAGATGTGTATTAAAGTTCCTAGAATATTCTGGAAACAGCGCTGTTATGAAATGGTTCTCTTTAGGGAAATGGTCTCTAGAGTGTAAGTTCGCTCAACCAGGTTTAAAAATAAGGACTTTTCGGTCATATCCGAAGCTCGGCTTGTGCGGTAGGAATCTTTTTTTTATTTGGTGTAACCAGTGCGCTTGACGTTTCTTCCGTTGTGTTGCAGAGGGACAGCCGGCGGTACAGGATGTCTGCCCAGAAGCGGCCGTGTGATCCCAGCAGCTCCGCTGGTGCTCCGCCTGAGAAAAGGAGAGACCGAGACGGAGGAGACGGAGGCGAGGGTCTCAGCACCGGAGCAAGCAATGCCGTAGAGACGGTCATCAAACTGGGCGGCGTGTCCAACTCGGTGAGACGTGTGAGGTCTATGAAGATTTTAGGTCATGCGGTCAGTGAGCGTCTAGGAGGAATTGGTGTAGAGATAGTGGAGATGTTTCTCCAGGGATGGAAACCTAACGAAGCAGCTCAGATGAGGGACGATGGCTTGTCGAGCTGATTCTGTGAGAGAGAGTTGTCGAAGAAATCTTTAAATGTTTGTATTTAATCGAATCATTTACTGAAAAAGCAACCGTGATGTAATTTCACTCTTACCCCAAACGTAGTCTGACATAGGGACGAGCGATATCTTCAAACCTGCTGTAGAATGCCAGTAATGAAAATCTCTTACACAAGATCTGTTTTGCCAATACAATGTCCAAGCAAATTGTTAATTCGTGGAACTTAATATTTACTATCCGAGTGCCGTACCGGAACGTAGCAGGATGGTATTTACAGGCGTTTTTAACCGGAATTGCTGTTTATAGAAATGTTTATTCTGCTAAACCAGTTGTAAGGTATAGATGATGTCCATACTGTTACACACTGTTGTACACTTCTGCATGAGAAAACTACGGTGTGTGTGTGTGTGTGTGAGAGAGTGAGAGAGAGACTTCCACTCACAATCGCTTGTGCTGCATCCGTTTCAGTTCCCTTTTCATTCGTGTGCTCTTCTCTTTAAACTAATCGTTCACGTGATGACGTGTCGAAGCGTCGATATTTACCGTAGTTGTGTTGATGGCGAAAACTATTGAGTGTGAATATTGAAGTTCACTCAATATTATAATCAATATGTCTGAAGCTCTGTCTAGGTTTAAGATCAAAACCGACGGATGCGTTTTTATTCTCCTCATATCAATATTTTTTTCTTTTTTTATTAGATTAGCATGTGGAAGAAAACCAACTCGGGACCTTGGAATAATAATACGTTTCTTTCTGGCTTTTGTTTGTTTTTGTTATGAATGATGCGTACACACCACTGAATTTATTTGAGAGGCTGTGCTCCAAAATATGACAAGTTTGGAAGTTGGATTTGCGTTAAATGTATTGAAGGCAGCCATCGCTTTTACAGTGTTCAGATTACATTTACATTTATTCACTTAGCAGACGCTTTTATCCAAAGCGACTTACAAATAAGCAAAGCGATATATCAAGCAGAGAACAATACAAGTAGTGCTACTATACAAGATCCATTAATTGAATACCAGAGGAAGCAAAGGGCACATAGTAGAGGTGTAAGTGCGTTGTGTTTTTGTTTTTATTTATTTATTTATTTTCCTCTGAGTTGGTTAGGTGGTCACGGAAGAGGTTGGTCTTTAGCTGTTTTTTGAAGATAGTGAGAGATTCTGCAGTCTGTATTGAGATCGGAAGAGCATTCCACCACTGGGGAACGCTAAGCGTGAAGGTTCTGGAAAGGGACCTTGTGCCACGCTGAGTGGGAACTACTAAACGTCGATCGCAGATTGCGAGAGGGAATGTATGCCTTCAGGAGAGAGTTGAGGTAGGAGGGTGCTGTTCCAGACAAGGTCTTGTAGGTGAGCATCAAGGCCTTGAACTTGATGCAGGCAGCTACAGAAAGCCAGTGGAGGGAGATGAAGAGGGGTGTGACATGGGTTGTCTTGGGCTGGTTGAAGACGAGCTGCGCTGCAGCATTCTGAATCATCTGAAGGGGTTTGATGGAGCTGGCTGGGTTTCCTGAAAGCAGTGAGGTGCAGTAGTCCAGATATAGTAGGTAGTTTAGAGATAACAAGAGTCTGGACAAGATTACAGTATGTTATTATTGGGAATCAGTTAGACGCTACTTAAGGACTAGACGTTTAACGCACGTACACGTGCAAAGGATTTAGTATGAGGCCGATTTCTAGTTCTAGTTTTCTACATTCTCCATATTATCCTGGCGTAGTGCAACCAGTCATCCATCAAACATCTTCCTTTCCTGCTTTTCCATTCGTCAGCTACTTTGATTGATCGCTCATCTTCATCTTTATTTGTCCGTCAAGTGTTTTTAACGAATTAACGAGTGTGTTTTTCTTATTTATTTATTAATTTCAGTGACAATTTAACTATTATGGCAATGGCGGTGTTTATGATTTGATTTATTTAATGATTTATTTATTTTTTACAGGAGGAACAGGATATTAAAGCACTGCAGGTGAAAAACAGAAAGTTGGGAGATGCCTTGGACCAAAGACAGGTACGTGTATCCATACCTCAGATGCACGTTAATGCGAACACTGTGAATGTGATCCTAGGACAGTTCGTCATGTATATTCTGTCTTTGCGGTTTAAGGTTATAGAAGATGAATTGAGGGAACGAGTGGAAAGGCTCGAGACTCGCCAGGCGACTGATGACGCTAGCTTACTCATCCTTAACAGATACTGGAACCAGGTAAGCGCCCCTGCAGACACGGTCGATTTCGATCGTCTAACAGGTGTCACCTTATTCACGGCGTGCCAGTGGAATGCTGACATCTTGCGCGAAAGACCGTAACGTTAACGTTGATCTTCCTCTCACGTCTGCTTGTAGTTCGACGAGAATATGAGGTTGATCGCTCGCCACTATGACCAATCAGGAAGCCAGCCAGTGGACAGTCAGCCTGGCGAGGGGCGGAGCCTAAAGCCAGGGACACCAGAGCCGGATGGGGATTCTAATCAAGAGAGAGCAAAGGACAGAGGTGAATGGGCGAAAGAGTCCAAAATCTTCACGAGGTTGTTGCGATGACACTAGCGTCTCCTGACATGGACAGCGTTTGTAAACGTGTAACTTCTTTGCTCTTCCAGGTCCGCAAGGAGAAGGAGTGAGCTCGTTTCTCGCCATGCTGGCCAGTAGTAGCACTGAGGAAATGGAGGCGGAGCTACAGGAGAGGGTGGAGTCCAGCCGTAAACAGGCCTGTTGTGTGGTAGAGATTTGCGAGAGCTTAAAGAGCACCGTAGATCAACTTAAGAAGGACCTGGATTCCGACGCAGGTGAGCGGTGCATTGTAGGATGGCTCGTACTAGTGTACAGGAGAATAGTGTGTAAACTCTTTCTAAGAGCTTATTCCCTGTGTGTGTTTACGTGTGTGTGTGGGTACAGTTATATAATCTTTACTTGTGTGTTTGTGCTCACTACAGACGGTAGCCTCTTGGAAATCGCTGCTCGGTTAAACACTTTACTGGCCAATGAGAACGAACGCCTTCGTCAGCTGACAGATGACCTCAAACAAAAACATAGTCACATGACCAGTGAGGTGAGTGTTTTTGTGAGCTGGAAATGTATATCCAAATAAAACTTTCAATGCTCAATTACAGTCTGTTACTCAGAGCACCTGCTTTCGTTATCTCTTATAACACATCGATGCCGTAAGTGAAGTGTTTCAGACGTGATACAGGGCAGCTTTAAAAGCCTCCTGATCTTAAGAACTGCCTCGACGTCTGAGTGGATATACATATAGAGGTGTTTGTGCCTTATTTCTTAACATGGTGCAATAGGGGCTTTCTCTTTTTCATTTATATCAGACAGTTACTTTGTAAAGAAACTCATTTGGGGAGCTTTACGTATACGTTTGAACCAGTCACAGGTTTCGCCTTGGGTCAAACTCGGCTCTTTGGCATGGCCGGAGTAATGAATTTGTGCAGAATTTGCATATTGGCATACTCTACCGGTCAGACGTTTGGAGACACTCGACTGAAAGGTTTCTCATGATCTTAAAAACTAAAGGCTAGAAAACAGCTGGAGGAACATTTTGCAACTAATTGGGTTAATTGGCAGCAGGTCAGTAACATGATTGGGTATAAAAAGTGTAGCTTAGAGAGGTAGAGTCTCTCAGAGTAAAGATGCGCAGAGGTTCACAATCTTTTAATTTGATTCTTTAGGGGATAAATCAAATGTTTGGTGTGTTATGATTTTTGCTGATTTAAAAATAATAATAATTTTATCCGTGTGTGTGTGTGGATATGTTTCAGTCTCGCTCCCTGGCGCGTGCTGCTAGTCGTGCTGATAATAGAATAAGTGAACTGCAGGTGTCGATAGAGGAATTGCAATGGGACACGGAGAAGATCCGCCGCAGGGAAAACCGTCTGAACACACATCTGGGGGAGGTGCTGGAGAGGGTGAGTGTGTGTATGTGTGTGTCTGGGTTTTAGGCGTGTTGAATCTACCACTTTGCTGACGTACGTGTTGGGTTTTCTTTGCTCAGCTAAACAGTAAAGGCTATAAAGTATGCGGCGAGGCCAGCAGTGTGGCGGGACCATCACGATCAACAAGAGGAAGGTAAGTGCTTGTTTCGTTTTCTCGTTCGTTTATCGGCCTCGTAATCGACGGCGTCCGAGTCTTTCTTCTGATGAAATGTAATCGAATAAATCTTTAGGACGGAAAGGAAGTGGTGCCGGTTATTATTAGTCTTCGTGCAGATTTGGACTCTTTCTTGCTCTTTTCAAGTTCGAGGAGATGAACAGCGAGTTGGAGGAGAACAGGGAGCTGGCAGACAACCGCCTTAGCGAGCTGCAGAAACTACAGCAGGACCTGCAGACCGTCGTCCAGGAGAACAACAACATGAAGGTACGTTTGTGCTCTCGTACACGCGTTCGGCGACATCAGCAAACGCTGCTTTCACGTTCGTGAGCGGCATTTTGGACACAGGAACCTTTTTAAGTTTATTTCCACCAGAAGAACTAGATTTATTATTTGTTAATAGTGACATTAATGTCACATGATGCTCTCTTCTTGTGTTATAGTGTAGGCGATATAAAACATGTTCCACTTTGATGGTTATGTGTACGTCTCTCAGATGGAGCTCATGTGCAGGGCCGAGGGATTGGTGAGAGAGACGGCAGAGTATCGGTGTCTGCAGTCCCAGTTCTCTGTGCTGTATAATGAATCTCTGGGGCTGAAGGCCCAGCTGGATGAGACCAGAGCTCGCCTGAACACAACCCGAGCCGCCCGCCTTCGCCAACTCGACCACATGGAGGTACTCGCAGATGGTTCATAGTAAATCTGTGCGCTTACACGCAGTTGATCAGCTTGGGATCCAGCCTACCCTGGGTTCAGTGCAGGCTCGTCACTAACGTTTTGTTGACTGATATTTCCACCTGTCTCCTCTGTGGACGTCTCATCGGGCCGAGTCGGAAGGTTCGGCACCCTGAGATTCTGACACAAAGTAAAATGACCTTTTGTGTGTGTGTGTGTGTGTGTGTGTGTGTGTGTCAGAACGATGAGGTGTCTCTGCAGCGTAAAGTTCGTACTGAAGTGATTCAGCTGGAGGACACACTGGCTCAAGTGCGCAAGGAGTACGAGATGCTGAGGATCGAGTTTGAGCAAACGCTCGCTGCCAACGAGCAAGCAGGTAACCCTCACGTTCATGTTTCGCTGCTTGGTGTGACATTTACCTGCCATGTTGTCCCAAAAAAAGGATCTGTTTTTCTTAGTATTCTTCCTCCGTCTCTCTCCCCCTCTCCACAAGGCCCGATAAATCGCGAGATGCGTCACCTTATCAGCACGTTGCAGACACATAACCAGCAGATGAAGGGAGAGGTTGTCAAATTTAAACTCCGACTCCGAGAAGCCCAGCAAGAGCTCAACCAGGTTAGAGAGACCTGCAGTGATATTTCGTCCCATTTAAAAAGCTGGAACGTCTTATGTGTAACGCCTTGTGTAACAACAGTAACGAAATCCAGGTCTTGAATACAGTAAATGCAGAAAGCGTGACCCCAGTAATTAAGGTAGTATTAATGTGATTTGAAATGAAATAAAGAAACGAAGAATCTACACTAGTATCCAACATACACAATCCTCCATGTATGGGAAACACCGAACAATAATATATTTGGATTATAAGTCAATGAAAATGTCACATTCAGGTCTTTGTGTTTCTCGTAGCTGCGTTCTGCGAAGGGCAACCCTGCCGTCCAATCGCAATCAAGCACAGAGATGGATGTAAAAGAAGAACCCGCCTCCATTTTAACGTCTGCTGCCTCTGATGTCACAGTGAAAGCGGGGTCGATTAACGACTCGTCCACACCCACTACCACCGGTAACACTTCAGCGAAAGATGTTTTTAGTACAGGTTGTGCTGATAAGTTTACATACCTCTTGCAGAATCAGAAAGGTAATCGTTTTTTAATAGTCGTGTACGAGTCCTTCGGTTGTCCTTCTGTTTACATTTTCCCTCCTGGATATAAGTTTCGACCCCAGCCAGATCAGAGCTGATCTAGATTGCCACCTTTTCTTTAAAAAAAAAACAAAAAACAAAAAATCACCACCACAGAGCATATATAATTTCAGCAGAGGGGTGTGGTTGAGAGAAGGGAAGGGGCGGGGGAAGCTTGTCAGCGTTTGCTGTACAGGAAACCTTTAAATGTTATTAAAATTCATAACTGCTCTTCATGTATTAACCCTCTTACCCCTAAGTTCCCACAGTATTATGTCCCACATCCCTATATTCCCCACAGAAACAGCATTCCAACCCTGAGTTCCCGGGCCAAAATTGGCCCCAAAATCAACATTTTAATTTGAACATTTTTAGGCCTTGAAACAACTTATAATAATTAATTTGTGTAATCTTACTTTGAAAACGAATCAGTTCAGTGTTTTTACTAAACTTAGAGCACAATTCCGAACTAGAGAAATGACGAAAAATGCTCGCTAAAATCCTTCTACTCATTTAGAAGTACCATACAAGCATCAGCATGGTCAATGCCTTCAAGTAAATAAATAAATGCATTTTAGCACCAAAAAGTCAAGTTTCTGGTGATAATCAGATCGGCAGGTAGTGTTTTCACGAATGCACAGAGATGGTCAGGTTATGAGTCCAAACCCCTGCAGTGTCAGTCGCACTGGTTGATGCTGAAGATGAAGACGGATCAGGGTCTGAATCAGGAGAGTTTGCGTCATCATCAGTTTCGGTTTCAACATCGCCTGAACTTTCACTGCTGTCGCTCTCGCCTGTGTAACTGTGTATTTTTTTCTTTCTTTTCTCTGTTTTAGATGTACCTGTATTCACTGTAGGTGTAACTTTAGCTGGAACACGATTAGCTTTGGCATTTTTAGTTCACTTCTTCTATTACACTTCTACTATTATTTCATGCTTGGATCTTCATCGTAATGCCGGCCTAATAATCTAATCACGTCGTGACGTCATCAACCTTCCGGGTCAAAAATAGTAATTATAAAAATAATAATAATAATAAAAATAATAATAAGAAGTCATAGCAGAGTAATGGCGGTATACCGGCCTTACGGGGTTAACGTTTACACTGTAAAGCCGCTATATCGGCCTTACAGGGATTTGGCATAGACGACCAAGCCGGTATATCGTCCTTACGGGAATAGGTCAAAGATGGGCAAGCCGGTTTTTCGGCCATATGAGGTAAGAGGGTTAATGGAGAGAAGAAGTGATGGTTTGTCATTATGGATGGATTTCTGTGTCTCTGTTTTTCAGGAGGTTCAGTTAAGACCGAGCCTGGAACTGAACCTGAAGGTGCAATAAAAGAAGAAGAGAAGGAGAAAGACAAAGAGGAGAAGAAAGAAAAAGACAAAGATCAGAAAGAGAGAGAGAGGTTAAGTCGTGTGGCCGTGAAAGAGGAGAAGGAGAAACCAGGCCCCAGCAGCAGCCAATCAGACGACACACCGGCTGAACGCTGCGCTGTGATCGGAGGGCCAAAGAGAAAGGAAGTTGAGCAACTGAAAATCGTCAGGGTGGAGCTTAAGTAAGTCGTTCTGATAAGCTTATCGACGGATAAATTACGATTAGAATGATCACGATGTTCAGGGTTATATAGTTGTTACTTATGTGGCAGGAAAGCCCAAGAGTCTCAGAGAGAGATGAAGCTCTTGCTAGACATGTATCGCTCTGCCCCAAAGGAACAGAGGGACAAAGTGCAACTGATGGCTGCAGAGAAAAAGACCAAAGCTGAGGTAATTCTCTCTCTCTCTCTCTCTCTCTCTCTCTCTCTCTCTCTCTCTCTCTCTCTCTCTCTCTCTCTCTCTCTCTCTCTCTCTCTCTCTCTCTCTCTCTCTCTCTCTCTCTCTCTCTCTCTCTCTCTCTCTCTCTCTCTCTCTCTCTCTCTCTCTCTCTCTCTCTCTCTCTCTCTCTCTCTCACACACACACACACACATATATCCAAATCAACTTGTGCATTACATGAAACTTTTCACTTCATATTACACGTCTGTGTGTGTGTGTCAGGCAGAGGAGCTACGTCAGCGCCTGCGAGATCTGGAGGAGAGGGAGAGGAGGGAAGGAAAGAAGATGGCTGACGAGGAGGCTCTGAGAAAGATCCGCTTAGTAGAGGATCAGATTGACATCCTCAACAAGAAGCTCTCCCTTGCCAAGCAGGTCTGTGTGAGTGAGTTATGAGTTATGTGTGTGTGTGTGTGTGTGGTTAGTAATCTTTCAGTGTAGTTTCTATGTATGTGTGCAGAAGCAACACATTGTTACTAATTGGTACTAAGCTCTAAGGCAAAGTTGTGACCTGAATTTTATTTTGGAAACATTTTCGTTAGGCAGTTGTAAATTGAATAATTGTTTCTGAGTCTGTTATGATGTTATATTGTTTGTGTGTGTAGTGAGGAATATCGGACCAGAAGCAAATCCGACAACATAAATGCGCCGCCCCACAGTATAACAGAGCCCCGTTGCGTTTTCCTGTCATTTGTCTATGTGTAACAGTATTCTGATAGTTAGATCTAATGATAATGATCACTGTTGTAATGTGTGTTTTTGGTCAGGAGGAGGACGCCTTGCTGAGCGAGATGGACGTCACCGGACAGGCGTTCGAGGACATGCAGGAACAGAACATCCGCTTGATGCAGCAGCTCCGCGAGAAGGACGACGCCAACTTCAAGCTCATGAGCGAGCGCATTAAATCCAACCAGATCCACAAGCTCCTGAAAGAAGAAAAAGAAGAGCTGGCCGACCAACTGCTCACGCTGAAGACACAGGTGGGACGAGTCCGGAAACACTACTGCCGGTTCCGTCGTCGATTACACCGTGCGTGTTATCAACCAAGTTCTGGTTTTTTGTCTGTGTCTCAGGTGGATGCTCAGCTGCAGGTTGTGAGGAAGCTGGAGGAGAAGGAGCGCCTCCTGCAGGGCACCATTA
Source organism: Ameiurus melas (assembly GCA_012411365.1). NCBI lineage: Eukaryota > Metazoa > Chordata > Actinopteri > Siluriformes > Ictaluridae > Ameiurus > Ameiurus melas. Next base: position 36,191,992 of record CM022752.1, read on the forward strand.
GTGCTGCAGAGAGAGAGCTGGCTCTGCGCACACAAGCCCTGGACATGAATAAACGCAAGGTACACCTGTCACGGTTCTGCCCTCTGTGTGTGTGTGTGTGTGTGTGTGTGCGCACTCACCGAACCTCTGCACACAGGTTTATGTTTAACAGATAATGCTTAGATTAATTGTTATCCACTGAACCGGCTGATAAGATATATTAACGAACACTGCTTTAAGGTGTTCCTAAAGATCAAGTGCTTGTGTGCCCAGGCTCAAGAGTCTGCAACGCTGTCGGAGGATTTACGGGCGCAGCTGGAAGGAGTCCAGCAGAGACTGAAAGAGGTCCGTGAGGAGGTGATCGAGAACAGCATCTCCAGGGAGAAAGAGTCCTTCAATGCCCGCCGTGCCCAGGTATACATGCACGCCCATGTTTAACATGAACAGTGATTCCATAACTATAGAACTATTGGAATTTACTGAAACCAGGCCAAATGATATTTAGGATGGAAATCCTGAGTGTGTTACCATGGTTATTTCTGCTTCATCAGGAGGACATATCCAAACTGCGCAGGAAGATTGAGAAAGCCAAGAAACCTGCCGAGAGCATGCGCAATGGCGACGAGATACTTAACGAGGAAATTAACGAATACAAGGTAAGGAATACGAGCGGGAAGGTTTTGTTTATAGCACAGCTTTTTGTAAACGGGACTCGGTGTTCTTTAGCACGGCTACGGTTTGAGAAAACGAACGTCTGTTGTTCTCGCAGGCCCGATTGACGTGTCCGTGCTGCAACTCTCGCGTAAAGGACGCCGTGCTGACAAAGTGTTTCCACGTCTTCTGCTTCGAGTGCGTGAAGACGCGTTACGATACGCGCCAGAGGAAGTGCCCGAAGTGCAACGCCGCCTTCGGCGCCAACGATTTCCACCGCATCTACATCGGATAGGCCGGTTACTCGACTGGTCCGTTGCACCGACGCCGAACGAGGAGATCGTTTAGATGTAGATGGATTTGCTGTGAAGAGCGCTCAGTTGTCGAGATTCTTCACTAACTCCAGCCACCATCAGCTGAAACTCCACATTCCATCATGTTTGCTTGGTTACCTGCTGACTATGAAGCACGTTAGCTGTTCAGGTGTAAAGGAAGAACCTGGCGTGATATCCCAGATCCATCATGACTGATCAGCTCGGGCCTTTAGCTGCTGCTTGTGTTTTGGTATGTTTAATCTGGTGGCCGCCCTTTTAAAGTGGAACTTCTCCGACTTGCTCTTGCTCTCCATTCCACCTCAACCGGTTCTGCTCCACCGGAACAGTGACATTAGTGATAAGCTAGAGACGTCCTCTGAGAAAGAGGCTTCTAGTTGTTGACTTGCAGTCTTCTAGACTGATCGGTGGTGTTTGTTTGTTTTTGGGTTTTTTTTATTTTATTTTTATTTTTTAACTTTTTTTATTTTATTTTATTTTATTTTGAAAACTGCCTAGTTATGTTAGTTGATCATTTGCAATTCATTAAAATTGCTGTCCAACTGTGCGCATGATTTCTCGAGTTATTTCTCCTTTTAAGACTTCTCATGGTTTAATCCATGTCTCGCTCTCTCTCTCGGATCGAACCAGAGTCTTATCCCAGGAACAATGGGTGTGAGATGAGACCGCAGTCTCCAGGTTCCTCCTTAGTCACCATGTCTTAGTCGTTACACTTGTCAGTTGGACGCTGTGTGTCCAGGTGCTTCTGGGGTTGTTGTGTTTTTTTTTTTTTTGTGTGTGTCCTTCCCTTATGGTCTGTGGTACTGCTGTTACAGGTACTTCTGCACCGGCGGCTCTCTCCTACCTCATCAACCATTTCATCCTCTAAGATGGGGTAAAAAAATATAAAAAAAAAATTTTTTTTAAAAAGAAAAAAAAAAAATTTTTTTTTTTTTTTTTTTTTTTTTTTTTTTTTTTTTTTAAAAAAAAAAAAAAAAAAAAAAAAAAAAAAAAAAAAAAAAAAAAAAAAAAAAAAAAGATTTATTTAAAAAAAAAAAAAAAAAAATTAAAAAAAAAAATTTTTTTTTTTTTTTTTTTTTTTTTTTTTTTTTTTTTTTTTTTTTTTTTTTTTTTTTTTTTTTTTTGGTTTTAATTTTTAATTTTTTTTTTTTTTTTTTTTTTTTTTTTGAGTTGAATCATTTTGAGACTGGAGAAGTCATTATAAGTTGTATTTGGGGAAACCACTTTTCAATTGCTTTTGTTCGATTTGTTCGTTGCAAACAGCTGAATGTCTACATTTTCACAATAAACCTGCTTTACAATATGGGTTGAATAACTTGATTGCACCTGTTCGAGTCCCAAACCTGTTCCAGCTTGACTATCCCCCCCAATGCACAAAGTGAGGTCCATGAAGACACGCCTAGCCAAGGTTGGAGTACAAGAACTCGAGTAACCTGCACAGAACCCTGACCTCAATCTTTGGGAGTGCTGATCGCACCCCAGGCCTCGTCGCCCATGATCAGTGGCTCACCTCAGTAATGCTCTTGTAGCTGAATGGGCAGAAATTCCAATAACCACACTCAAAATCTAGTGAAAATATTTCCTTCCCAGTTTGCGTGTTCTCCCCGTGCTGCGGGGGTTTCCTCCGGGTACTCCGGTTTCCTCCCCCAGTCCAAAGACATGCCTGGTAGGCGGATTGGCGTGTCTAAAGTGTCCGTAGTGTATGAATGGGTGTGTGAGAGTGTATGTGATTGTGCCCTGCGATGGACTGGCACCCTGTCCAGGGTGTACCCCGCCTTGTTCCCGATGCTCCCTGGGATAGAACTCCAGGTTCCCCACGACCCTGAAAAAGAGTAAGCTGTAGAAGATGGATGGATTTCCTTCCCAGTAGAGTTGAGGTTATGTTCAACAAGCACATACAGGTGTGATGGTGAGGTGTCCATGTATTTTTTGGCCATCTAGTGTATATCTTAACTAGTTTTGTTTTTACAATTTATCTCTCATCTCTCAAGACCGCTTCCACATCTCAGCAGGCATCCCAAAGCCGAGAACCCAGTGCTCTCCAGTTTTGTGAGTCTCAAGATGAAAAGGCGATGTAAAATTATTCCCACAGGCTGTGAGAAGCAGTAGTTCAGGAACCCCATGCATTAAATTAGAGTATGTTTTTCTCCCCGTCCTCCTCTCTCCCTCCCGCTGGTAGTTAAACGAGTTTCACCTGCATTACGTGTACACTTGCCAAAAGGAAAGAGAGCAGCTCAGCTAGGAATCCGCCACAAAGGCTTTTCTTTTGGGAGGACAATTAAATACTTCTTTTTCTATCCTGTCTTTTTTGGAGCCTATAACACAATGCCTTGACTTCTTCTGTAAGTTTTCTTTTTCTCTTCCAAAGATGAAACCAAGAGATCTTTTATTTGAACACTCACTTCTTCAGTACGTAATATAGCCAGTGAAAGTGCCAAACACTTCTGGCCTATATAAAAATAAATAAAATAAACGAATGCAATGCCAATTGGCGTGCAGGGATAAATTGGGCTATGTTTTGATTTTCCGCTGGTTTTCTTTCTCATTGAAACTTGAACACGCTCCGACATGAAATCTGCATCACTGAAATAGATCGTCACGCTCGTCATCTGGATTTATTTTGGAAGTGCTGATTTATGACTCATGAAGGCTGACACTCTGGTTTGTGGTTAGACGGAGGTACCCGCTTCTGCTCTCCCAGAAGTCGAGTTTCAGTCGCTTTTATTGCTTGGACATATTTGACATAAGACACTTCGTTTAAAGATGATTTTGCGTGGCGGTCGTACCGAGAGTGCTGTCTGGAAGAAGTTGCTCGGTGTGGGGCTGCTCGTGCTCACGACGCTCACCGTGAGGTGTGAAGGGGGAAATATGAAACTCGAGGACACATTCAGGACTTGCTACAGACTGACGGATGTGGCGGAGAGTCTGCGCCTTCGTGTGGACTCGGTAGTTGGAGCCCACACAACCGAAAAGTGCTTGATGGTGAGTGAGTGAACTTTGTGAGTTGAAACAAGTAAGTTTTTTTTATTATTATTATTATTTTATAAGTAAACTTTGGGTATAAGAGAATAACAATTTAAAAGCAAAGTTTAGTATACATGTTTCTTTTTTAAATTGATGTTTTCATGCATCCCACCAAATTGCACTTATGTTTTCATGACACCCCCGCCCCGCCCCCCTCCCCCAAGTGGGGAGGTTGAAGGCTAAACATTCAACTATAAAGGGTGTAACCAGACCTCTGACTAAGGAGAAAAAAAAGGAACAACGAAAGCACCTACTCAGCCCAGATTTCCTATTTGGGAACATGTGACATGTCTCATCAACCCTGATCTCAAAACAACATGGCTGCTCACAGCATGAACGTTAAACAAATCCTCACCTCGTATCTTTAAATACGTTGTAATTCTTATGAATCATTGTGTGGACTTTTCCAAAGTAAACAGTAAAATTATTATTCTAAAATGAACATCTCAGTTTTATAATTTATCTTAATCAAATGGACTATTCATGAATGGTAAGACGTTTATTGTTTAAATTTGAAATAAATTTACTGTGACGATTAAATTGACCCGTCGAGGCATGGACTCCACAAGACCTCTGAAGGTGTGCTGTGGGATCTGGCACCAAGATGTTAGCAGCAGATCCTTTAAGTTCTGTAAGTTGCGAGGTCGCCTCCATGGATCGCACTTGTTTTTGTCCAGAACATCCCAGAGACGCTAGATCAGATTGAGATCTGTGGAATTTGGACTCCGAGTCAACACCTTGAACACTGTCATGTTCCTCAAACCGTTCCTGAACCATTTTTGCAGTGTGGCAAGGAGCATTATCCTGCAGAAAGAGACCACTGCTATTAGGGAATACTGTTGCCATGAATAGGTGTACTTGTTCTGCAATAATGTTTAAGTTGGTGGTACGTGTCAAAGTGACATCCACATGAATGCCAGGACCCAAGGTTTCCCAGCAGAACATTGCCCCAAGCGTCACGCTGTTACATAGGTTGATCTAGAGCACATCACTAGGGGAATATAATCTGAATGGAATGACAAGATTTATTCCAGTCAGTCCACCTACCTCCATGTTTTTAAGAGGTTGGAGAAAACCGGAGAACCTGGAGGAAATCCATACAAGGAGCAGGGCAAACCTGAGCTCGGGATCGAATCGGGAGCTGTGAGGCGTCAGTGCTATCTTCCGTGTTGCCTTGACGCCCTGTCATTATAATCTCATTTTATAAAAATGAAATGTTTTGTAAACAGCAATAATAATTCTTATTTTCAAATAGATGTTCAAAGTGGAGCGATGCTGTGATCCAGCTTTAGAGTACAATTCTACCTTCAGAATTTGAGAGGTGGGGCCTAAGGGGTAATATAATTTTGTCTTGGGATCAAGGCAAGAACTGATTCTCCAAAATGGTTGATTGTCCAAGATGGCCGTTCCTGTAACATTGCAGTATTCAGCTACACAATGCAGCTTTGTTCATTTTTTTTTGTATTGCAGCCAAAACCCCATCCGCACGTCTGTGTAAATTTACTTAGGAAGTACTTGGGTGACTGTCTTGTATTACTTGTTGGCTTCATTGTCGTTTCAGTCCAACGCTAAAGAATCAAACATGTCCTGATTGATCAATATTTCTGGTGGACTTTGATAATCTACACAATATCTTCAAACCCCAATGCTTTTGCTCATATCCTCTGAATGCTCATTATGTGCAGAGCAGCGTCTGGTTAATGATCGCTGAAGTACTGCGGCTTTGCTTCTGTTATCTGTGTGTGGATAAAGACCGTCTCGTTCACACAAGTCCGTTCCTCAGTGCTGTCAGATCTGATCTGACCCCTCTCACATGCACACCATTCTTCTTTCCTCCCTGTCCGTGGTAGTTCTTGGACATGGCGCTGCAGTTTGTAGCAGAAGGTGCTGCTGGGGGCCTGAACGTCATCATTGTTTACGTGACTGAGATTCTGCGCGCCACTGGAGTAAGCGGTGAGTGGATTCGCTTGTTTATCAAGATAAAAACATGTGGTTGAACATGAGGACTCCAAGGTTTGTTGTCTAGAAAGAAGCGATTCACTCATATGTATTCTACAGTTCGATGTCCAGACATTGCTTGCTTCCGGACTGAATGTGAATCGCACGTAGTCCACACACCCAGGAAGGGGCAGAGTTCATGGTTGCGTAAGAGTGAAAGTATGTTTGAGTAACTACTGATGTAATCAGAGAGAGAGAGAGGTCAGAGGGAGAGAGCGAGGCAGTCAGAGAGAGGTAGTCAGAGGGGGAGAGAGAGAGAGGGGCAGTCAGAGGGGGGAGAGAGAGAGAGAGAGAGAGAGGCAGTCAGAGGGAGAGAGAGAGAGGCAGTGAGAGGGAGAGAGAAAGGCAGTCAGAGAGAGAGAGAGAGAGAGAGAGGCAGTAAAGAGGGAGAGAGGCAGTCAGAGGGAGAGGGAGAGAGAGGCAGTCAGAGGGAGAGAGAGAGGCAGTCCGAGGGAGAGAGAGAGGCAGGCCGAGGGAGAGAGAGAGAGGCAGTCCGGAGGGAGAGAGAGAGAGGCAGTCCGAGGGGGAGAGAGAGAGGGGCAGTCCGGGGAGAGAGAGAGGGGCAGTCCGAGGGGAGAGAGAGAGAGGGCAGTCAGAGGGGAGAGAGAGAGGGGCAGTCAGAGGGGGGAGAGAGAGAGAGGGGCAGTCAGAGGGGGAGAGAGAGAGGGGCAGTCAGAGGGGGAGAGAGAGAGAGGGGCAGTCAGAGGGGGAGAGAGGGGCGAGGCAGTCCGAGGGGGGGGCGAGGCAGTCAGAGGGAGAGAGAGAGGCAGTCAGAGGGAGAGAGAGAGGAGGTCAGAGGGAGAGAAGAGGCAGTCAGAGGGAGAGAGAGAGAGGCAGTCGGAGGGAGAGAGAGAGAGGCAGTCGGGGGGAGAGAGAGAGGCAGTCCGAGGGAGAGAGAGAGAGGCAGTCCGAGGGAGAGAGAGAGAGGCAGTCCGAGGGGGAGGAGAGAGAGGGGCAGTCCGAGGGGAGAGAGAGAGAGGGGCAGTCAGAGGGGGAGAGAGAGAGGGGGCAGTCAGAGGGGAGAGAGAGAGAGGGGCAGTCAGAGGGGGAGAGAGGGGCGAGGCAGTCCGAGGGGGGGGGCGAGGCGTCAGAGGGGGAGAGAGAGAGGCAGTTAGAGGGAGAGAGAGAGGCAGTCAGAGGGAGAGAGAGAGAGGCAGTCAGAGGGAGAGAGAGAGAGGCAGTCAGAGGGAGAGAGAGAGAGGCAGTCAGAGGGAGAGAGAGAGAGGCAGTCGGGGGGCGAGAGCGGCAGAGTGAGAGCGAGAGGAATGCTGTTTAAGTGCAGCTACTTTATGTTTAAAAATAAAATAGTGTAGAATTAGTAATTCGAGCACTGATAAATCCCTGAATCCCTGAAGTTCTCAGACAATCTCAAAACCATGCTGCTGCCAGTCAGAAGACCACCAGGTCTGACTTTTGTTTAAAGCAGTGGTGTGGAATAAATGATTAGCATGAGGTTATAAATAGTTACATTCTCCACTGAGGACGACTCCAAGCAGTGCAGCCTGGAGATTACTGACGATGGTGCCGCTTCAAATACCTTGGAGATGGTTTTGGACGTTCTTGCTGTGGTTGCTGGGACGACGGTTGCTGCGATGGCCTTGGGACTGCAATTACCACATGCAGTTTTACACTATTAGTGAACAGTGGACTAGTTCAACAAACAGACTTCATATTAAAACCGTAATGAACTTTCTTTTACTTTCACACGATCCGCTGTTACCCAGATGAGGACGGGTTTCCTTCTGAGTCCGGTTCCTCTCAAGGTTTCTTCCTCATATTATCTTAGGGAGTTTTTCCTCACCACCGTCACCACTGGCTCGCTCAATAAAGATAAATTCACACCCTTAAAATCTGTATCCCGTGTTTATATATTTCTGTAAAGCTGCTTTGAGACAATGTGAAGCTAAAAAATATAATGGAATTGAATTGATTTCTAAAGCGAGTGTGTGTTTGTCTGAGTTTTTGATTTAGTGTGTGTATGATTATACTGAACTCGACCATTTCCCCTTTGATCATTGTTTTACGGTGTTATTGACTGTAGTGTAGAGCGAAACATCGGGGCTCATTGATCAATCTTTGAATAAAGATGTGTGTACATGTTTGGAGTCTCGTCAGACTAGAACACATTATTCCACATGCTTTTGTTAGACTGGATGTATTTTTAATACATTTTTTTTTCTATTTAAAAAAAAAAGGCTTCCATTTTGCAGCCCCACCCCCAAAGCCCAGAGATTTGAAAAATTCAGGAGATTGTTGTCACATGTAGGGAGCAACCAGTTCTTGCCAGAAATTGCTGCAATTCTTTTAATGTTGCTGTAGACCTCGTGGCAGCCTCCCTGACCAGTTTCCTCCTGATCTTCTCATCACGTTTAGAGGGACGTCCTGTTCTTAGTAGTGTCCGTGTCGTGCCATATTTTCTCCACTTGTTGATTGTCTTTAGTGTTCCATGGTATATCCAATGACTTGGAAAGTTTTTTTTTTTTTTTTTTTTAATCACCCTCTCCTTATCGATGTCCCGTACCTGCTTTGTAAGCTCTTTGCGGCCCATGGCTTTTCCAAGATATCAGGAAAATCCTATAGGACCAGCTGTACTTTATTTGGGGTTAATCAGTCACTTTAATTGATGGCAGGTGTACACTAATTAGTATTTAACATGAATTTTTTTTTAACCATTAATAGCTTTATTATAATTCATTCTTTGCAGAAACCCTACTGGTGTATTGAACAGATCTTTTTTCCTGATTCTCCAGATCCCGTGTCCATTCCTCACTTCACCCCTGAGGGCATGGCCGTTGCAGCGAAGTGGATGTTACTGGCGTTGATTAGTTACTGGCTGCTGTGCGCGGTGTTGCGTTTAACTGTAGCATTGTTACGGCGGGGATTCTGGATGCTGAAGATCATCGTGCTCGTGTCGGTCTTCAGTCGGATCATCAGCGATCCAAAAGCGTCCTCTGAAATCACGCTTCAGCGTTTGTTCCTGCTGGTGATTTTCATGGCGGTGTGGAGCGTAGCCACTGGGAGGAAGAGCGGGACAGACCTGACCAGCCTGGAGAGTCGATTGGCGAGACTGGAGGACAAAGTGGCCGTGATGGAGAAGTGTAAAAACGGAGTAACGAGAGACTAAATAAAGAGATGTGTTTAGAGGCGAGGGAGAGATGGAAGAAAGGAGAATGATCGAGAATTAAATCAGCGTTGTAGAATATATAATCACGATAAATCACTTTCTGGGGTTACTCTGGGCTCATTTCTTTGTTTTCTAAGTATTTTGAAGTCATAATGTGTAATGAAACACTTCACAGACTTGCAAACTCTTCACAGTTGTGCTTAAAATGGACTTCTTCTGACTGTGGTGTGTAATCATTCAGTAAAAGCTAATTTACTCATCTTAGTGGAAAGACGAGATGATTTCTACATTAAACATGGATCGAAGAGAAGCTGTGATGTCATCGTAACGTACATTGTGATTATAGTGGAATGGAAAAACCATAATAAACCACAAAGCTCCTCTGTCCTGAAGACCTTCCCATGTCAAAAGGAACTTTACCTCGGACTGTTACGTAGCGGTGACGCTGGAGACTCCACTTTACATCAACACGTTTTTTTTGGAGAGCTTCTGCAGTATGTTCCTCTGTAGGTTCTTACTATAGAAACGCTAACGTATTACAGCAAGTGGATCAATATAAACCCATGATTTGTCTTGCTGCTGAACTACACTCCAAGATGTCCTGTTCTAGACTTAATCACCACCTTCAGACCAATCAGAATCGAAGAGAGACATTACAGGGGATGAAAAGAAATATCAATAATACTGATCGTGTAAATTATACATGAATAGATAGCTGTGTTATGACTTTTTCTTCTTCATCCTTTGAAGTCCATTTTGGTACATGGACATTTCAGATTTAAAAAATAAATAATTGGCTCGTTTATTGAAAATAAGCAAAAAGGAAGTAAGGACCTGAACGGTATCACGGCCAGAGATCAGACCTGAAGAACCTCAGATACTGAAATCTCATAAGATTAAATCAACTATGCTTGTTCCACACTATAAAATACAGAGTTCCTTAATGATCTTTGTGTTACAATATCGCATTAATGTTTTTCTGTGTGAAAGTAATAAATAACTTCATCTGGGCCCGTGTAAAGATCGTTCTGCCTTTAAACTGGATAAAAGTCAACCAAACCGGACCGTTTCTTTCGTTTCTTTTTTATTAATGTTTATGTACAGTAAACGCAACTTTAAAGGAAATACAAAAATAGAACAACACTGCATAAAACATTACATGAATGAGATAAATAAATACAAAGATGTCTTTGTTGTTGTTGTTTTTCCCGCCCATAGACAATTACCTCAAAAACCGATCAAGGGAGAAATGGTATCGTGGTTTATTATTGATTAAAAAGAACAAAAATTCAGACAAGCCTCTGGAAAATTTTTTAATTTAAGCTTTAAGGCCACTTTATGCGTGTTAACAATTAAAACTCATGTTTTCTTACCGTTAGGGTACAAGGATGTTGAAATGGGGGAGACCAATTCCGATTATACTGCTTAGGAGTATGTGTAGATCTGTGTGGGGGTTGTTTTTTTCCGTGTGTGTGTGCAAAGCGAAAGATAAGAGATAGCTCAGTTACTGGATAAGTTCATTCCTGTGTGTGCAAAACGTCCTGGAAAGAAGCTCTGAGCCTGGTGTTTTCTTGGTCTTTACTGCACAATCTGTGGCATTTCGCTCCAGGCTTTGGCTTTCTTCTTGGCCAGGGCCAGCCACGGAGGCTCATCCTGGGTTAGAGGAGCTGGAACTGGGTGGCTGATGGTCCTCTTCTCCTTTTCCACCAGCACTGGTTTGGATATCTCCAAAGAACATGACACTGATCACAGAAAAATAGAAAAGTAATATCAATAGTAATATATGCGCAGCCTTTCATGCAAGACATATGATCTATTCCGGCAAAACCAAGAAAGCTTGCATTGTGAATCAAATAAGAAGTACTGCTGACTTAAACATACACGTACATACGATGTATAGAATTAACACCGAGACAAACTTTTGCACAAGAGTGCTTACAGTACAATAAACAAAAGCTGCTGTAAGAACTTGTCCACTAGAGGGCAGCAATGTAGAAGTTTCACTCCACTTCATTATATTATACAGTACGTCCCATAACTAACTGAAAGGCTTTAGCAGCTGTTGTTTAGTGCTGCACATTGACATACAATCAGAATAAGCATGCATGTGTATCTTGGTAAGGTTTATACAATATCTGAAGCAACAATTTCATTACCTTTAACTGGTGAAGCAACAGGTTTTAGCTGATCCTTGGTAACTGGACCCGACAGATCATCCATTAAACCCTTCTTGTTGAATTCATCCTAGAAAATGAAAATGAAATTAAATTAAATGAAAATGAAAACAAAACAAAAATCGTGAGCGCACTGACTTGGTTAAACTCTCACTGCCGTAAAAAAAAAAAAGTTTTCCACCTTCTTCCTTCAAAGTCTATTTACAGACTAATTTTGGTATATGGACAAGCTAGTGCTGTCCACATACACGCCTGCATACCTTTTGTACATCTGAAGGATTAAAAGCTCTCCATTTGGGGGCAGGTCACAACCAAAACACACCTGGTCAGCACCGGAGTACCGTCTATTACCACATTCCTAGATTTTACAATAGTGAGTGGAGTGGGCTATGATAATGTTCATCTTATACAAATGCCATAGAATATCCCTGGTATCGCTTGCTAAGGTTAGCAAGATTGAAATTCAGCTAGCTGGACTCCTCACGCATGTGCGTTTTAACAATGGGACTCAATGGGACTCTTTTAGTGCTGGACCGCCAAGCGGTCAAATTATTGAATTTGATGAAGAGTGACTATAAAGTCTCCAAGGATCACAGCTGGAGAAATGTAGAAGTTAGTTGTGTTTTGGGGTCAGAGAGTCTCCAAAACTACAATCTGGTGTCACCTACATCACCACATGTTTGGAAGGGTTTAAAAAAAAAAAAGCACCTGTACTCTCATCCAAAAACAAACTCGAGCGTCTTCAGTTTGCCCGACACGACTGGAACTCCAAATGGGATCGGGTTCTACGGTCAGATGAAACCAAAATAGAGCTTTTTGGCTGTAAACACCAGAGGTGGTTTTGGTGTACACAGAGAGGTAGCCATGTGGAAAAGTACCTCATGCCCACAGTTAAATATGGGGGTGGCTCTTGAATGTTTTGGGTATGTTTTTCTGCCCGAGGACAAAAGGTTAAACAATAAAGAATTGTTCACAGCCTTCTTCACTCATATTTACCCAGGGTGCCAAATTTAGTGGAGAGCACTGCATTTGATAAGATTTATGATTAAGGATAAGGATGAGAATACTCACCTGGGTAGGGAACTTGCTCTCAGGTGATTCGTCCAGAGAGTTCTCTTTGAAGACTTTCTGCTTCTGTCTGGCCAAAGAGATCCAGCTTGGAGACTCTGAGCTTTCCACTGACGCTTTACCAGCCACATCTGTAAATATCACAACACGACTATAAATAAATGCTATGTCCTCACAAGGGCAACACAATTAATCATAATGTATTCATTATGTTTACTGGTTACCTTTAACTTTTAAGCATAACAGGCTGTGATATGTGCGAGGTTAGCTAATCATAATGGTGCTGATTAACTAGCACATTGGAATCACATGACTATGTTTTCCCTGTCTATTTAGTTGCACAGTCACAGAGTCAAGCACTAACCATTTCACTACACCTTGTACACGTTACAGCGTAAATAAAACCTTTGAGTTCTTGACTCCAAGCCATAAGGAACATTTTGTGAAATAAATGAATTCTTGATAGCTAGTTAGATCATTGAGTGTAGATAATACTGAATAAACAGTTAGTACCTGAGGTTCTTTTGGGCTTCACAACACCATCAGCCACCTGATCAGGCTTCTTGGGCAAAGCAGGTTTCCTGGAAAGTTGCTCTAAGAACGGCGATTTCTGTGTCTCCATGGGCTCCGTGTTGGGAGGTGGACTTTCTCCTTCAGAAGCGTAGCGGTGCAGAACTGGCGTCTTTCTCAGCCGTACTCCAAACGGGTTCTCTGGGGTTGTGTCCTCGTCAGCTTGGCAGATCTCTCTCTGGAGAGGGGATGATGGCAGACTCGGACTCTCCACTTGGCTGGCAGATGGCTCAGCTCTCATGGAATCAGAAGACTGATCTCTGCTAGGGGACTTGTCGAATTCAGGATCATCTGTTGCAGATGGTGTGACCTCCTGAACTGACTCTTTAGCAGCCTCACTTTCAGAGGAGCTTGACTGGTGACCCTCAGACAGCACCTCCTCTTGATGCAGCTCTGAAGATTCGTCATCAATCTGCAGACTTTCTGCGGACTGATCTTCACATTCTTCTAGAAGTTCATGCTGCTCATTGGCGTCCTCCTGTAAAATTTCAGGAACATATTCTGTCTCCTTGGGCTGGTTTGAGCTTTTCTTGGGAAAACTGAACTCAAGAGAGGTCATGACCATAAAGGGAGGTTGCTCAGTACACTCCTGTGCTAAAAGATCCTCAGGCTGGTTCACAACCTCTGTTGACACCGAGGCACTCCGGTCGGGCTCATGGAAGCTTTCAATTTTAATGCTTGTATCTGACTTGGTTTCTTGTTCTTCATCTTCTAATGGACATGACCGATCTTTGGTCTCATTTTCTTCTCCTTCTTCATTTACTTCTTCACCATCTTCATCCTCTTTATTGTCTTCAACCAGCATCTGTTCCTCTTGATCAGCTTCCTTTTCTGCATCTTCCTCACTCTCATGCTTCTCTTCTTCCTCCATATTTCCCTCCATTTCTGTGTACTCATCCTCTTGTTCCATGACTACTTCCTCCCCAGCACAGTCCATTTTCTCACCGTCTTCAGCTACTTCCTCCTTGAAGTCCTTCTTGTCGTCTTGGTCTTCCTCAACCTCATACTCCTCTCGCTCAATACTACCCTTATGCAATTGCAGATCTTCTTCAAAAGGGACATCCTCAGCAAACTCTTGCCTCTCTGGCACCTTTTCTTCCTGTAAAACATTCTCTACCTCTTGTAGAAGTGTAACTGATTCAGGAAGAGTATTTTCAAAAGGTAATTGGTCATCCAGGACTGAAGATGTATCTGTAGAGTCAGGGTGTTCTGTCGCGTCATCCACATCCGGGTTATCTAGCACATCTTCCTCAGCTGTGTCTTCAACCTGAGGTAGAATATGACAAGATTGAAATATGGTTAGAGTACACGGTCTGATGTTTTGCTTGGGGATTACCAAGGCCTATTTTTTTTTTAAACTACACAAAGAGGTTATTCCCCTCAAATTTTAGATTCCAACCTCCATCTGTTCAACTGTAGCCTCGGACTCCAGCACCAGGCCTGACACAAGGGGGCCCTTCAGGGAACTCAGCACTTCCTCCAGCAGTGAACCCTGCTCTTCTGAGACAACCTCACATCCTTCATCCAGCAGGAAGTCATCAGTCTGGAGTTTCAGTGTTAGTGTATTCTCCCAGGAGGATTCTAGGATCCCAGACATGGCAATGTGATCCTTGTCAGGGACGCATTCGTCATCCTCAGAAGCCTCAGCAGAGTTGGAAGTTGTAGATGATCTTTGACTTTGAGAAGATGCTGGCAGCTCCTCCTCATTCTGTGCTAATTCTGATGGGCTTATTACAGAGTCTTCCTGGACTTCGCTGATCTCCCCGTCATCTTTTGAAACATTATCTGATGGCGAATGAAACTTTGTCTCGAGTGTGTACAGATATTTTGCATATAAAATGAATATCCTGTTGTCAGACCTAAGCCGAAAAATGCATGTGAAGTACCTTTATTCTCCTCCTCTTCTGTGCTTGTTCTTGCAGCTCTCGGTTTGTCCTCGGTGTCTCGAAGTAGTATTCTTTCTCTCAGGTCTCTTCTCTTGGTTTGTAACATCTCCCTCTAAATACAATCAAAGTGGTTGCTTGTTTAAACTGTCCCAGTAAAGGCTGTCATACGAGGTCTAAATATCTACTTCCGTACACCCGTCATTATCCAAACTACTTGGCTAGTTTCATCTATGTAAATACAAATCTCTCTGGTGGGTTTGGACATGATCCAAAAATGCTTTCCCGCAGCTCTACAAACCGAGAAGGGTCTAAAACCATATAAACAAGCCTTCGGAATGACTTCAAGCTCCCAGAAAAGTGAGTGAGTGAGTGTTAGGGATTTCTCACACTGGCAGGCTTCCTTTTAGCACAGGCTCTGGATTTGACAGCAATGCGATGGTGGGCAGCAGAACAGTCCAGGCAGGAGAGGGAGCTGGCTGGCTCACTGAAATCCACAGGAATGGATGCAAGTGGGGTTACTGGTCTCGATGAAGCCCCAGACATCTACATACATGGACAACAGAAAGGAAGAGTTACAATCTGCATCCATGTCCATTACCATACATAACCAACAACGTGGTTTTAATGAAACACTTCATTTACATAAGATAATATTCGGTTCTTTGCAGATGTACAGACACTTTTGTTTGTCTTTCTATCCTTGTACAGAGCGTCCATTGAAATTATTACTAGAATAATGCACAAATGAATAGAGCAGAGTGGACAAGCGGAGATGGAGGTTAGAACTAGCTTGCTCCTAGAAACATAATTGGCCTTTCACTTGCCCCACTGTTAAGAATATAGTCATGAATTTCCTTCCTGCGTTTAACCACTGGAGAAACAGATTAGCAATATGTTTTATGCCCCGTTTTCATTTAAGGTCACATTTACCTAAGAATAGTCTTTTGGTGCTGCTCTCCTTTGTTGTTTTGAAGGATCTAAATGTACTACGGATTTTTCAGTCCGAAACCCCAAACATGTCTCTTTCCTCTCAGCTTTAGTCGACTCTGACTGGTGTCTTAGGTTATTTCCTTTTTTGAAAACAAAAGAAAAAAAACAAACAAACAAAAAAAGCTTTTTCCAGTTGGATCAAGAGTGGGACATGGGTGAGGGGCAGCATTTTTTTGCTCTGACATCACCGATGGCTAGAAACCTGATAATATGTTTTAACCTCATAAAAAACGGCCTGTTTAATATATTATGTGAGCAGTGGTGGGTTCCTCGACAAGGCTGTATCCAAGTGAGTATTTGTATATGACAAAATACACAGATGTCTATTAAACATATGACTGTTCCCATTTCCCATACAAGTGAAAGATCCTGACCAAGGGTTATGTATTCCCTACAGATCACTCAATAACAACAAAGCTTTTTCAGAAATCTCCGAACAAGGTGAATTGACATTTTATCAGGTACACCCAAGGGAAAAGACCAGCCAAGAAATGCTGCTAAATATTATTTGGGTGGTGGACCATTCCCAGGACAGGCGTGACACCCACATGGTAGTGGCTTATTAGTCGGTGTTGCACTGGTATACATGTTTTCGAAGCCTCTGTGTCACTACTGGTCCATCAAACAAAAATATCCAGCCAACGTCAGAATTATGGTTAGAAGCTATTATTGCATTCAAATTCATGACAAAACACAAAAACAGGCAAACGAACATCCGATTGGACAATCTCATCTTTAAACATTTCCAAAAGAACCCTTACTGTAAGAATCTGGAAAAAAATAAATAAATAAAATTTCCCATCAAGTTCTTAGATGGAGGTCTAAAAACTGCAGCTCTTTAAAGGCTTTAAAGGCAACATTGATCTTCATATTCATTTTAAGCAGCAGTTATAAAGCTGGGGAAATCCTAAGAAAAGGAAAGGGGGAAAAAAACAACAAAAAAAAAACATGTGCGTTCTATTCTTTGTGTGTATGGAGATCACGAGTGCCATGTGGCTATAGGCTATGAGAGAAATGAGTGTTTGTGCTCTGGCCAGGTTCAGCCTGGCAGCCTCAGTATACTGTAATGACCCATTTCTGGCAGACAGAAAGACTGCCAAGACGAGCCACCGGAATGCGAGTTCTCACCACAACTTTGATGAAAACCTCTGGAGTGAAGCAACAGATGATGAATCCTACAGAAATGACCCGAGGTACAGAAAGGCCCGTCATTACAGTCAGATCATGAACTCATAGCCTGGTTAACTGTGGTAGCGGACACACAGGACGCGCTAGATCACTAAAATAGTTTTTAGAAAATGTGATTAAGACAGCGTAAAACACTTTCTTACTGAGTCAGATATAGCAGGAGTTAGGCTTTACGCCATATATACGATATGTTGCAAGTGTGTCATCACCCTTAGGTGGATTATTTCCCTATGACAGCGTGTCGAAGTGTTTTTTCCTCTTATACCATAGCAATTTGCCAATGGTTAGAGTTTTGAATAATTATTAAAATGACATGTCAAGCTTTTTAACCCTTTAATATGGTGGAAAGTCTACAAGACAAGTTAGTTTCAGTTATCTCTTACATGGTAGCAGCTATAAACAGTTACTCTCTCACCAACTTCTCTTCTTTCTCTCTTGAAGTTAATAAGAAATATTATAAGACAATAATAATAATAAAAAAACGAAGCTTGTCAATATTGCCAATTTTGATCGATCTAGATATTAAAAAACGACACATCTAATAAAAACAATGATCTCAATCGGTAGTACAGCTATAAACTAATATTTAACATGATTCTTAAATATCATATGAACACAGGACACACACAAATCCCAGATACATCAACCTTAAACCGCTCCTCTCTATTTCATCCATTTATGATGCTTGACTTTCTCTTCCTGTACGTCTCCACCGCACTGTAACTGCCTGGTTATTTCCCACATTGAGCTGCAGCCTTTAACCACATAACAGTCTTCAAACTCTTGGATTCTTCTTCTCAGAGTCAATACTGTGTGTGTGTGAGCGTGCTTTGCGTACACACGGCACTCGAGCCTACTAAATAGTGCTTAGTCGGCTCATCAAGAGTCCAAGAATGTTCTTCTACGCTGTCGTTACAGTGCGTACATATTATAATACATTACGTCCAGATATGGCTTTGTAGAATTGTCTAGATAATGTCAATAATGAATACTAATGCCTCAATGTCTACTAGGCACTTTGTAATGATGCTCAATATGCTCTATTGAATATCAACGCAATGAAGCCCATTTCTTTAAATGATACTTTATACGCTTTGAAACTCTGTTTTGTTCACGAGTCCCTTGTTTGTCCTGAGCAGTTAAACTGCCCACTGTTCTTCAGAAAAATCCTCCAGGTCCTGCACATTCTTTACTTTTCCAGCATCTTCTGCATATTTCACCCCTTTCGTTTTAACTATGCGATGTCGAGATCCATCTTTATGCGATGTCGAGTCCCTCAGTTGTCCTCGGTGTGAAAATATGGATCTCGACATCGTATAACCGCTGTTAACTTATGAGCTCAACTGTACACTTTCAATTACATTTGTATAGAGAAAGTGAGGAGTGTGTTACCTGGTCATCATCGCTGTCTGATCCCTCCAGGCTAAGGGAGCCACTCCTCTGGACCACACCTGATGACTGGAAAGAGAAAAGGCGCGAGTTTTTCTATTAATATGGCTGTTCCGACCTTAATTTCCATTGGTAGTTTTTAGTCTAAATACAGAATGATGAAGGATTTTCAATCCTCCAACCAGATCATTTTTGGAACTGATTGTATTAGGGTGTTGTCCAGAATATGCTTTTCTTAGCATACAGTATTTGTCATTATTAAGAATAGCCACATATTTTCTAGTTACTCTGAAAGAACAAGACCTCTGGATTAGATAGTCGTCCGTCTCTGCACAAATGATGACTAGTAAAAGACTCAGATTATACCACAGCACTGTTGAATTTTCAAATCTGATTGGTCAGCAGGTTTTGATTCATTGTCTATGACAGTACATCCACATAAACGTAAAAAACAAAACAACAACAGTATAATTGTTGATAGGGTGACGTTTCTCAATGTTACTGACAACATCTGTCAATGAGTCTATTCTCAGGTTAACTATTATTCATTATTACTTATGATTGAGTTGTGATTGCAAATTGCACACAATGCTGCCCTTCTTCATGCCATCAAACGGTTTCTCTATCTGATTGTAGATACATGAGACTTAGGAAAAAAAGAAGCTAAATCTCTCTGCAATGAGAAGAGAAAGAAACCTGGACGCTAAAAAGGGAGCTCGTTCGTCAATAGGTGACTCGAAAGAAAAGGGGAACAGTATTGAACGTGTTGAAAATGGACAGGGTTAAGACTAGTATAAATGCAGCAATAGTGCTATGCCACTCCGTTTCATGTTTTTGTAATGGATGGAGACAGAGAGTTCTGAAATGGAGAGACGAGACAGGTACAGACAGCGTTAATTAAATCCGACTTAGGACAAGCAGCAGGATTAATCCATTTAGACAACTCAGCAGGGAGCTTCCAGTCTCCGCATGTCTGATGCTATCATGCTAACTCAGTACTGACTGCTCAATGATGTCTGATTTAGGGACGTGCCAAGTTGTACGAATTCTACAAATAGATTTAGAGTACAGGGTGTCCAAAAAGTCAGGAACCAATAAAAAAGTAAAGCTACATATAGTTCATTTTGTATTTATTATTTACAACATAAGATCTACATGTTCGCCCATACACTCTGTGCATTTTCTCAGCTGCTGTATCATGTTTTTTGTGGATTTTGCTCAACACATTCCCATTGGTTCCTGACTTTTTTGGACACCCTGTATGTCTTTTTTTTTTTTTTAAAGCTCCTTTGTTTTCTAAAATCATTTCCAGCACTCGCTGGAAATTCCATTATTTCGGAAGTCAAGCAGGAAGCAGAGAGTCATACCCTCTGAGAGGAAGTTGTGAGCACGGTGTGGATTGTGGAGTACTCCGGCGGACTGCATGGCAGACCGTCATCCTCCGAAACCACCTCTCCATCCTCACTCTTCTTCACGGAGATAACAGCTGGAGGAGAGCCAAGTCGGATCGCCTGCTTCAGCTGCATCTGCACAGCGAACATGAACATTAACATGTTAAAAAACAAATAAAAGAAAATCAGATCCCTAAAAATGACATGCATCAGTTTTTGGTAACACTTTCTATGGAAGTTATACCTATGGACACGTTCTTACTGTGGTTTAATGCATTCATAAAGCCTTATGCATATTGTTGTGACAGTTTATGAAAACCCATTACAAATTAAGAATCATTAAATAAAATAAAATAAAAAATATATATATAATATATATATATATACTGCTAAAAAAAAATAAAGGGAACACTTAAACAGCACAATGTAACTCCAAGTGTTCCCTTTATTTTTTTGAGCAGTATGTATAGATCACAGCTTACAAATACTATTTATACATTATTATACTGTACATTTAGTATACTGTTAATAATAATAATAATAATAATAATAAGAAGAAGAATAAGGCAGAAATTGACATCATAGGGGGCCTTGAACTCATCTCAACCCAGGGAATCCAGTGATGCCTTTACATTTTCAACACATGGTTTAAAAGTTATGACCATAAATTTACTTCCAAACTAGGCCCAAATTTGACAATGGTGGTGCTAGAGCTTTGGCAGCACTTAGCCCATATTTGGACAGAATGTTCCTTACACCCTCCCTAACCAGTGTGCCAAATTTCACAACTTTTTAAACAGACTGTTCTATGGGGTGCCATAGACAACCTAGGAAGAGTAGAAGAAGAGGAGGAAGAAGAAGAAAAAGAAGAAGAGAAAGAAGTAGAAGAGGAAGAAGAAGAAGAAGAAGACTAAGCACATTCAGTGCTTGGTCCCCTAATAACAACAATTCACATTACAGGCTACAACACATGATACAATACCATAATAATAGTAAATGATTTAATGTAATACAATATTGAACTTGAGTTTCTTTGGCAATTACAATGTGTTATGTCCATTTCTTTAATGCATTAATCTATTAACAATTCATAATAGACATTGACTACAAAGTGCAACACCTTTCCCATTTATAACAATACATAAAATCCCATACAAATGTATTTATAATATGCGATGACTATTTATCTCATGATACATATGGGCTTTATAGAAAGCTTTACCCAGTTTTGACCTGGCCCCTTTAAAATGAAGCTCGAGGAGGAATAAATATTCTTAGCTGAACACCATCACTGCACTCTCAACATTTATGGTTCAATGATGATAGTGTGTGTCACTGTGGCATAAATTTCAGGCAGAACCTAACCACATTAAGAATAGGACAGTTATGTTTATCCCAGTGTCAGCAGACATGGCGGAGACCGAGGCATTAGGTTACACAAGCAGAAAATGATTGTGACATGACATTCAGAACAAAAAACCTTCCAGAAACCGAAAGAAAGAAAGAAAGAAAGAAAGAAAGAAAGAAAGAAAGAAAGAAAGAAAGAAAGAAAGAAAGAAAGAAAGAAAGAAAGAAAGAAAAAGACATCGTTCATAGTACCGTTTCAGGTAATGAAGCGTGTGGAAAAACCCTTCACATGCTGAAAATCTGACATTTTCTACCATGTTTGGCAAACTACTGAACTGAATCTGGCACCCCCAAAAGTGAAAAGGAAAAGAAATTGTATTTAATGATTTCATTCTGAATGTAGCATGGAAACACTGTGGACATTTTGACAGCTGGTATTTAATTACAAACTGAACGGATTAGGATTCTGTCCGTTTTGCTACGCCACGTAACTATCCAACAGCTTGATCAAAGCGTGACCTTCACTGCGTGTGGAAATCACACTTAACTAGAAAGGTTTTATACATCTTCAGGCAGACCGACTGCGCCTGGAAAAGCACTCTGAAGGAAAGAAAGACGTCAAATCGCAACATGTCAGCTCTTGTGTCTAGGGGTTTATGTTCAGACTTGTTAATTTGATACCAAAACCCTGTGAGGTGCCAACTCTAATATTAATTAAAGTGAACAGGATGACAGAAGTGATGCACAGCTGAGCCCTCTATTCCTGCTATAGTGTATACAAGCTTTCAAACAGGAATCTCTGATGAATAAGTATATACAAAGTTTCTAGAATACCTGTAGGGATTTCACTTTGTTGTGAATGCTGTCGTGTGAGGTTTGAAGAGCTTCAATTGTCTGAGGAGAGGGTGGATCAGAAGTGAAGACACTGTCCTGTGACAAGGCCTTGCTTCCCACGTTGATATTGGAACTATGGAAAAGGAGACGGATGAAGTATATGGCTTTATTGCATTTAAAAAAAAAATGAATTATTATTATTATTTTTACAAACTTTTGTGTGAACATTTGTACATATGCTTCTACAAATTAAAGCATTTATTAAATAAACACACTTTTTTTTTTTTACTATTTATTATTAGCTTCAGATACGATTATATCTAATATTATAAATCATAATTAAGAATTCAACAGCTCAACAACTTCCCTTTGTCTTCAATAAGGGAATTTCAAGTAAACTCATTTTTATTTTATTTTCTTACTGCGTAGAAAAGGCCTGTCGGAATCATGCACATGCTACAGACACGGTGGATAGAGATTGGTTTAAAAATGCCTGCCTTTAAATGTGCTTTCATAAGCATGGCTTATTTTGTTTGTATAATCCATGTCTCTTTTGCCCAACTCATATTTAGAGCATTCTCTCAATTCCTTTGCTGGCTTCTTTGGCGTTCAAAACCCTCCACTTTGCCTCTCACATGCAGGAAAACAGGCTGTTTATTATACAGCTGATCATGCCAGGGGAAATCTTGGCTAATTTCCTGCAACTCATCTGAACTCGGTACAGAAATAAAACTGGAGGCGTCTCGACAGCAGCAGCGCAGCTCATTCCAATTCCAGTGTGGAGCAACAGTATGAAGCTCTTAGCTAATCCATGTGCTGATATCTAATTGATATGTAATTGCTGTTTTGGTGTGACGCGGTAGAATAAATGGGTTCACTTTTTGTGTGCTAACCTTATTTTGTGTGTTGCTGAGGCAAACAATAGCTTGAGAGAGGGTAAAGTCAATACCACACTGCCTATGCAATACATGAATACAACACACTACAGGAGGCCCCAGCTCCAGCTGTGTTTATCCAAATGTGCAAATTAAAAACACAACACACTGCATGGTGCCCCAAAATTCTGCCAAAAATAGCAATCTAAACTGAGAGTTAACAGATTTTGTGATTTTAATAATGCTAATCCGTTCGTAACTGGGTGGAAATAGCATTAACCAAAGAAAATATACAGCCGCATTCTTATTTGGCAAGATTAGCCAAGCTAGGAAGCTGTGTAAACATAGAATGTTGTCAGTTAAGTAGTTAGATTTTAGCTATTCCACTTTAGGACATACAATGCTACATGCTAACTAATTAGTTACATATCAGGGAATTAAAACCAACCTTCAAGAATTGTGCTAAATTCAATTCAATTAAATAGTGTATTATGTAGCCCAGGTTGCTTACAAGCTAGTTCATATTAGACTAGCTTATATTAGGTAACCTGGTAGCAAAGGTCACTAGCAAGCTTTGCGAATATTAGTGCAACTATAAACCAGTAGCCGGGTTACTTTGAAATGAGATCACATTAGGTTAAATACTATGTAATTAAAACTTTTAGCCGGGTTTGCTAGCATACTAGATAATATTATGCTTGTTATTTAAACCAGTAGTCAAGGTTATTAGCAGGCTGGCTAAGTTTAGGCGAACTATTTTATTGTATAAACCATAGGTATAGGAAACCTAACTGCCACATTGGGCTACAATTTGCACGCCAGTGGCATCACCCCAGTGGCTGGTCCGACTTTCCATCTCCCCCCCCCCACTGAATTTAAGCATTTTATGGAATAAACCACCAAGTGCGCAAGCACGTGTTAGCCATTACAGTCACAGATTGAGTGTTTTCATGAGGGCAGCTGAGCTACAGGGTGGGAATCGGGAATAATTTAATTGGAGGCAAACAGTATAAAATATTAAATTTTCACCAACACGCGGATAGCTTCCATCTTTCTATTTTTTTTTTAAATCCATTTATTAGATGCTTCTTCCTTCTATTAATCCTTAATCTTACCTGGAGTCACTGTCTTTGTCGGTGTGGATGGAAGTCGGCTCAGCAGCGTTAACATCTTCGATGGACTGAGTAGACTTCAACTGGACTTCACTCTCTGGCACTGGACCTGCAGCCTCCTTCCTCTTTTTCTTCGCAAAAAAGTTCTTAAACGTCTGGAATCTGGATTTCTTTTTTCCTGCCGTGAAAAAAAAAAGAAAAAAAAGGATTTTATTTATGATGTTTGGATGAAAACTTTGTAGGAATGCACATTCCATCGACTGGCATGTTTTATGAAATGCTGAAATGTACGTATTCTTGATTTAGAAAACATGTTTTGTCGATCGTTCAATGTCAATAATGTGACATTCTACTGGAATCCATTTGTAATGGTCTGAGAGTACACCGAGAATGTCAAATCAAGGAAACAAGCCCTTTGGAAGTATTTCTCTCAGCAGCTGTAAAAATCATTTGGCTAATATTAGCACAAATAGTGCTAATATTAGTGCTGATAACAGTGGTTCAGATAACATTAGCATAAACGCTCATGGTTGCATAACCTTGTCTTTTCACCTTGTTATAAAAACCGGGTGGATGTTTGGTACATTATGATGGTACATTCTTGTGATAAAATGGAATGCTTTGCCCATGATGATAAGAAGATTTTATATTAAACAATCATGATGCCTATGATGTCAATTCTTTTGTTTTAGGTGGTACCATGAAAATAGCACAATACACTGGAGTTCAAAGCTGAAAAATCTTTACCAGATGAATGCTTAAGCTGATATATAGGTTGTCACTCAGTGTTAATATTGAATGTTAACCAATCGCCTGTCTTAAGGAAGGAGTTACATAACCAGTTATTTTTACTCTTGTATTCTTCACAATAACAAAGGTTACGATTCTTAAATGTCCTTAAATGTCAAAACTTTCCTAAAAAGTTGGTCCCATTCAATAAAAAAAAGTATTAAAATACACTGTAAACAATCACAGGACACACAAGGACCTTTAAAAGTGGGCGGGTCTCTACTGTATATGATGCATATACACATTGGTGGATACACCCAGATCCTGGTGACAGAGGCCATAATTAAATGCATGATATCTCTCCAAGACTGTAATCAACAACTAACATTTAATTACACACTCAGACTAAGGCTTAGCTGTGGTTTAGAAACCAGGGCAGTCACTTAAGCTTTCGATCCAGTTGGCAGAGTTCTTTATGAATCAAAGGAATTGCATTAGTTATGATTAAAACTTGATTAAGACTATAAGGCACTGGATACAGCTAATCAAACCTATGGGGATTTAATTTCCATTCCTCTACCACATATTCACCAAATTTCAGCCCAATGACATATATAATATTAACCAGCAAGAGACCATGTATCTATTATAGAGCATAAGGTTGAGATTTAATAATGAAACACTAAGACTGGAGTCATATGTATGTTAGCATGGTGGTGCATTATTTAGATTTGCCACAGCTCCAGGGTCCGCGCATTGATGCGAGTTTCCTCTGGGTTCTTCGGTTTCCACCCACCTCCTAACAACATGCTGCTAGTTGGACTGGTTATGTTAAATTGCCCCTAGGGGTGAATGAGTGTGTGACTAGGTGTAAGTGTGTGCATGGTGCGCTTTGATAGACTGACATCGTACTCAGAGTTTTATTTTGTGATTGTCGCGGCCAAAATTGCTTGATTTTGCTGCACCTTTTTTTAAAATTTGTGATGGAAAAAGTTGTGTGCTTTTTTTGCGGAAAACTACGGCGGAAATTGCACGAAATTGTTTTGCACGCTCTTTCGCAGTGATGTTTGTTGGCAACTGAAACGTCTTAGCTGTACTCATGTTCGACGCACGTGACAGGTCTTGGTCCAAATCTGCAGAACTTGATCTGCTATCATTTTTTGCAATCTTCTTTGAATACTGCGGAGCGGAGTTTCTTGGATTTTTCATTGATTTCTGCGATCTCAAAATCGCTAAATCCTGGAAGGACTGCATGAAGTGTCCACAGAAGACGAATGAATCAATGTTAGGACTTTCCCATATTCTCAGAGCTGTGAGATAAACTGAGTTCACAAATCTCATGAGAATACTTCAGTGGATTCACTGTAACTTTGGCACATGTAAAAATAACACAAACAATACGTTTGATGCCTTTTGCTTGTATTAAGGATCATCAGACAACTTTTTCACTACCAGTGAAGGCAGTAAAACACACATGTCTTTGGTTGAAAGATTGAAAACACAAAACCATACATTCAGCCCTATTTCAGAAAACGATAAATTATACAAATTTTTAAACTAATTTACAAACATATTTGACTGAAGGTTTAGGAAAAAAGGTTGTGCTTTGCATAAACGTTTATTCAACAAACGAGTTCAACAACTCCCCTTAGACCTCCATTACAAGAGTTTTGAATCAACAAGTTTTTCCGTTTAATTTTTTTCTAAATACAGGGACATGCTGAAATTATGGTCTTAGGTAATCGCACACACCACATAGTAACTTAAGGAATATGAGGTAAATAGAGCTAAGGTTAAGAAAACACTGGAGTATTCCATTATGACCATTTCAAAATATTTCGTTGAGACATCTGCATTTTTCTAATAAAGTACCCTTTTTATTTTAAGACTCTTTGTCTCTCTCTTTCTCTCTTATCACATGCTGCAGTCATGTTGGCAGAGTCTGCAGCATCCAGCTGTGGCCTGTCTAACAGCAGTAAACAGACAAAGAATGAGTGCTCTATCTATCCCTCTCCCACCCTCAAAGATCAATCATTGACTTATTCTACAATGAACACTATATATGGCCTTATAAGGACAGACTTTGTGAACATAGATGCCTAGTCTAAGAGGGATGATGAGCTGTACGAGTGTGTATACACTCAGGAATGTGTGATAGCATGTATTGCTTCACTGTAAACTTCAATATTTTTCCCAGAGGCCTGCTGGACACCGCTACATTACAATACAGTGTCCAAATGTTATTAGTATGGTTGTACATTTTAAAAATCTTTTGGTTGACTCACCAATTTAGACACCTGCCAATTCCCCACTATAATACTACCAACTGGGGAAGGTGAATGATATCATTTCAAATTGCTGCTCATGCTGAATCACAGGGCAGCAGAACACACTCAGAGGAAAATGCTATCTGCCCTCTTCCACATCCACAATCTCACAGACACTAATGATTGGCTAAGGTCTCTGTGACTGACAGGGAAGAGAGAGAATATGTCATCCCTCCCACCCAGACAGTCCAATTTTGCTCACTTGGCTCCCAGCCATGGCCAAGAGTGACTTTGATGGGTTTTGAACTTGCATTCTCCTGACAATAGTCCAAACACTTTTCACTGTTGGAAAGAATGTAAGAAAGTCTAATAAGAAAATCTTTTGGTCCCTTTATCCAAACTACAGCTTCGCTGTATATCTTCCCTCTTGTTTTTCAAGGCTTGTTCTTGGAGGCTTCTGGGAGTCTCTGATTAATGATTTGTTGACTCTAAACTATCCTGCTACATGCACAGAGGATTAGTTGCCTGGCATGCTGCAAAACCACAAACTCTTAGGGTGTTTTCAGACCTGCAGATCTGCACTACGTTCAGAAACAGGGACTTAAATTGTTACAACGTTGTATTTTCTCCTTTGCTCGGTTCGTTTTCATTTCAAAGGCAACATTTGAAAGCATACCAAAATATGTTTATGCAAGTCACATGTGAGTAAACTGTCCTCTCATTGGTCAGAGAGCGCCTGTTTATGTTCCAGGATTCCACTCATAGCGCTCATACATCAAGATGGATAGACACCAGCTCTGTGAGCTTGTTGTTGTAGCTGTAGTTACTATAATTCATCACGTTAAGCAGGAATCGATGTTTTGTTGGGAATCCAAGCACGACCGCTATGTTCATGTTTGTCTAAACAAACCGACCTAAGAGAGAAAACACACCTGGTTCCCGAAACAAACGCTCCAAACGAGCCAAGTGTGAGAACGCACTTAATCTTGACACAAATGTATTTTGCTGCTTCAGACCTGTGATTTCTTGCCTCTTCAGAGATGCCCTTTCTAGTAGGAAATGCCTAACCCATGCTTGTACACAAACTCTGGTGGATCGAATACAAGTACTCTGGGACTTCCGTCTTCCCACACTACCCCGGAGGGAAGGGTCAAGTGTGGGGAAGCAGAAAGCATATTCTTGTGGGAGATGAAAAAACCCTCAAAAATTCTGCCTTTGTCTCTAAGCAACTTGACTTCCTGCCAGTGAGAACAAGTACCTTGTGCAAATTCTCAAAGGCCAGCTCAGTGTAATCCTCCATTTACAAATGATTCATGTGCTAAGTGTTTTTGAGTAGATTAATAAAGACTTTAGTGTGCAATTTTTCCAATGATCAATGTTAGCATTCTTGGATGAAGTTATGATTTAAAAGACATGTGTTGAAGGAAATTACCTGGGCATTCCTCCGATGCATCTGATGACTCAGGGGCTGCGGGGGTCTCTGCAGATCCTGAAGCCATGATGCCAAAATCACTGCTGAAAATTGAAGAAAAATAAGTTATTATTTCTTGAACCTTCTTTATAAACATTGCTGTTTGGCCACACAGAAAAGGGTCCTTTGTGTTCTTTGTCACTGTCTTTATCACCTCAATGGTAATGCAAAAAGACTCAAATGGGAGACTATCTAGCATGACACAAGAAAATAGTCCTTCTCATAAAGATGGACACTTTAAGCTGGTCCTCATGTCATGTTCGGACTACCCATCTCAACAGTGTGACTAGAATGATGATAGAGGCTTAACACCACCCAGACCTTGGCACGACTCATGGCCCTGATAAACAGATGTTGCCTCTTACAGATTACAGACAGCGAAACCCAGCCTCGTTAAACAATGACACATGTTCAGCATCCTAGTGTTGCTTATTCTTGATCAGCTGAGCCCATCAAATATATCCTGAACCTAATGAGGACGACTGGGGGGAGGTTCAGAGGCTGATCCTAATTAAGCTCACAGTGGAGAGCCTCTAGTCCTCCATGAGGAAGCTGTCAGCAGAGCCTGTGACAGGAAAAGCTAAACAGGATGTGAAGACAATTTGCAATGCTGCCTGACATGTCTACACACGATCCATGGCTTCTTAGAGCAGGGATGCATCCAGGCAGATAATTTCCTGACGATTGCATTAAGAATGGGAGAAATGGCATCACTTCCATTCTATCCCAAGAATAATATTATTATTATTATTATTATTATTATTATTATTAACAGAGTGCTCATTTAATTTGCTCTCCGTCTCATTATATTCCTTGTTTCCTTCCAATTCCAAGATTTTCAGGAGCTAACTCGATCCATAAATCCATGAACTTAGCCCAAAGTGTCTGCATGCCAAGTCAAGTCATGTCCATTCATTCATCCATCATTAGTTACGGAAATTACCTCAGAAAGTGTCATTTTCAGTCCTCCCTAATCCTTCTCAATCATCTCTTAACAGGAAATCCAATGGTTGCTTCCATCCACCCACATCCTGTACACGATGACATGCCCTCTCACTAACCTAACAGTCCTATTATTTCAGTTATTTTTGCTGTATTTTCTATTACATTGCCCGTTTATGACTCTTCTTTGGTTCAGAATACTGTAAACTAGATGAACTATGGTCCAGAGTCAACCATTGGGAACATTTCATCCTATTTTCCATTTTCGTTGTGATACCTATATCAGAACCTTGAATATTGGTTTATACCAGATATTGATCATATACTGTGACCTTCTGCTGCGCAAAATGCCACTAGTGTGGTGGTGCCATGCATTACTTCAGTTCATCAGTCAACATCGCAGAAATTCAATTCAATATCGATCAAGGGTTACAGACCAGTATCGGCTCCAATATCAATACTCGGTACCAGAACGGCGCATTGCTAGCCAGAGACAAAACAGTTTAAAGGCAAGAGAAATAGAAAACTAAAAGTCATGGCTTTAAACCAACAAAAACATGCCTGCTGGCTAGTGATAGCCCTGCTATAAAGCTGGCACATCTCAAGTGTTTATCTAGTAAATATACCAGGCTGAGTCAGCAACAGCAGCAAGTTTCACCCTTTAAGCAAACACTCATTATCAGATCTGACATTTTTAAAACCAGGCAAGTTGAACAAGAGTATGTGCATGAACCTTGTGAAAATATTTAAACCTTTCTCTCTGGTTGACCATTACGGTCATCGGGTTACTACTTTAAGTTTCATTGAAGTGTATCCCAATGTTTAAGGCAATGTTAAGCTTACAAGCCATTCATTAAGTCTCAGACAAAACCTTCTGATATGCCTGCCAAATATGTCAAGCTTATGCTGCTTCATTATCCTGCAATGGCAAAGTAAAAATGCCGATTTATCCACGAAGTACAATTATAGTTGTAGAACGAGGCATTTTGAGTGAGTGAGAGAATTCCAGTCTGGCCTCTCTAGACACTATTTACTCTGTCATCAGATAAGAACAGACTAATGGTTGACCTTTTTCCACTGGTGACTGATGTACTTTGTGGTTTTGTGTTTTATAATTAAAAGTTTGGGGATATATGAAATTGAACCAAGAACAAAAGGAGAAATTATACCCCTAGACATCAGATGGTGTGCATTCATTTTTTTGTGTCTGTCCCAGAGGAAATGCCCAAAGCCAGCTTCACAGATGGGCATCTGTGTCACATGAGCAAATAAAATGCCAATGAACTACAGATCAATGCACCCCATGGCGACTTCCTAAGCTTTTCCTCAAACACTGTTGGATGTCCTTCATGTCACATCTACTCATGGTTAAAATAAGAATACGACAAGATATAAAACTACCACAATCTTAAATGTGAAGAACAAATAGTAACATCATACAGGCTGTAGTCCAGACCTTATAATCAAGCTTGAACACTCTGAATAGTGGTTATGATTACAGTCACAAGCAAAAATGTTAGCTCCTAAAATGGTCAGCATCAAATCAAGCAAGAACCTAAGTGTGATCAGGAATGTTAGTGATCGACTGGGATAGTTATTGCTAGGCTAAGGATCGCTAGTTTTCACACATGGCCTTGTTTCCTCACATCTCCTCTACAGAAACAGTACATTGTGGTCACTGCCAAAACTTTAAGTGAATGTCCGCAAGAGCAAGACTCCACCCGGTAGTTTTACGAAGGCTATACTGGAAAACACTTTGCAGCTTGAAACTAAACTCAAATAGGCAGATGTAACTTTTACAGTAACATCATCCTTTCTTAAGCTTGTCAGACAGGTTTTTTGTTTTGTTTTTGAGCTTCGGACATTTCCCAAGTATCTGTGTGTGCGTTCCCATGACTAACCGAAAGATGTTGTCCCTCAGAATCACGTTAAAACTTGTTTCTCTGCAGCAGCTAGTGCACTGACCTTGGAGAGCCTCCGGTGCTAGAGCTGGCTGATGATGTCCGCCGTTTCATCTCTTATCTCATGGAGTCAGAGGAATGAAGGGACAGAAGAAAAGAAAGAAAGAAAGAAAGAAAGAAAGAAAGAAAGAAAGAAAGAAAGAAAGAAAGAAAGAAAGAAAGAAAGAAAGAAAGAAAGAAAGAAAGAAAGAAAGAAAGAAAGAAAGAAAGAAAGAAAGAAAGAAAGAAAGAAAGAAAGAAAATTGGAAAGAATATTGAAGGAAAGAGGAAAAGATCATACAGTTGTTAATTGTGTTAGTGAACAGGTTTTAGTAGAATGTTAAAAGTATAAACAGTGAAATCTAAGACAGTGGTAAATTTGCAGCTATTGAATATTTGGTTTTACTGTAGAACTATTACATTATCTTTGTCTAAAACTATTATTATTGTCATTATTATCAGGTAAATCACTAGCCTGGGAGTCTAGGACAAGATGCTTACGTGTCGGCTATTAATTTTTCTTAGGATAATGGCTGGCTGTGTCGTCCCCTATGCAGGAATTGATATACGCATTTGTGCCTGTATTAACGCACTTAACTTGCCAACTAGATCACTATACTCGCTAGATACAGAATTTATTATTTGTACATTCCGGATTATTGTTATTAATTCATGTGTCATTAAATTTATTTTATACATGTGTACACACACATAGATCAGCCATAATATTAAACCACTGACAGGTGACGTGAATAACACTGATTATCTCATTTCAATGGTACCTGTCAAGGGGTGGGATATATGAGGCAGCAAGTGAACAGTTAATTCTCGTGGTTGATGTGTTGGAAGCAGGAAAAATGGGCAAGTGTAAGAATCTGAGCAACTTTGACAATGGCCAAATTGTGATGTCTAGACGACTGGGTCAGAGCATCTCGAAAGCGTCAGGTCTTGTGGGGGTTTCCAGGTATGCAGTGGTTAGTAACTAACAAAAGTGGTCCAAGGATGGATAACCGGTGAACTGGTGACAGGCTCATTGAAGCATGTGGGGAGTGAAGTCTTGCCCGTCTGGTTTGATCACAAAGAAGAGCTAAAAGTTAATGCTGGCTATGACAGAAAAGTTTCAGAACACACAGTGCATTGCAGCTTGCTGTGTATGGGGCTGTGTAGCTGCAGACCGGTCAGAATGCCCATGCTGACCCCTGTCCACCACCAAAAGCACCTATAAGGGGCACATGAGCATCAGAACTGGACCATGGAGTAATGGAAGAAGGTCTGGTCTGAAGGAGTAAGCGGTAGGATGGATGGTCTGGTCTGATGAGACACGGTTTCTTTTACATCATATGGACGGTCGAGTGCATGTGCGTTGCTTAACCTGCAGAAGAGATGGCACCAGGGTACAATGTGGGAAGAAGGCAAGCTGGTGAAGGCAGTGTAATGCTCTGGGCAATGATCTGCCGGGAAACCTTGGGTCCTGGCATTCGTGTGGATGTTACTTTGACACACAATCTACCTAAAAACTATTCCAGGCCAAATACACCCCTTCACGGCAACGGTCTTCCCTAATAGCAACGGCCTCTTTCAGCAGATAACGTGCCCTGCCACACTGCAAAGAATTGTTCAGGAATGGTTTGAGGAACATGACAAAGAGTTCAGTGTGTTGACTCTGCCTCCAAATGGGATGTGCTGGATAAACAAGTCCGATACTTGGAGGGCCGACCTCACAGCTTACAAGGCTGAAAGGATCTGCTGCTAACGTCTTGGTGCCAGATACCACAGCACACCTTCAGAGGTCTTCTGGAGGCCATTCCCAGATGTGTCAGAGCTGTTTTGGCAGCACAAGGGGAACCTACACAATATTAGGCAGGGGGTTTTAAAGTTATGGCTGATCGGTGTACATCCTCTAGAGAGCATACTCCATTGCTTGCAAATGATCTGTAAACTATAAATGATCCCTAACATAAATGTTTCCACATTGTAGCATCACTTCACCACTGGTTCGAATTTGCTACACATCTCTGTTCTCACAGTTATGGATATGCCAATGCAGTCCCTTCTACTAATCATTGAGATACACAGAAACACAGTCGTCTTTGTTATGTACGATTACACATTAAATTACAGCTTTTCTATACACTCTACACAGCGGCACCGAGTCATTGTGCTTAAAACACACAGGATCTGCTTCAGAATGCACACCTAAAGCCGACAACGCTATCGGGTAAATTGGTAAATGTGCACTTATATAGTAAATAGGGTATATTGGGTAAATCGGCAGCAAGCTACATGATCTCGTTATCTAAATTTGCAGCCATCCCCATCACATGGCTTAAATCGACGAGTTAAGTATGCTAGGACTGAAATGGACAAAAATGGTAGAGTACATAACAAGGTCTTCAAAAAATCTGCAAAAGATCTCTCATTTAACATCGACTTCTCTACCCTTATACTCACACGAGCAAGTAACAAGGTGCTCGCGTTGCTTATAGTTGTTGCACTAATCAAAGTATATTGAAACTGATTGATTTACATGTTAGGCTTCATAGACAGATTAGCAAAGCATGCTAACTGTACTAGCTACATACATAGATACACTCACCAGAGGCACCAACAATTTCTAACTTATCTAGCTTCCATTTTCCAGTTTGCTGCGTTTGCATTTCTCTTCAACCCTCCAGTTAAATGTCAAGAACTCATGCGACCTTTTGGATATCCAAGCCAAACCATGTAATTTTTGCTCACTAGCCACCTCCAAGCCTGAACTTACTGCTGTTACTCTATAATTTAGGAGGCTTTATGCAGTGTTTTGCCATTTCGAATTGCATATCCTGTGCAAGGCGTGAATCACGTGCGACAAAATCAGGTTGTGTTATTGAACAGTCAGGTTTACTCTGCTGCATCGAAACCTGAAACTCTGTATGAGTTGTGGTGTGTGTGGTTGCCAGTGAATTGTTGGTCACTGATGTTGGATTCAGACAAAACACAGTACGACCTCAACTGGAATACCACATCAAGAGAGCAGAGTCTTTTTTTTTTTTTTTTATTTGAGAAAAAAAAATCTTGTGGGATGAACAGCTTAGCCGGGGCACGGGTTGGTTTCGAAAATTGAAGTCTATGAATTATGTGTTTCAAATGGTTGCACAACTAAATGTTACCATGTTGGACATGAAACCATAGACCAGCCATATGACCACAGGAAAACAAAGAAGAACCCCCCCCACACACACACACACACTTTTCAAAGTCGTGTGCGGTTTTAATAAACCATATTCTGTTTGTTCTGGCCTTGTCTCTTCTAAAAGGTTACATTAGAATCACCAGGTCCACTTGGATGAGGTTTTGGAGCTGCTCGTCATGCCACCAAGTTCAAACTTGTGATGGAAAAACATCAACAAACTCAGCACTGATACAGTACAGATGCTAGCACGGAGAACCTTCACGTTGCTCCAGAAGATGTTTTCTACAGCTCTGTGCCAAACTGGGCATGATGTGGGGCAGTCAAACAACTTTACGAGGACCATATAAGGCAGGAGGTAAGGCAGAGGGTGAGAAGCAGAGTCAGTTCACACCTAAGTCAAAGAACGCTCAAAGGAATTAGCAACAGGAGGCCAAACTTTTCAACGCCTGTTCTTCCAGGCACTGCAGCAAAAACAACTGATCTGCAGAAACAAGCGATAAGCAGAGACATGTTTTCAGTCTGATAAACAAGACTTTCTCTCAGAGCGGTTTGGCTACTGAGCATGACTGAAGAACAGTGTTGTTTTTGTTTGTCGCACCACAAGCCCGTTAGATAAAAGTCTGAAAGAGTCCCTTATTGAACTAATTAAACCACGGCTCCGATACAGCACACAGCAGACGCACTCTTCTACACAGATACGTGTTCGGGGGCTCATCTTCGAATAGGGTTCTTTAATCTTCCTGCTGAAAGAATCGTTACTCATTGACCTACTTGTAAATAACTACATACAATTCAAATTAAAATAACAAAATAGCATATTCATATACAACTAGGCATGAAATCAGATGCAAGCATGTTCAGTCAAAATGATCTACACTTCCAGGAGAACCACCAGACCAGACAGGCATTCACACAAATAAATTAATAAATAAATAAACGCTCTGCTTAGTCCCTCTAATGTGAGAAACTTACTTCTTTCCTCGCAGGCAGCTGTAAAATGTAGCCATGGTGTCGAAGTATGCCAAACCACAAGACACAGGAGTTATCCTTATTGCATCCTTTGTATATATATATATATATAAAAAAATTATAATAAAAAAAAACTTTTGGATGTCAAAATAAAATGGCACTCAAATCTCAAATCTGCCTTGCCGGATTATTGATCCCATTTACATGCATAATCTAGGACAATAGGGAGGAGAGATCAGTTTGAGAGGAATCTCCCTTCACAAAGAATGCAATATCCTTGTAGGGCAAGGTAGAAGTATACTCCAGTAAGCTGCCTCCCAGACAGTGAGCATGCTCCCTCTCACTCTCTTTCTTTTTCTCTCTCTCTCTCTCTCCCTCTCTCTCTCTCTTTCTCTCCACCCCCAGCGCCGTCACCTAATCCCCACAGCCCGCTGCTATTGTTTTAACCGAGCAGTTTAAAGCAGAGTCTGCTAGGCAGCTCTGTATTAATTAGGTGGGGGAGAGACACCATCGTCCTGGCTATAAAACCATTCGATCCTGCCAAAACCGTGAGAACACCGCCAGCGCACAGGTCCCTAATGCATCAAACTATCCATTTCATTTCTCACGAGTGAAAACAATGTGAAAATTCAGTCATCCAAGACTTTGAAGGTTCCTTCTGACGCTAACTGGAACCGCATACCTGACGAGTCGGGCTTTCCATCTTTGTTTCCGTTGTCTGTTTAAATGTCTTGCTCCATTTTCCCAGACTGAGAGGGATTTCTGGCACCAACTTGGACTGAAGTGACCAGATCTTCTAGGCAGTTGTCCAACTCTGCTTGTTTACTAGGAAAAATAATATGTAGGTTATACAAGTCTCAACCCTTTACAAACAACAGCACAGATATTCTTCGGCCTCCTCTGGCTTAACGCTTCGCGGCTCTAAATGAAGTCGAAATTCTCTTCGTATCCTCCTTACACTCGCCAATTACATTAGGAGAGAATGTAGAACAGAAAAGCGATCCGGGATGGCTTACACGTCTCCTCTTTCTTCCCGAAGACATCTGGCCAACATGGATTGAGCACCTGAATTTCAATGAATCTTAAGTATACATGTCCAGCAACCACATTTTTCAGCTTGGTGGAATGTCGGTCAGCTCAGCCTTTGAGAGAAAAAAAGGTTGGTATTTCCTGGAAGGTTTCCCCCCACCAAAAAAAAAAAAAAAAAAAATCCATATGTGCTTTTATTCAAACGTGCATTTCTCTGATGTCCAAGAAATGCAATAAAATATAAGACACCCTTCGAGATACTGAGCAAACTTTGTCTTTATATTTCGATTACATCATTCACCCAAAATAACAAGCAGGCCGAACAGCATTGGTGGATACATAATAAATAGGTTTGGCGTCAATAAAAGAATATTCACACCTATTCAGACATGATATTTGATAGCAAGCGATGACATTTTTTTCCAAAAGAGGGCTTCGGTGAAATTCCATACAAACAGCATACAATGTCATTTCCATTTGAAATCTTTGCGCGATGGTGTCCCACTGGACTCAGTGTGAGGCCCCTCTCCATTCTGTTCTGTCAAATCCCCCCTATCCTGTCGAGAGTTTTCACTGACTCGAGTTTCTCCAGTACACCCCTGTGGAGTGCCGATTCTTTTTCTTCACAAACCTTTTTCGGCATTCCAACTCACATCTGGAACACATCTTCCAAGGCCGTGCTCGAGCCTGTGCTCTAATTAAGGCCGTGCATGTTGAACTGTAAATAGCCGACAAAAAAAAAAAAAAAAAAGAAGGGGAAGAGCGCAGGGTCCACAAAACAGACGAAATGAGTCATTGTATTTCTCAAATCATGAAGTGAAGGTTAAAGCAGTTAAAGGTTCTGTGCCTCTACTAATAAGGCTGAGAACATGATCCTGTTAAAACGACCCAAGAACAGCCCAAATGCAGTGAGTGTATCTGGGTTAAGTCCTTCTTCTGCATAAAAAAGGGACCCTGCTGGGTTTGCACAGCTTGATCAATCACCCCAGCCCCCTTTCGCTCCGTGTGTGAGCATTTAACTTTACCTCCCCCTATTCTGCAGACCCTTTAACACTCTCTGTGTGGCACTTTCCAAAAAGTACTCTCCCCAACTTTAACAGGGCGACAATGCTATGATAATTGTGCCTTCGGTTTTACAATGCGGCACTCTCTTTCGCAAGGCTCACAAAGGGTTATTAAAGACAAGTGGTCAAATAAAGTTAGTTTACGCAACAAAAGGCTTTCTTGATTGAACACAAGCTTATGTGTATTTAATAGCTCTAAACTAGTGGACTGCTTTGAACTGGTGACACCAAATAAACAGGAAAGCTCGAGGATACCACACAGCAAATCCTTTATTAATTGTAGCTTACAATATGCAACTTTCGATTGACTAGGATTTTACTCGCTATATGACATACAACACCAGCACATCTTTTCCAGTCCAAAGGGGTTAGAACCAGTATGACAGAATATTATGATAAAAAGAAGGAATTTGCTACAATGTTTTAAGGGACTTGTAAATGAGAGGAAAGCCATTACCCATTGGGCCCAGGTATCCCCAAGTGTCTGTGAAGGGTCACGGGGGGTTGGACAGGGTGCCAATCCATCATGGAGCACAATCGCACACACATTGAAACACTACGGACAATTTGAAAATGCCAGTAAGCCTACAGTGCGTGTCTTCGAAACCGGAGTACCCGGAGAAAACCCCTGAAGAACAGGGAGAACATGCTTACTCCGTGCCCACAGGGCAGAGGCAGGATTCGAACTCCCAACCCTGGTGATGTGAAGCAAACGTACTAACCACTAATATTAGGGTGGTGGAAAGTAATATCAACTAGTCGCCTCAGCTGGTTTGTTATGATTATTATTTAGAAGACTTACAAGCCTAATTGGTTAATCTAAGCCCTAGTAACATAAAAACATCTATAAATACTTTTGAACCTTAACTGAACTTTTAGTAGAACTATGTGATTAGTAGGATATACAATGTTCAGAAAAAACATGTTCAGAAAGAAAACACTATGACAAGTTGATATAAAAGTTACATATTTGCGTTAATGTTCTTAGAATGAAATCTGTACTGTGATCATAAGGTGGTCCATGGAAATCAATTTTCTCCAGAACGTGGCCCGAGCCTATGTTTAATGATATGCAATGTTTATATCTGTTATAATTGTGCTAAATTTATACATACATATACATGCATACATATATACACACACATATATATATATATACACAGACACACACACATACATAACGTACATACTATATATATATATATATATATATATATATATATATATCCCAAATTATGTGTGCACTCCTGCTGAAAAACAAAGAAACAAACAAAGAAACGAAAACCTCACAGACTTTATAATGGTTTTACTAGTTTTGAATTGAATTGGTTTCTCTACTGGTACCAACTGGGGTCTCTACTGGTAATTTGTTGCCTTTGGTGGCATGTTATGTCTAGCGGATACCATTAAGGACCAATAATGGTAATGGTTTTAATAGTTAGGCGATGGTTTGTAATGTATTTGTAGTGTAAACCATAAGGGAGAATTCCCATAATGGGGAAATGAATTGGTTTCTCTACTGGTAATTTGTTGCCTATTGGTGGCATGCTATGTCTAGTGGATACCATTAAGGACCAATAATGGTAATGGTTAGGCGATAGTTTGTAATGGTATTTGTAGTGGAAACCATTAGGGGGGGGGAATTCCCATTCCCATAATGGGAATTGACTCGGTTTCTCTACCGGTAGCAACTGGGGTCTCTACTGGAAATTTGTTGCCTTCTATTGGTGGCATGTTACGTCTAGTGGATACCATTAAGGACCAATAATTCTAAAAACCATTAGAAGTTCTGTGATGGTTTCTATTGTGTTGTTGTTGTTGTTGTTGTTATTGTTGTTTTTCCCTCCAGCAGGAACAGATGTTGCAATCTACTGTTTATAGTGTCACATTCTCGAAGAAGCACGCCGTTACTGTACACACTGTGACCCATGATAGGGCTTGTCAAACTCTTCAAACGATTTAAAAGTACAGTGCATTCACAACAGGAGCAAAAGCACAACACTCTCTCTGTCCAGAGGCGACTTTAATCGATTAATCGATTCCAAAAGGTACACTTCATATATTTGTAAACCGACTTCCAGAGGGTTGTTTACATTGTGACTCAGATACTAAAACAACCACTTAAAAGTCCAAATACTCAGGAAGTGCTGCTTATATTTGATACATTTAGACATTTATACATCTGAAACAACCTACTCTCTTCATTTGCTTCAACCCTGTTCACGCCAAACATCAGAAAACTGACAGTTTTCACATTTCAACTGCTGAGTATTCGACTCACGTGCTACTGGTCTCGAATATCGCGCGAGACATCAATTAATAATAATTCTTATTATAATTATAATCAACTGTAACAGACTCCAGTGCTTTCACGTGGAAATGAGAGAAGCTTACAAACATTTCCAAACCCCCCAATCTGTCTCCTTCTAGCAGTGGAAGACCTGTATAACGTCTCCCATAGAACAAAAAGCCCCCGAAAACGTCCAAGAGGTCCAGAAGATGGAATAAACACGCTACTTACAGGATCACAAAGCAGTAGAGTCGCGCTGTTATCCATCTAAACCTGCAACACGACTGATCTGCTCTAATCACACTGCACTGAACTGCGCTATATGAGTCAAATCGAGGACTAACAGCTCCCTCTGTCGGCTGAAATGATATAGGAACGTTCTAAATTCATTCGTTGTTCCCGTATTGATTGGTCGGTCTACGTATGATCGATGACCTAGTCAAGTGCTTCGCATTGTGGAGACTATGACCAATATCTAGGACTCTGCATTTGAAAATAAATAAATAAATAAATAAATAAATAAATAAAATAATAAATAAAAGATAAAAAGAGTTCTGTTCTTCCACTAGGGAGCGAAATAGAGCAATAATCACCCCCTATTTCATTTCATTTAAGTGGAAAGGCTCAAGGATGTACGTTACATGGTGAAAAGGTTTGTGGATGAAAAGCGGTTACAGTTGGAGTTAGTGTGGGCAAGCGCCAAAACATACAAGTCCTAAAATGGACCAACGTGGGTCAGCCCAAATTTTAGGATGCGCACACAAATCCCATGTAGGACCACTGTGGCCTAGTCCAGGGGTCCCCAAA
This sequence comes from Ameiurus melas, assembly GCA_012411365.1. NCBI lineage: Eukaryota > Metazoa > Chordata > Actinopteri > Siluriformes > Ictaluridae > Ameiurus > Ameiurus melas. The sequence goes on from CM022752.1 coordinate 36,232,607, forward strand.
CTTTTCCAGGGCAAAGGCCCTCGAAATGGCATTAGCATTTGACCGAGGTCCCCTTTTTGCAAGATGTCTTTAAAACACATTAAAAATACAGACTTCTGAATACCCCCCCCCTTTTTTTTAAATTAAATTACATCTTACATCTTTACATTACATTACATTAGGAATTGTGTGTGCGTGTGTGTGTGTGTGTGTGTGTGTGTGTGTGTGGGGGGGGGTTCTCTGAGAGTGAGAAAGAAAATCATGTATTTTTTTTCTTCTCACACCAAATTGTTGAGGCCCCCGGGCGCCCCCTGGCGGCCCCCTTTGTGAAAACCACTGGGCCAAAAGCTATTTTAGCCATATTGGCCCAACTGTGCATCAACCGAGGCCAGTACGCTGGAGTCAATGCCATGCTGATGTGCAAATCCCCAATGGCATAATGTGGGCTGCTCATATGGGGACCTCACTGGCCCAATGGGGGCATGTTTGCTGTGTAATGAGCCTAAAATTTGAATAGTTTGATTATGTTCATTAAATAAATCAATACTGAGGGGGTTCGTGGAATTTATTTAAAATTGAATGGGGTGGGTGGCATGCTGGTGCAGCAGGTAGTATTGTAATATCTACAGTAATAGCTACTGTAACTAGGTTGGACGAAACCCCTTCTACGATCAGGCGTGTCCAAATGTTTGACTGGTAGTGATGGTATTTTTGCTGAAATTTCAATTATAAGTACAGTAGATCTCATTTACAACTAGAATGGATTTAAACTCATATAAAGTGCAGTGAATTTAGGTCAAAACTACTGATTTTTTTTTTCTTCACAGAATGACTTGACAACTAAAAGCATAACCTGTTATTTATTTGTAAAACGACTTATTCTCATTTCCTGCAGAAATCATCTGATCATACAGTGCAGAAATACACATTTTTTTTTGTATAGCACAGGTGTTTACGTTTTTTAAGTTACAAAATATATAAAGACTGTTATGTAGCCCTGTCACTTTATATGTAAAAGAAAAAAATCCAGCACATACAGTTATACATTCAAAAATGTGCCAAGTATGCAGCATGAGACAGGAATACAAATACTGCTTAGTAGCCACTGCGTTTAAACCACTGAGCCCGGGCCACCACATCATTGGCATAATCATCTCCTGTGGTGCCTCTGTCCATGTTCTCATATGTGCGGACGTTTCCTGGACCTCCGTTGTAGGCTGAGATGCCTCCTGAAGCAGGAGACACACATGACAGCATTCATACATGTAAGGCAGCTGCTGGTTTGAGGTCTTGGTCGTAGACCTAATAGCACCTCCCTAGTATTTACTAGCACAGACCATTACAATGCTGGTATGTATTAAGATAATAAAGCAACATGCTGCTGTCTGAATGTATAGATGAACACCAAAAACATTCACACATTAATCATGAGTAAGCACTTCTCAGGTTCAATGTGGAGTTTTTGGAGTGTTTATCCCAGGAACACTAGGCATCCCACATTAAAAATACCAGAGCACATTAAGTGTATGTGTGGTGGGATGAGGATGAGGAGATCTTGTACCTTTAAACTGGTGCTCCTTGGGCCAGGTAGGGAATTTTTTCTGAATGTCTTTAATGAAGCCGATTAGAATCTCTGTGCCTTGAGTGACATGCTCCTCACTGTTCCATGCTCCCCGTCTCTCATGGTTACCTGTGTCAACCTGAAGAAAATGAATCATAAAAATATATGTACAGTGTCGTGGAAATCAGACGACACTCGCAGACTCGTCCTCTGAAGGTAAAAAGGTTTATTACAGAAAGATGGTTAATACAGGATAGAATAAAGCGGGATAGAGTAATGAGAGCGCTCTGAAGCCCTTCTTCTAAACCACTACTAGATTTATGAAATACAGCGCATGACATAATTCTGTGTACCGATAAGAAGCAGTTTGAGGCGGTTCGAACAGGCTTTGTTTTAGGATCTTGGAAGATGTTTAGATGAACCGTGAACAGAAGAACATGTTTGTGTCTCTGTAAGCAGATAAACATTCTGTACTGATCTCAATGACATGACATGGCTTTCTTAGGCGTTATCCTCAGATGAACATGAACAAACTTATTACAAAGTAAAAATGAGTAATTTCCCCCTCACAAGGACCATAAATATTTGGACAGCGACAAAAGTTATTATTGTTTTAGCTGTCTATCACAGTGTATTAGAGTTGAAATGAAATAATAAATGATGACCCTACAGGGCAGACTTTAATTTAAATGTATTTGCATCCAAATCAGGTGAACAGCGTATGAATTACGGCAGTTTTTATACTTTACGTTACCCTCCCTCTTTATTAAGGGAGCAAAGTAAACGGACAAGCTAACATAATCCTACAAGCTAATCCTACAGTAAATTGTCATTTTTAATATACTGTATACTGTGGTACTGTGGATAGTTGAACTACCAATAAATGTGGCACTTTTCAAATATGTCCCAACATTTTTTACACACCAAACATAACTGGACAATTCGCTGCTCAGTTGTTCCATGGCCAGGTGCATTGACTTGCATTGTTGAACTGTGTTTAACCCTGACCCTAACCATAACAACGCAGTGAGAATTTGTACACATCAGTATAGAAACGTCAGACATAAATCCAGAATTGAGTTGGGCAAGAGTTATGTACAAAGGGTGGAGTCTGAGTAAAACATAAAAATAATAAAACAATGAGATGTACTAAATCCAGTGCTATTTTATAAGCTGCCGATTAATAAGGGTGAAACCTATATTGTTTAATGAATCCAAATGTCACAGTCATTAATATCATAAGCACAACTAGGACTATTCCTGCAACAATACATTCCCAGTATACTCCTATGAGAGTTCTTTCAATGCCTGCCGGCTTCTCATTCATACCATCATCATAATATTAGTAATTTTTCATAAAATAGTGTCACATGGTTTTATGTTAAATTTAACAACAAAGAAAAAAAATCACCATACCCTTCTTCTGAGCCCAGAAAATCAACTAAAATAGTTTGTGTAGATAAGATAAGATAAGAGCTTATAAACCTTTTGAAAAGTCACTAAGTTGGCAACACTGGTCTGCACTGGCAGCTAGATAAAAGGCAGGCTGAGCTCCGCCTCTCCCCAACAAAATTAAAATGCAGAGGGAGAGGGAATGCGAGGTTTTTCATTTATGCACATTTTATTTGAAAAGCAATAAAAGACACCCAAATGATGCCCTGTCTTTTTTTTCCTTCTTGAAAACAATTTGCGTCCCCTTTCCGATCTCTGAGAACCACTGGTGTAGATCTAGTCTGACTTTCCCCAATATAATATTGATGCAACTTTTGCACTTAAGTCGGCAACTCTGAATACGGCTTATGGTGTGTAAAACATTACTAGGCAACTTTCAGATAAGTAGAAAGTTGAACTCAAATATATTACTGAAATATTGCTTTAAAGTTTAAACCAACCTGCATTAGACCAAAACCCTTGCCATCTTTCTGAAAGCCTTCCTTCGTAAGGTATAATCCACCCCTTGTCTCTCTGGATATGATGCCTGCAATCACAGCTGGGTCCATCTGCTTAGCTCTCCCAACTTTCAGGATGATGGCCTTGTATTGGTCTACCCTCTTTAGATCAGTCTCAGCCATTTTGTGTGAGGCTTCCACACCTTTGGAAAGAAAATGATACCTCAAGTTAAGTTTCCAAAATAATGCACAAAACGATCATTATTACTTTGGGTACTTATTTATTCTTTCAAATATAATGTCTAAAACTTGACCTTTTAAAGTGAGTGCATCCCTACTAGCTGTTTTTTCCGATGCCCCAGTTGTGCTGATCTTCGTAAGGTCTCCAAAAGTGCATGCTAGGGTTGGCATTAAAAAGATAAACTGAGATCCAAGAAAACCGAAATAACTTTACCTTTGCAGAGCATTTTGTTATATAATAATAACAGATGAAGAAAATTATTATTGTTATTGGTAATTTGGAAGACAGAATTTCGGTTAAAGAATAAACTCACCCATGGTGGTGCTTCTGAAAGCTTTGTATGGAGAAAAGAGTGGTAAGTGTTCGCATGAGGTTAGGCTATGTAGTTTACAGATTCATATACAGTTTCTTTAAATAATATAGGTGTTGACACATTTTGGTAGATTCCCATGGCACACCCTTTTGTCTTTTGGCATACGCCTAATTTTCCACCAATGTTATGCTCTTTAACAGCGAACACGGTTGGGTGTGTTGAGATATAGTAATAGGTTGTGGCAGGGTGTGCAGCTTATGCCACATGCCACAGACTCATCCTGGAAAATACCTACTTCTGTCCAGACAAGTAGCCAGGGATAAAGAGTAACTATGTACTCTCGCTATTGTACTTGAGAACATGGTTTATTAAATCACTTTTAAATGGACTTATTTGTATTTTTAAATATAATATAAAAAAATCTATTTATGCTTTGTTCTCCATTACAGTTACTAATCTTATGTTTTGTGTTTATGTTTTGTGAGAGTTGTTCACGAGTCCCTTGTCTGTCCTGATACCTGCGTGAAGTTGGCCCCCCCACCAACACAAAACGTCAGCAAAATAGTCTCAATCGTTTGTACTTCGTTTGTGCCGGTTTATGCCGTTAAATGCTTAAACGAATGCTTCGTTTGTGCTGCTTCGGTTCAGGAGATATTAAAGGAATATTCAAAGGTCATTCTGGGGTCACCCAGCCCCCCCACATGCTCCAAATTAACCCGAAATAGTCTCAATCGTTTGTGCTTCGTTTGTGCTGGTTTGTGCTGATAAAAGTTCCGTTTGTGCTGCTTTTGTTTTTAAAATATTAGACATTTAATTATGGTGCGGTGATGTCACCAGCCCCCCACATGCTCCAAATTAACCCAAAATAGTCTCAATCGTTCTGTGCATCGTTTGTGCCGTAAAAAATTTCATTTGTGCTGCTTCGGTTCAGGAGATGCTTCGGTTCTCATGATTGAACTTTTCATTTATTTACAAGGAGAATAATCTGTTACACTTCACTCCCACCACTAGGTGTGACACTTCTGTTCATGGTGCTCTTGTGGAAACTAGTGGAAATTAGAGCTAAGATTGTCAGTGTTTCTTTAACAGAAAACTCATTGTTAATACTAGTATGGCTAATGGAGCTATGAAATGCTAATTACAGCTGCACATGGTACCCATGTGTAAAACGTTGTGCATCTAAGGGTCAAAATTACCATATTGGTCCTAATATAAAGATATTATATCCTTATAGTAATAATATATATTTTCCTTGTATTCTGGCAAATACAGTAATACACAAAAACAAGTTTACAGTGTATGACTGTTTTTGCATCAGGATGCACCAGAATGACCTTTGTATATTCCTTTAATATCTCCTGAACCGAAGCAGCACAAACGAAAATTTTAATGGCACAAACCGGCACGAACGTAGCACAAACGATTGAGACTATTTTGCTGACGTTTTGCGTTGGTGGGGGGGCCAACTTCACGCAGGTTGTCCAGAGCAGTTAAACTGCCCACTGTTCTTCAGATAAATCCTCCAGGTACTGCACATTCTTCACTTATCCAGCATCTTCTGCATATTTGAGCCCTTTCCAACAGTGGTTATATGATGTTGAGATCCATGTTTTCACACTGAGGACGACTGAGGGACTCATACACGACTATTACAAAAGGTGCAAATGTTCACTGATGCTCAAGAAGGCAACACGATACATTTGTACAACGCTACTGAAGCTACTTAAGATATTTACATGTTTCGAAGAAGACAAAATAATAACAATTTACACCGATCATGCTGTTCAAAAGTTTACAGGATTCTCAAGAAGGCAACAGGATACACAAAGAGTTTCTATAACATAATAAACAGCGGAAAAAGCTTGGTATCGAGATGAAGGACACTTGCAAGGAGTGATATGGTTTAAATATTCTATAAGAAGTTGGAAATGGTTAATGTAAGTGCATTAGAGTGCCAGTGCCTAATCTACAGGTGTGATAGAGGGCTTTACTGAGACAAAATTTGTATTATACATTTACATTATAATGCAATTATATTATTGTATTACATTATAATAGACCCAGTTGATTTCTCTTTTATTACCTGATCCACACCCTGCCTGATTTTACCACTCATAACCACTTTTTATATAAAAATTTTAAAAATCATAAACTTTAATCCTAGTAATGTGTGACACCATATTAAATGTTTATTGATCCTATAACAATGGTAAATGTGCACTTATATAGCGCTTTTATCCAAAGTGCTTTACACTGTGTCTCATTCAACCATACACACCAATGGTAGCAGAGCTGCCATGCAAGGTGCTAGCTTGCCATGAGGAGCAACTTGGGGTTCAGTGTCTTGCCCAAGGACACTTCAGCATGTGGAGTCACCCAGGCCGGGAATCGAACATCCAACCCTATGATTAGTGGACAACCCGCTCTACCACCTGTACCACAGCCGCATCACATCCTAATTCCTAGTGCCTCATCCTATTTCAGATACTTTCAAACATCTGCTCTAGGCCAGTTAAAATATCTTTGCTCTTTCTACCTTGTAAATGAGGAAATGAAAAATTATCTTTGAAAAAAAACTTTAAGTATTCAATAGAATTCAGGTTTGTAGACAACAAAACTTCACTACTTACAAAGTACAGTATTTGCTATGCGTTCAGATGAATAACCTGTCTATCTGATTCACTCTGGCTCTAGATGGACTATTTATTCAGATGCTTGATCCAATTTTCTTGTTAATTCTTCAACTGTCGTGGAGAGTAGAGCTGTTTCCTGATATACATAGGTGTGTGTATGTGAGGGAATGCCAAAAAAAAAAGTGTCAGAACTTGTTCTTATATTTTATCATTATTTGTGTCAAAATGAAGACTACATGTTCTTGTGGTAATATGTACAGAAGAGTATAAGCCCACTACATTGGCTTTTTTTTTGTGTCCAAAATCGTATAGAGATTGGTCGATCCTTCTGTTGTATTTTACGACTTTACAACTTATAGCATATTCGTTTGGGATAACTCATGGACGCGTGAAGATGGATATTCAGCTACAATTGGTGAGAAACAATTTGAAATATAGCTGTAAGCAGCAACTCTCATGTCCAAGCATCAATGTTGTGGCAATTTAATTATGTGGCATCAGTGAAGATAACCCATGGCAGATGCCATTTGTAATCAAGATGACATTTGTGTTACCAATAGGAGATACTATTAATATGTTGGCATGTTAATTAAAGGTATGAGGAACAGCATATTAATACACATTTGACATATAAGAGCAATGATGACATCATGCACTCTGAAAAGGTCAGTACTAGAAGCCCCTAGACTGTTGTTTAAGGTTATTTCACTCATTAATGTTCAAAAGACCTGCATTATGGGGCATTTTATGTATGGTTCAGGAAATATGCTGTGAATCTTTGCAAAATCTAGACCTACACACCATTTGAATCATTGCTCTGTCATCTGTTTCCACACAATAAAGGAGAAAAAAAGAACTTTGTATTGTATTGTTCCAAAAATAAGTTTTACTTGTATGGAAGCAAAAAATGTGACAAATATATGAATCCTAAAAGCCAACGAATTTTCTTTTTTCAGATTGGAAATTCAAGACCAGTGAATTCACAATATTAAAATATATTAGGTCAAAAACCACCATATGAATTTTTATTTTTATTTTTATTTTCAATTAACCATGTTTAAATGAAAGTTAGAAAGTTATTTAGTTATGAACCTGTGATTTTGGCCCTATTTGACCACAGTACATAATGACAACTGTAATTCTTATGACGCTTCATGTGCATCTTATGAGATACTCTCAGGAAGGCCTGAAAGGTCCATGAAGTCATGGTTTGCCAAGGTTGGTGTAAAAGAACTGGAGTGTCCTGCATAGAACCCTGACCTCAACCCCAATGAACAAGTTGGGGATGAATGGGAACGCCAACTGCACCCCTAGGTTTCCTCACTCAAAATCGGTGCCTTGGGGTTGAATGGCCAAATCCCTCCAGCCATAAAATACAATAAAATATGTAGGATTTACATCAAACTATTTTTTACTTAAAACAAAGTGTTGCCCCAAACAAGTAGCTTTCATTTGGAAGTTAAAGGAAACAGTGAGATGCTCAGCCTATTTGGGAACTGGATGAAGCCACTTCATGAAGCTGGTTGAGAAGATGCCATGCCAAAGTTTCATCAAATATACTGTTATAAATGTCAATTATAAATTAGTTTGAATAGTTGTTAAACATATTTTATGTTTTATGCTTTCATATGTGTCTAATAGTGAACACACTAACACAACGAAAGTTAATGTATTCACAGTCATTCTAAAGAAATTATTACAAATTAAGAAAACCCTTCTTTGAGTATGTGTGCATTAACTTTTTTTATATTGTCAATATAATTAATTTCAATTAGTTTATAACTCAGGTAAAGTGGAACTTATTAGTTGTAGCTATTTTTGAAAGTTTTTTTCCACAAATGTTTCCAGCGGAGCCCAAACATACATATTTTTTAACATAATTAAAATAATACAGTCTGTTAAAAATGTTCACAAAAAAAACGGTTTGCATAGCACCGGTGTTTAATTTAGCATTGCTCAGAGAGATACATACAGTAAGTTGCTAAATATGCCTTATAAGTATAAGCACAAATGATGATTTATTCTTTAAAAATACTTGTTCCAAACACATTGCAGTTATGCGGGGCTAGAGAGCGTAGAGAGGATATTGCTCAGTAGCCATGGCGTTTAAACCACTGAGACCGGGCCACCACATCATTGGCATAATCATCTCCTGTGGTGCCTCTGTCCATGTTCTCATACGTGTGGACGTTTCCTGGGCCAGCGTTATAGGCTGAGATTCCTCCTGAAACAGGAGACAGAGGACAAAGATAAAATCACTGTGGGGAAACTCATTGTAATAATACTGGAAGGAAGTTATGAGCAGAAAAAAGGAATAGGATACAGGTGATCAGTCAGAGGAACTTTGTATTGTTTTGCAGTGATGCTTCACTCTAAGCGGACAAGTGGATCCAAACCATGCCAGGAAAATAAATAAATAAATAAATAAATAAATATTCCCCTGCAGCATAACAGAACCACCAGATTTTAGTTTCATTTGTTTGTGAATATGTGTAAAGGACATCAATCTACATTTAATCATTTGGAAGCTGTATTTGAATATTTGAAAAATCTGAATATATCTCAGTTGTTAAGATATAGAGGCATAGTTCAAGGGCCATACTGTGGTCCTCTGATAGCCCTGTGATTGAATTTACAACCTTCTGTTTGACAATTAAAGCAGCATACTGACAAAGTGTTAGTTTGTACCTTTAAACTGATGCTCCTTGGACCAGCTGGGGAATTTCTTTTGAATTGCTTTAATGGATTGTATTAGAATTTCGGTGCCTTGTGTGACGTGCTCCTCACTATTCCAGGCTCCTTTTGGAGCGTGGTGGCGCTTGTCAACCTAAAGACAGTACGAGTGAGCAAGATCGTATAAACTCCACCAAACATTTTGAATGTATTCATAATTTCTCTATGGTGGTGCTCAATCACAAATATTTAGATCCATCCACCCATTTCCGACACAAGGTCGAGCGAAGCCTGGAGTCTATCCCTGGGGACTCCTGGATGGGGTGCCAATCCATCAGAGGTCGTATACACACTCACACAATACAGATAATTTGAGAAAAATCAGCATACAATGCAGGTCTATGGACTAGGGCAGGAAACCGGAGTACCTGGAGGAAATCCCTGAAGCACTGAGAGAATATGCAAGCACCGTGCGCATAGGGCGGAGGCGGGAATTGAACCCCCAAGCTCATGCCCACCTTACCCCCAGGATAAAAGGATAAAAGTGAGCAGTTGAGCATTAAGGGATATGGTCAAGGATTCCATAGTGCTTTGATTTGAACTAACAATCTATCAATCAGTAATTAACTTCCTTAAGCACTGAGCCACCACTCCCCATGAAAACTGGTTAAAAACCACTATGTACACAGTCAATGTAAAAAGAACCACAATCACTGCATTAAATGAGTTATTTTTCACCAAGGGCTATTGCATTTTAGAATGGTTTAACATTTCCCAGTTTTACAGCATCAGAATTCATAAGCCCCACTGTGTTGACTTGCATTTGGAGTATGGAGTAACCCATAACCACACCTTTCAACGACTGTAACTTCCACTTTTACCTCACATCTCAACCGCATTACAACGGGTTTTAATTTAACGCAACCTGCATGAGTCCAAAGCCGTTGCCGTGGTCTCCCCAGCCATCAACAAGCGCTGCTCCAGCCCTCGACTCTCTGGATATGATGCCTGCGATCACAGCTGGTTCGATCTGCTTAGCTCTGCCAACTTTGGTGATGATGTTCTTGTACTGCTCCATCTTCTTCAGATCATGCTCAGCCAGCTTATTTGAGGCTTCCACCCCTATAGAAGAAATCATCATCATTGCTCGACATCGCAAGTTAATAAAAAAAAATAACAAGCAAAAATGTGCAGGTTATGATCCTATACCTTTAACAGTGAGTTTATCCTGTTTAGCTGTTTGTTCCGATGCCCCAGTCGTGTCGATCTTGGTGATGTCTCCAAAAACGCCAGCTAGGATACAAATAAAAAAATCTGATACCCTAGAGGACCAACCAGCTTTGCACTTCAGAACTTTAAAATGATTCTAGAGGATAAACATTTCTATAACTATATAGAATTGAAGTGAAACCAAAACATAATAAAGATGATCAGGCACTTAGTACTTGTACAATGGTACTATTACACTAGTACTTCTAGTACAGTTAATGGTAGTATTAATATGAGTCAGAAAATAAACTTACCCATGATGGTGCTTCTTACTTTCCTGTACATAGAAAATGACTGTAAGTGATGACAGTTTTAACTGTTATATACACATAAATACTTCCTCTAAATGAAGGAGGAGACTTGTTTCAATGCACCACCCCAACATCAGTGGAGTTTAATACAGCTGACCCACCAATCAGAGTAGCTTTGAGCTCCACAAGCTATAACACTATATACTAATTTCTTTCATGATACTTTGTCTGTTTTCATGACTAAGGAGAACTTCCAGCTATGTGGTAAAAGTGGCATACTGTAGCATGCAGCACACTTTCATTTCCCAAAACATAAATCATTTTTAATAATCTTTGGTAACTACTGCTATCAAGTATATCAAAGTAGCAAGGGTGTAAAATCCTTGAGTAATTTTACTTTGTTACTATACTTAGGTATTATTTTGACATATGTGTACTTTACTTGAGTATTACTGAAATTGAATAATACTGTACACTAAAAATCAATTGAATGTGCTCAGCTTAGCATTCGATCATTTTAGTTCAGCACTCATTCAAGTTAATCAATGTAAAAATAAACTATCACGAATTCGTAATCTGCGGTAACCTTCTCGTGCTACACAGTGTAGTTAGCACTTCAGCTATCCGTGAAAGTCTGAACATGAGTTCAAACTTTCACAAGGTGTGGAACTTGAGGATGAGAGCCCCTGGCCCTATGTCAGCAAAAATGTTCAGTATACTGGAGTGCTAAGACTCGTATTAAATGAAGCATCATCTTTGCCCCTGTACAAGACACAAACTCCATCTAATTTGAAAAAGATAAATAAGATAAATGAGCTAACGTTTACTAATGTTAACTGTGTAGATATGTTAGTCTGTATTCTTTGCAAATGCCGGGTTAGACTACCATCAATTTCAGAAGCTAACATAATTGGCTAGGTGATGGGAATTGTCTTATATCATCTACTCTCTTATATTATGAACTGCTATTAAGACACCTTAGATATGGGGAATACTGAGTTATAGCTTCTGTTTGTGTGTCTCTATGCTGTCAAATACCTATGATGAATGTATACATTTAATTACCTCTTTGAATAAGCTGATCAACTGCCATACTTTATTATAGCTGACACTTGTATTTTCTATATCTTGAAAAGACTTATTTTCGTAGTGTGCTGTGTGTTTTGTCTAAATCTGTCTAGCACCTGCAGAAGTAGAAACAAACTCGCCTACACAACGCTGTTACCTATGTGTATAAATACTTCCGTTCTAGACCAAATAAATGGGATGTCTCTGTGAACAGCAACCAGTGTGGGTTCATTTAGACTCCTCTAGGCACTCCTGATCACTCTGTGGTAAATCACACTTTCTCGCTCATAGCACAGAACTAAGAGTTAATAGAATTAAAAAGGCTGGAAGGCATGACGGAAGATCTGAAAGACATAATCTGAGATTCCTTAAAATCTAACAATTTGGTGTCAGAAGTGAGAGTACTCCGGACCAGGGCAAGTGTTTATCTTTTTTCCGTGGAGCGGTGTATTCCAAACCGTTGTAGTATAATTGAGTGATTATGTGTCAGTCTATAATCTGCACTCTGGTCTATGATCCTCTGTAACGTCATGCCTGCCTAACAATGAAAAAGGCTGGAAGGCATGACAGAAAATCTGAAAGACATAATCTGAGATTCGTTAAAATATAACACTAGGCAACAAGTCAAATTCTAGCTAATAAAAAAAGTTCAATTACATCCCTCCCACTGAGAGAGAATGGGGAATTTGGCTGTCTTGACTCTTGGTTATGGATAGTCCCCTCCAAATGGTTTCACCTCTGAAAGTATTGGAATTCTATTGTTTTTGCTATACACTGAAGACATTTAGGTTTAAGATCAAGGGATACTGTTGTGGATAAAATCAACCTTTCTAGCCTAAGTCAAAAAACCTCTAAGACAGAGAGTTCAGTAGATGTCAAAAGTATTGAAAACCAACAAAGTGTGACAGTCTGCAGAGAGTCCAACTTGTAAATACTCAAACATGTCTTTATATACCTGCCAAAACAGTCAAAATAATTCCTAGGTGTGGCATTCAACTTTTCTTTTTAGAACTGACCAATCTCTATAGCCTTAATTAATGATTCATGTCTATACGTTATCTTAAATTTGTGGAGCATGCGCAGTGAGTTGATTTTCTTGAAAAGGTTTTATTAGGACAAGTTTTCTTCTTTTTAACAAGGAGAAGATTTCACCCAGGCCTGTCCTTGAACCACACTCCCTCCCTGAAGCCCTCTTCATACTTCGATAGGCCCCTGGCTTCAAAGTTTTCTCCCACAAACGTGAACGCATAATGCCCAATTATTGCTGTGTAGAAAGGTGCCACCTAGTACAGGAGACTTCTTTGGTGTACAGTAAGACATGGCATTCATCCAACTCAAATCCACTCAGAATATAACTTGACCAACCATTGTTCAATGAGTTTAGATTATGCTTCCAACTATTGATTATACATATAGATTATGCTTTTTTGACCCATACATATTATTTGAATATGCTTTAAGTAATACTTCTAAATGCAGTTTACATATCGAATACACTTCATTAACATATCCAGAAGTGAGTTATACAGTGGGGGAAAAAAGTATTTGATCTCCTGCTGATTTTGTACGTTTACCCACTAACAAAGACATGATCAGTCTATAATGTTAATAGTAGATTTATTTGAACAGTGAGAGACAGAATAACAACAACAAAAATCCAGAAAAACGCATGTCAAAAATGTTATAAATTGATTTGCATTTTAATGAGGAAATAAGTATTTGACCCCCTCTCAATCAGAAAGATTTCTGGCTCCCAGGTGTCTTTTATACAGGTAACAAGCTGAGATTAGGAACACACTCCTAAAGGGAGTGCTCCTAATCTGAACTTGTTACCTGTATAAAAGACACCTGTCCACAGAAGCAATCAATAAATCAGATTCCAAACTCTCCACCATGGCCAAGACCAAGGAGCTCTCCAAGGATGTCCGGGACAAGATTGTAGACCTACACAAGTATGGAATGGGCTACAAGACCATTGCCAAGCAGCTTGGTGAGAAGGTGACAACAGTTGGTGCAATTATTTGCAAATGGAAGAAACACAAAAGAACTGTTAATCTCCCTCGGCCAGGGGCTCTATGCAAGATCTCAGCTCGTGGAGTTGCAATGATCATGAGAACAGTGAGGAATCAGCCCAGAATTACACGGGAGGATCTTGTCAATGATCTCAAGGCAGCTGGGACCATAGTCACCAAGAAAACAATTGGTAACACACTACACCGTGAAGGACTAAAATCCTGCAGCGCCCGCAAGGTCCCCCTGCTTGAGTTGATGCCAAAGAGCTCCATTTTTGTCTCATCTGACCACAACACTTTCACCCAGTTGTCCTTTGGTGGTCAGATGAGACCAAAATGGAGCTCTTTGGCCTCAACTCAACTCGCCGTGTTTGGAGGAGGAGGAATGCTGCCTATGACCCCAAGAACACCATCCCCACGTCAAACATGGAGGTGGAAACATTATGCTTTGGGGGTGTTTTTCTGCTAAGGGGACAGGACAACTTCACCGCATCAAAGGGACGATGGACGGGGCCATGTACCGTCAAATCTTGGGTGAGAACCATCTTCCCTCAGCCAGGGCATTGAAAATTTAAAGTAATTACTAAGTCATTACCAAGTACTAAATCATGTTTTGCAGAGGGGTCAAATACACATTTCCCTCATTAAAATGCAAATCAATGTATAACATTTTTGACATGCATTGTTATTCTATCTCTCACTGTTCAAGTAAATCTACTATTAACATTATAGACTGATCATTTCTTTGTTAGTGGGCAAATGTACAAAATCAGCAGGGGATCAAATACTTTTTTCCCCCCACTGTATATATCGATTACACGTCACAGATATTTTCTATACATATTTTCAATATATTTTCTATAATACGAAAAAGAATAAAAAAAAATAAATGAAGTCCAATTTACTTTAAGACTACCTGTTCCAACAATTTTGCTCACCTAAATACTGGGTGGTCTCCCACCCAAGGTGCCATGTTCTAAGTTGTTTAACAAATCTAGATGTAATTATCAGGGGATTAAAGCTGAAATTCTGATCTACTGTCTCAAATTCATCTTTTGCTCTCAAACCAAAAATGTCTTCAGTGTATAGGAACAATAAAACAATTGACCTTGCCATTCCAATACTTTCAAAGAGGGCTGTATGTCCTTTAAAAAGAAGTGGTATGCCATGACAAGAAAATTAAAAATAACACGTTTTAAGCTGGAAACAATGATCCCCACTGTTTTATGGTGCTTTAATATTTCTCCTGTTTAGAGTACAAGCTTCATTTAAATGGAATCAAGGACACTGATATGATAAGTCTACATGAAACATATGGCATTTAAAAGTAATAAACATTATATTAGCCAAGACACAAAATATAATACAAAAACAAAACAAAACTCGATCCTCTATGGGCAACACCCTGTATAGTTGCAGTTTTTTTGTTCCATGGAGTGTGGAATTTCCAGACATTGCAAAAACAGTGACCAGTCCTTACTTCCTCCTTTATTTAGAAGAAGTGTCAACTCGTGAAACCCACTTAGATTTGTTTGCCAAAGGGACCTGCACAAGAACGGATTTCTCACTGAAGCAAGATGAAACTCCTTATCATAGGTGAATCGCTCATTTGGATCTGTGCTCTGCCACAAAATGATTGAAAGAAACAAATTCCTTATCTGGTCTTAGAACTAAACAGGGAAAAAGCAATAGCATTGAGAGAATTGGTGAAACAGATTGACTTTTTATCTTAAACCCGTTTCTGTCTCTGTAGCAGTGCTGGCGATCTTCTACGACTCAGCTCTCTCATACAGTTTTGGAGATGTCATGAAGATCGACACGACTGGGGCATCTGAGCAAACAGCTCGCCAAGACAAGCTCACTGTAAAGGGTATGTCTGCTTAAATCGACTGTATCTCTCGTGGTTGTGGCTGGAATCTTGAATCCAGAATTGAAGGTATTTCTTGTTAAAGGGGTGCAAGCTTCATATAAACTGGCTGAACACGATCTGAAGAGAATGGAGCAGTACAAGAACATCATCATGAAAGTTGGCAGAGCTAAGCAGATCGACCCAGCTGTGATTGCAGCTATCATATCCAGAGAGTCGAGGGCTGGAGCAGCACTTGTTGATGGCTGGGGAGACCACGGCAACGGCTTCGGACTCATGCAGGTTGGGTTAAATTAAAACTCGTTGTAATGCGGTTGAGATGTGAGGTAAAAGTGGAAGTTAGAGTTGTTGAAACGTGTGGCCATGGGTTACTCCATGTTAAAAATACTGGGCTGGAGCAATGCTTGTTGATGGCTGGGGAGATCACGGCAATGGCTTTGAACTTATACAGGTTTGTTTGCAGTAATCATTTAAAGAGTGAAGGTCAGAGTAATACAGTAGGTTACTATTGTTTTAGTTGTTCTTTCTGCGATTGTGAAATTTCGCCAATTCCAGTTGGAACTGAACCTGTTGCAACATTGCTTCTGCTTTCAAAAACTAAATGTTGTTCTAACGCATGAAGGTTACTTTAGAGCGAGATTTGTTTGACGAACAATGCCTACTCTATTTGATGTCAATTCTCTGAAATTAAGTAATCTACTGTTTATAATTATATGTAACACCCATTTCTCAAGGTTGATAAACGCTACCACAAACTGAGCGGAGCCTGGAACAGTGAGGAGCATGTCACACAAGGCACTGAGATTCTGATTGACTCTATAAGCGCGATTCAGCGAAAATTCCCAAACTGGCCCAAGGAGCACCAGTTTAAAGGTATGCAGGGCATACTAAGCCCTACTTCTCTTTCAAGGTAAATCAAAATATGGCTTATTCGCCCCCCCCTCTCCACTCCACCCTGCCATACATCTTATTCACTATTAACAAATGACATATGGTTGATTATTTTGCACTTCTGCAAGATCAATAGCTAAAATCAACGACAATAAGGAACATACAAAGAATTGTAGAAAGTAGTTTTTAAATCATAGCTGTGGCTGGATAATTTCTAAACCCAGACAGTAGATTCACACAGTTAGTTGTTGACATTTGTATTAGGGAATGAAATATAGTGAAACACCCTTTAAATCTGGTCTCTGTTTGAGCTCATTTTTAAGCCCACTTCACTGACACACCTATAACACATCACTGGGGATCAAGAAGGTGCATATGAACCATGGGTAGGGAGAATCACCAGGACACCACCTTGGGTGCATGCTCATGCATGCTGAGAAATTTTAACAAACTCACAATGTGATGTGTGGTGCAGCCATTTTCCCCATTTATTCATCTTGGCTTGTATATATACTCGCAATCTACATTAATAGGAACACCTGTACCAGTTAGACAATCAGCCAATCATGTAACAGCAGCAGCATAACGCATAAAATCATGCAGGCCAAGAGTGTTAGTTAATGTTGACATTAAATATCAGAATGGGGAAACAGTGACTTTGACCGTGGCATGGTTGTTGGTGCCAGATGAGCTGGTTTGAGTATTTCAGGAACTGCTGATTTCCTGGGATTTTCACAAAGAGTTTAGCAATCAGTAAAGGTATTAACTGATATTCTTCACTGCAATTTATTTGTATTATTTGACTTCTGTTGCCCGTTTACTGTTTCAGGGGGAATCTCAGCCTACAATGCTGGAGTAAGAAACGTCCGCACATATGAGGCCATGGACATTGGGACCACGGGAAATGATTATGCCAATGATGTAGTGGCCAGAGCTCAGTGGTTCAAACGCAACGGCTACTGAACAGCATTCATATTTCCTATATATTGTAGCAGTGCAAACTCAAGTAACACTGGCTGAATAAATCTTTATTTTGCATTGATTGTTGATGTGATGTGTGGATAATTGGGTGTTTTAAGACTACATAATGGTTCCTAAGCATCAATCACAGTGCTTATTACAGAAACTGAAAGAATGATTGGCTCAGAAGAATTATTGAAAGTGTTTTCACCTCACAGCTCTAGAGTAACAGGTTCCTGAGATCTGGTTCTGAAAAACGAGTTTTACAAGTTCTTCATATATCTACAGTATATGGTTTTCTTCCCACATGTCAAAAACATGCTGGTCGGTGGATGGGCTGCTCTAAATTGTCTCTAGGTGTGAGTGAGTATGTGGATGTGAGGAATCATTTTCAAGAGGTGATATACAGTACGGGAGGAAATACAGTAATCTAAGTGTGGCTTTTACAATGAAATTAAAGTATGACATGCTCATGTGCTTTGGATGAATGCCAGGCAGTAGGAGAAGAGACAAGTTAAGCCTCCTAAAGGGTTTCAGGGGATCAAGTGTGGATCCATTTCTAATAAACACACTCTCAACACACTGTAATTCTACACTCTTACAAGGAAATCTAAAACCCTTAAGCGTTCTTCAATTGTTCCTGTGGGGGAAGCCTTAAGGGTTCTAGAGTGAGAGTTGTAGAGTGAGAGCTCTAGTCTTCTGTTCTCTACTACTTTGTTAATGTTACAAGATAGAGCAAATTTTAGCAAAGCTAAAAATTATTTAAGATTTCAAGTCAAGTGGGTTTTTAATGTCATTTCTCTCTATATATTGCATACATTGGAACGAAATCACGTTTCTTTAGGACGATGGTGCAACACGGAACAAACCGGAGTTCGTCCGTCATTTTGAGGAAGTATTTTGGAGAACACAAACTGGGACTCGACTTACGCGTGAATTGAATTACAGCGGCCTCAATTCATACAATTCATTACACTGCGCCAATTCATACACTACGGAAATGGAAATCCAATCCGCCTACAATGCATGTCTTTGGACTGGGGGAGGAGACCGGAGCGCGGGAGAAGATGCATAACGTGCAAATACACAACATTGTGAGATGAGTACAAAACAATAAATACACAGGACAGTAAATTCACAGGACATGGACTGTAAACTGTAAGCTATTGTGTACTGTAGCAGCACAAGTATACTGGCAACAAAAAAAGAGTTCCATAATATGAAGTGCCTAATGCCGCTATGTAAAGTGTCTTACTGGGTTAGTGCATGTACAGTGGTATGAGTCATACTGGGTTGGGTGTTTGACGAGCCCAGGTGAGCGTTGGAAGGCAGAAGGGTGTTGAGTAATCTGACTGAATCAGGGAAGAATCTGTTGCGGAGGTACGGATACTACTGTACCTTCTCGCAAATGGCAGGAGAGTGAATAAATGGTAAATGGTCTGCACTTATATAGTGCTTTTTTCCAAAGCGCTTTACACTGTCTCATTCACCCATTCACACACCAATGGTAGCAGAGCTGCCATGTAAGGTGCTAGCCTGCCATCGGGAGCAACTTGGGGTTTAGTGTCTTGCCCAAGGACACTTCGTTATGTGGAGTCATGTGGGCCTGGGATCTTACCGCCAACCCTACTATTAGTGGACAACCCGCTCTACCACCTGAGCCATAGCTCCCCGAATAGTCAGTGAGAGGGGTCATACGCAATACTGGTGGTTTTGCGGATGCAACAGTTGGTGAAGGAGGTGTCAATGGAGGATAGAAAGACCCAGATGATCTTTTCAGCTGTCCTTACAATTTGCTGTAGTTTCTTGTGGTCGGAGGCTGGGCAGATCCCGTACCACACAGTGAGACAGCTGGTCAGGACGCTCTCTATTCGTCCCTCCGTAGGAGGAGGTGAGGATGGGAGGCGGGCGTTTGGCTCTCTTCAGCCTCCAAGAGGGTGGAGGCACTGCTGGGCCTTCTTGACTAGGCAGATGGTGTTGAGAGTCCAGGAGAGGTCCTCAGTGATGTGCACACCAAGAAACAAGAGCTTTTAACTCATTCCACAGTTGTTCCATTGGTGTGCAGTGGTGAGTGGTCTACTCGGGACCCCTGACATCGACAATCATCTCTTTAAGCTTATCAACTTTAAGAGCTAGATTGTTGTCTCTACCGTGGTTGCCGGTGATAAACTGGGGTCTCCTGGTCAGAAAGTCCAGGATCCAGTTGCAGAGTTAGGTGTTTAAACCCAGCAGACTCAGCTTTGTTATTAGTTGTTGTGGGGTTATTAGTTGTTGTGATAGTGTTGAACGCAGACCTGAAGTCTATGAACAGCATCCTTACATAATTGTCCTTGCTATGTCGTGATACATTTGATACACTCAGAGTTGTGTCCAAAGGTATTTGCATCGCAGCTTGATTAGCCTCATATGTGATAACCAGGAAAGTAATTGCAAATTAAGCACTCAAATCTAAAGATAGGACAATATTGATGAGGCCAGAGTTGTCAGAATGAAAGATCTTGACTACTATTAAAAGAGCAGTTTCTTTACTATAAAAGTGAAAAAGAGGAAAAGCTAGATATTGGCAAATGACGCTGCCAAATCATAGTAAGAAATGATATGGCTCAAACATTCAGTATGTACTCTGTTTGTTTTTGTTCATGGATCTGATAAAAGTCTCGACATACCAATACAATTACTTTCAAATGTCTTCTGTAAGCTACATAAAATAGCTTTGCTTTCTCTACATTCATAAAGGTGGACATGAAAAATTCAAAGCGAAAGCTGTAAGTATTAAATAGTATCCAGGTTTGTGGACAACAAAGCTTCGCTACTTGCAAAATTCACTGTATCCTGCTTTTTGTTCACATGACTAACCTGCCTTACGGATTCGCTCTGGCACTATATGGATTCTTTTTCCAGATGCTTAATCCAATATGTTTGTTTATTTGTGTAAAATTACTCCAGAATTCTTAAACTGTCTGTAAGACCACAGCTGTTTTCTGTTTCCTGATATACATGGGTGTGTGAAGGAGTGGTGAGAAACTGGCAAAACTTGATAAATACATTGCATCATAATTGGCTGTATATTACTGTCAGAAAGACTACATGTTCAGTCTCGGTGGTAATAATAATAGAAAAGTAAGCTCATGCCATTGGGTTGTTTTTTATTGCTGCTGTTGCCAATATCGTCAGTATTGATAGTTTAGTAAAAAAAAAAAAAACCCTGTTTGTTGTATTTAACGAATTTATAACTTATTGCCTATACCTTTGGGAAAAGTCATGGAAACTTGTGAAGTTGGATCCTCTGCTACACTTGGTGAGAAGCAGTTTAAATTATAATGCAGGGTGGGCTGGGAAAGAGAGATACACACCAGATTTTTAATTCTGTAATTTTGTTTGAATACGAAGTGACGAATCTCTTTGATTAGCTTTGTTGTGCCAATTCAAAACTTCTGCTCAAGTCTTCTTAAAGTTACGTTCATTATGCATTCTCTCGAACAGGTACGTAGCATAAAATACACATTTAGCACTGAAGACTATACAGACACAGAATTTTTGCAAAACAATGCAGTATGTATGTATAGTTTTACTGCACTTTTCATATCGAATGATTACACTGATGGTACAAGAAGGTAAGGTAACCTACATAAAAAGGGTATGATGCATGTGAACCTTGAGATCAAGTAGCACATCAAATATATTAAATACGAACTCTAAGGGGGCGGAGCTTCCAGGGAGAGTTCAAAACACCTCTCTATCTTTCCAGATTCATATATCTATTAGCCAAGCTGCCGGTTTAATTTTGGGGGGACATATTTTTGAGTGATAACTCAAAGCAGCATATTCTGATGTTAAAAGGCAGAGCTCCTACATGAAATGAGGGGAAGTTTAGAGCTTTCTTACCAGAGTAATAATAATAATAATAATAATAAAAAAAGAATGAAGCGGCAAAATCATTTAAGGTAATTTCTCGATCATTCTACTGACATGCTTCATATATTGAGAAGCAGATGAAAAGATCTACACTGTAAATGAAAAAGTTCATTTTAACTCAGAAAAACTGTTGAAACTGATTACA
The DNA here is from genome assembly GCA_012411365.1 of Ameiurus melas. Taxonomy (NCBI): domain Eukaryota; kingdom Metazoa; phylum Chordata; class Actinopteri; order Siluriformes; family Ictaluridae; genus Ameiurus; species Ameiurus melas. Next base: position 36,254,274 of record CM022752.1, read on the forward strand.
TCACAAAATTTTTAAGTGACACTAACTCAATTGTATAAGTTAAGAAACATTATTAATTAGCTTTTACTAGGTCATTTTAAGCGACACAAACTTAATTTCATGAATTAAAGAAACATTGTTGATTAAATCATTTTTACTAGGTATTTTGTGTTTACAGTACAAATTAAAGTACAGATAAACATTTTTGTTACCTACATCACAAAGTACTTAATTTCTCAGTAATAAAGACTGCACTTTGTTAACGTAAAGTTTTTTCTTTAAGGTAGGTATACGTTTAAGTTTACTTTAACTTGAAGTTTAATTCAATGAAGATGTACAAACTCCCCTATAACTGAAAACTTTCATTCATTTCAACTCAAAATTGCACGATAGTGTCTGTGTTTTCTTTTTTGAAACTGATTACGAAAAAAATGTATTAAGTAACTTTAACTCAAAATTAACTAAACACATTTTGAAATAAAAAAACAGGTTAACACTGTTACAGTGCCTTGCGAAAGTATTCGGCCCCCTTGAACTTTTCAACCTTTTGCCACATTTCAGGCTTCAAACATAAAGATATAAAATTTTTATTTTTTGTGAAGAATCACCAACAAGTGGGACACAATTGTGAAGTGGTACGAAATCTATTTCTATTTTTTAAACTTTTTTAACTAATAAAAAAATGAAAAGTGGGGCACGCAAAATTATTCGGCCCCCTTGCGTTAATACTTTGTAGAGCCACCTTTTGCTGCGATTACAGCTGTAAGTCGCTTGTCGGGTGGGGTGTCTCTATCAGTTTTGCACATCGAGAGACTGTGTAGCCCATTCTTCCTTGCAAAACAGCTCGAGCTCAGTGAGGTTGGATGGAGAGCGTTTGTGAACAGCAGTTTTCTGCTCTTTCCACAGATTCTCCGTTTGATTCAGGTCTGGACTTTGACTTGGCCATTCTAACACCTGGATACGTTTATTTGTGAACCATTCCTTTGTAGATTTTGCTGTATGTTTTGGATCATTGTCTTGTTGGAAGATAAATCTCTGTCCCAGTTTCAGGTCTTTTACAGACTCCAACAGGTTTTCATCCAGAATGGTCCTGTATTTGGTTTGCCATCCATCTTCCCACAATTTTAACCATCTTCCCTGTCCCCGCTGCTGAAGAAAAGCAGGCCCAAACCATGATGCTGCCACCACCATGTTTGACAGTGGGGATGGTGTGTTGAGGGTGATGATATATCGTTTTGCATTGTGGCGAAAAAGTTTGATTTTGGTTTCATCTGACCAGAGCACCTTCTTCCACATGTTTGGTGTGTCTCCCAGGTGGCTTGTGGCAAACTTTAGACGAGACTTTTATGGATATCTTTGAGAAATGGCTTTCTTCTTGCCACTCTTCCATAAAGGCCAGATTTGTGCAGTGTCGACTGATTGTTGTCCTATGGACAGACTTTCCCACCCTCAGCTGTAGTTCTCTGCAGTTCATCCAGAGTGATCATGGGCCTCTTGGCTGCATCTCTGATCAGTCTTCTCCTTGTCTGAGCTGAAGGTTTAGAGGGACGGCCAGGTCTTGGTAGATTTGCAGTGGTCTGATACTCCTTCCATTTCAAAATGATCACTTGCACAGTGCTCCTTGGGATGTTTAAAGCTATGGGAAATCTTTTGTATCCAAATCCGCTTTAAACTTCTCCACAACAGTATTACGGACCTGCCTGGTGTGTTCCTTGGTCTTCATGATGCTCTCTGCGCTTTCAACAGAACCCTGAGACTATCACAGAGCAGGTGCATTTATACAGAGACTTGATTACACAAAGGTGGATTCTATTTATCACCATCAGTCATTTAGGACAACATTGGATCATTCAGAGATCCTAGCTGAACTTCTGGAGTGAGTTTGCTGCACTGAAAGTAAAGGAGCTGAATAATTTTGCACGCACCACTTTTCAGTTTTTTATTTGCTAAAAAAGTTTAAAATATCCCATAGATTTCGTTCCACTTCACAATTGTGTCCCACTTGTTGGTGATTCTTCACAAAAAAATAAAATTTTATATCTTTATGTTTGAAGCCTGAAATGTGGCAAAAGGTTGAAAAGTTCAAGGGGGCTGAATACTTTCGCAAGGCACTGTATATCTGAAGATATTACCTGCTATAGAATTTGGTTTGGAAAGTCCATAAATGCCAAGAGTTCTTTATTTCTTTCTTTCTTTTTTTGGGATAACAACTTTGTTTTTAATGATCTTTTTTCCACCTAGCAAGCAACAAAACTCAAATGAAAAACAAAAAGAAATGTTTTAGGGTAAAAATACTGACACAGAGTTTTTTTTGTGTACGAGTACGAGCAGGTGAGCTTATACATCTGTTCATCTGGCCACACATCTGAACAAATACAAAAATTCTACATTCGTGGACAAGCAATTATAAGTGAAGGAATTAAGTATTCAATAGAAAATAGGTTAAATAGAAAACGTCGGGGTTACTCATGTAACCCTGTTCCCTGAGAAGGGAACGAGACGTTGCATTTAGCAGAACAGTATGGGAACGCCTTGTGCGCATGACCGGTATCTGAAGCTTGTGTAAAATCATGCCTCTACTTATAGGCCTGCCATGATTAGGTGACGTGGCAATTCAGCGCGTCGCATGATATATATTTGACACCTGTGAACCACGGCGCAGCCTCTATTATCTGGCAAGCACACATTCACAGGCCGCCGGGCCGCCGTATTACAGTGCCGGACGCCTCGTTCCCTTCTCAGGGAACAGGGTTACATGCGTAACCCCGACGTTCCCTTTCAAAGGGAACTTTGACGTTGCATTTAGCATAACGGTATGGGAACAGGAATACCCACTCTGTCATACCGAGGGTACGGCCTGTTCAAAAATACCCAAAACCGAGGGTCACTGCAGGACACTCGAGCCCGGGGAGGAATGAATATCCAGGCTGTAATAACGAATGACTGTGTGAGGCATAGACCACCCTGCAGCCACACACACATCCTGCAAGGATACCCCCTTGGACAAAGCCTTCGAGGAGGTGACCGCCCTAGAGGAATGAGCTCTTATGCCCAGAGACATGGCGAGACCGCGTGTCGTAAGTCCTAGAGATCGCTTCAACTATCCAAGTAGAGATGCGCTGCTTTGACATAGCATCACTTTTCCTGTCGCTGCCAAAGCAGACTAGTAGCTGCTCCGACTTACGCCACTGGCCGGAGTGGTGGACGTAAGTACAGAGAGCCCTTACTGGACACAGCGGATGCATCCTCTCTTGTTCCGGTGTGAGGGAGAGAGGAGGGCAGAACGCCTGCAACACCACAGGGTGGGCAGCCAATGTAGGCACTTTAGGAATATAATCCGGCCTAGGATACAGGAAGGACTTGGCTTATCCAGGGGTAAAGTCAAGGCAACAGAGAGAGCTTGTAGACCTCCCACTCGCTTGAGAGATGTCAGAGCCAGTAAAAGAGCTAACTTTAGAGTCAGAAGCTTCTCAGAGGCTGACTCTAAGGGCTCAAATGGGGCCCCGGACAGACCTTCCAGGGCCACAGAAGGTCCCAGGAAGGTATGCGCAGCCTGCAGATGGGCCTCAGCCATCTGACACCACGCATGAACCTCAGAGGTAGAGGATGTTGCCCCACAGAGGCTCCATCAACAGGAGCAGGGATGGCTGAAAGCGGGGCAGAACTAGTAGAAGGAGCCAACCTGCTGAGAAACGTCTTGTAAGAACTCCAGGACTGGTCACGTATGTACATCACTGGGTCGGTAGCTGACGCCTCACACCACCAGACAAAAAGGCGACACTGGAGCGCACAATTACCTTGTAGATGGTGCTCTAGCTGCGTTAACATGGTCTCTACCACCTCAGTTGTGCGACCAGAATCTATGAGCTGGTGCCCCTCAGGGCCAGACCCACATTCCTTTGTTCTTGCCGAGGGTGATAAATCAGCCCCGTGGCTTTTGGGTGATGGTAGATCCAACTCTAGGAGCTCCGGCAGGTACAGACCTTCCAGGACCACAGAAGGTCCCAGGAAGTGACGTTGGCCTGCAGATGGGCCTCAGCCATCTGACACCACCCCGAACCTCGGTTAGAGGATGTATTTGGCCCACAGAGGCTCCCTCAACAAAGGGGGCTCCCAAAGCCACACAACCCTGATTGTAGAAGGAGCTCACCCCTGAGAAATGTTATTGTTGTGGGAGCTGACCTGTACGCATGCGCACAGTTACTGGTCTTCATGGATCCCTGCGGACAGGAATCTCCTAAGGGGCCATCTCGCAGATATATTACAGTGTTGAAAAGAAGGAGAAGACGGGGGGGGGGAAAAAAAAACCCCATAGTAGTAGAATCCTATAACCCCTAGAAAAGTTGTCCACTGCACTGGGGAAAGCCTACTTTTCTGAGATTCAACCTGAGCCCCAAGCTCTTCGTGCAAGAACATCTCAATGTTGAACCACCAGCTCCCTGGATCATGCTAGAATTAACCAGTCATCCAGGTAGTTTGGTACACAGATACCCTGGAGTCCCAATGGAGCCAGAGTGACATCCAACTTGAACATGCAGGAGAAGACGAGATAAACAAGCAATATTCCTTAACACAAACAGCACAAACCTGTAAACATGAGTCTTAAAACCTGAGGTCAAGAAAAGGTAGGAAAAGAAAAAAAAAAATTTGAAAAAAAAAAAAAAACTTAACAGAACACGGAAAAATAAACATGTTTCAAGACCCCATTGTCCAAAAAAAGGAGCCTACTTCCGCCTTATCGTGGGCTTTTCGAAGCGGTGGTGTGTGTTGACTTCTGTGGTGAGCACACCTGTGAACGGGTAATTAGGGCACCTGCCCCAACAACCTCATGTCCCCAGATACATCCCCCCACAGCCCCTCAGGACCGCTCATCTTTGCCTGCTTGTCCTTTATGACCATTCTCAGATCAGGCCTAACAGCAGACCGCGATTGTGGCCGCACGGTTCCCCTGGCTGTCTGCGGGGGTTGGCGGGCTGCCATACTTGCCTTCTGGGTTTCCCTCACACTAGTGCTGGCCCAGGCTCCACTCGTGGACACCCGGATGAGCTTGAGACAACTTTATTTTTTTTGGCTATATGTCGAGCTCACTCAGCAGGTCTGCTTGGTAGGCCTGCAACCCTGTCATTGCCTGCAGTGACCCACAAGCAAGACTACTACTGCATAGGCTTGCCCACCAATGCCACCTTGGATGCAAGCTGGCCCCTGTAATTACCTGCCGTCGGTAGAGAGAGGTAGCTAGCAAGCGCCTCCTCCACCTCGGGCATAGCTAAACAGCCATGCCATTCATTCCCACAATGCCAGAATAATCCAACATCGTGGGGTTAGGAATATGGCTTAAGCATGGTTTTCCCCCAGAAGTTTGAGATTTTGTCATAACTTCAGGAAGACAGGGGAGTTTCTGCAGTGTGAGGGATTTACTTTCACTGGGTAATCACTTCAAGCAGCTCTTTATACGCTGCTCTCAGTTTTTAACACATCCTTCTAACTCTTCGGGGTCAGAGAGGAATTATTACCCCTTTGGCTTTCCATAGCGGGAGGAGTCGCCGCAACGCGAACTCCAAAATCCAGCGGAGAGCTGAACCCGGAAGACAGAGAGAGAGAGAGAGAGAGAGAGAGAGAGAGAGAGCAGCGCTCGTCTCAGGCTCCTCTTCCGGTTTTAAGAGATCCCCCGAACCTGAGACGGTTGGCTGCCTCGGCAGCGGCCGGCCCAGATCCGCGAGGCTTTGAAACCAAACTTGCTCGGCTTCCGGTTTTTTTTTTGAGAAGAGCGCGAGTTGAGCTGCTTAATGTAGCGTTACCATGCGCAGCCTCTCGAGGTTGCCATCGCATACTACACCACTAACACTTCACCAAGAAAGTCTGCACTTTTCCCCCGTGATGAAACGGGAGCACGTTACACACATCTTTAACTCTTTCTCTCTCATTACTTACCTCACCTTTTCTTTAAAAAGGGATAGAAAAGTTAAGAGATTTTGAGAAAATATCGAGTAGAAATGAAGCGTTTTTGTCACACAAACAACAGACATGCAGTCTCGCTGGAGATAATAAAGCTGGCGGCGTGGTTCACAGGTGCCATTTATATATCATGCGACGCGCTTAATTGCCACGTAGAGGCATGATTTTACACAAGCTTCAGATACCGGTCACGCGCGCAAGGCGTTCCCATACTGTTGTG
>CM022752.1:36262927-36265427 GCA_012411365.1 Ameiurus melas
TCGGAATATTAAACCTGACATTTAACATATTGTTGTTAAGGTGTGCAAGCCTCACATAAAATGGCTGAAGTTGATCTGGAGAGGATGAACCAGTACAAGACCATCATTATGAAAGTTTCCAGAGCTAAAAAGATGGACCCAGCTGTGATCGCAGGAATCATATCCAGAGAGACGAGGGCTGGATCGTGTGGATCAGGGCTCGTTGATGGCTGGGGAGATAACGGCAATGCCTTTGGACTTATGCAGGTTAGTTCAAACAACACTTGTGTAATGCATTTAAGTATAGTGAAATTGACATTGTAATATGGATATATTACAATACAATGGTGTTCTAGTCATTCTTTCTATAATTGTATAATTCTGCTAGTCTGAGCTGAAATTTATCATGTTGCACCAAACATTGTTATGGTTCTACCTTAAATGATTAAATGTTGATCTAACACATGAGGTACATGGCAGATGATGTGTGATACCATTTTCTTTAGGTTGACCAACGCTACCACTGTCCAGCAGGAGACTGGGACAGTGAGGAACACATGATCCAAGCTACTGATATTTTAATCACTTTCATTAAAATAATTCAACAAAATTTCCCAAACTGGTCCAAGGAGGATCAATTCAAAGGTATAAACTGTCACATTTGTGTCATTTCTGTTGCTGTTTTGTTAAAGACAGGTAAAACGATATGTGGATGTACTTAAGTTCTTGTATGCTACAATAAATAGACTTGACATTTTGATTGATTGACGGTCAAATAGTGTAGTGTGACAACTGTCTCTATAAGTATAGACGAGAAGGTACACTTTTTGTCTTATTAACCTTAAGAGAGAGCGAAAAAAGAAAGGTTGGTGAGGGAACAACTGTTTATAAGTCTTATAACATAAGTGATAATAGGAACTAACTTTCGCAGACAGTCCACAACAATCAGCATGGGTCTAAAAGGATTTTTAAAAATGACGACGTGTTATTCTTTCATACATTTTAAAAAATGAAATAATTGACAAATCTCTACGAAATAAAGGGAATAAAATAGAAAAATAATCAACTTCAGCTTGGTAACAGTAACTCTGCTTCAGGTTTGGACGCATCACACCACTACATCCTTGATTGCTTTTCTGTTACATAATGCTTCATCATGTCTTGTTCCATACTCACCTAATTGTTACCTTTTATGCTTTGTCCTGTGTCAGGAGGAATCGCAGCCTACAACGCTGGCCCAGGAAATGTCTGCTCTCATAAGGACATGGACATCAAGACTACAGGGAAGGACTATGCGAATGATGTAGTAGCTAGGGCCCAGTGGTTCAAACACAATGGCTTCTGAGCATTATATCTCAAACACAATGGCTACTGAGCATTATATCTCAAACGCAATGGCTACTGAACATTATATCTCGAACACAATGGCTTCTGAGTATTATATCTCAAACGCAATGGCTTCGGAGAATTAAATCTCAAACGCAATGGCTTCTGAGCATTATATCTCAAACGCAATGGCTACTGAACATTATATCTCGAACACAATGGCTTCTGAGTATTATATCTCAAACGCAATGGCTTCGGAATTAAATCTCAAACGCAATGGCTTCTGAGCATTATATCTCAAACGCAATGACTATTGGGCAATATATCTCGAACACAATGCCTGCTTCGCAATATATCTCATGATGCACTGCATAAATACACTACTTTTTGAATTTATCCTCATATTGCATTGATGGATCATGTGGATGATTTGTGACTATGCATTTCTTCCTAAGTATCAATCATAGTAATTACAGTATTAGTGTTATGAAACGTATTTAACAATAAAATATACAATATGTTCATTAAATAACCTGTTGATTAATTGTAGTGCAAACAGTGAATGTGACAGTAGAATGTGGTTTTTCTGAGGTGTCTTTGTTATACTGTGAGGGGCATTTAGTTTTGCTGGCATGGTTTGTATCCACTTTTTTTTCCTTAAATAAAGTTATTGCAATTCAATACAAAGTACTGATCAGCTTTATTCCATAAAGAAACTTTTCGATCTGGATGGGCGTGGTCTCTTCCAGGATGACTCTACCCCATCCATAGGGCATGAGGACTCACTGAATGGTTTAATGAGTGTGAAAATGATCAAAAATCATATAATTGGACCTTCACATTCACAACATCTCAAATCCAACTGAACATTGAGTAGTTGTAGAATTGGTCTCATTCAATCTGTTCAGGCTGATCCTTGTATCTCAACATTTAACATTTTACAGCATTACCATTATCATTATTGTCTTTAGGAGGAAAGCTCCCCCTCTTCAGCCATGTTCTCCCTCTCGCAGCACGGGGAGAACATGCAAACTCCACACACACACACGGCCCTGGTGGGAATACAATAAAAATGTAATTAAATTAAGCCATGTGTGTATGGAGTTTGTGTGTTCTCCCGTGCTGCAGGGGTTTCCTCCGGGTACTCCGGTTTCCTCCCCCAGTCCAAAGACATGCATGGTAGGCTGATTGGTGT
>CM022752.1:36270427-36377927 GCA_012411365.1 Ameiurus melas
GTTTATTAAGTCTTTGAGTATGTCCTGCTACATGATTGGCCGCTTGGATAACTGCATTAAAGAGCAGGATGCTAAGTGTCTGTTTTTTCTTTTCGGTTTGATTTGTAGCTGCGTATTCGGCAGCACTATTTTGCAGCCGTATCGTATGTGGATGCCCAGGTCGGGAAGATCCTGCAGGCCCTCGATGATCTGGACCTGGCCAAGGAAACCATTGTGGTGTTCACCTCAGACCATGGTTTGTGAATTCCCCCCCCCCACCGGCTATAGACCCAAAAGGCTGTAGATATATGGAGTTGAGTGCACCTCGCACTTTACCTTTTAATTTAGCAATTGTTCTAATTAACAAAACAGAATTGTTACATATTAAAGTCCCTACGTTTTGTGGCGTTTAGTATGAATATGTTCACTTTCAGATTATCTGTAAGCGTGCTCCAAAGCAATGACAGAATTCACATTTAAAAGATGTACACGTTCAAGACGTACAGTATTCTCTACCGCCGATATGGATCAACAATTTCGATGACATTATTGTGCACTTTAGCTTCTCATTTGATTTTCTGTCCAATCAGATGCTCTTTAGAATCTGAAACATCCCGCCCCGAACATTGTAACTGCCACCTCGCCAAAGTTGCCGTTGTCGAGCGAGAGCAATCGTATCAGCATGCACGGGTCGAAAATGTATTCTTGGCCGTTTAATGCGTGTCACTCAATATGTCCCGCCCTGCAGCTATATCAGTAAAGCATGAACATGCACTATTTGGTGAATTGGTTTTATGAAGTCACCTAATATATAACCCCCCCCCCTCAAATACTTATAAAACCTTTCTCATTCATTTCCTAAGGGTATACAAACTTTGCACCTAGTTGCCAACTGGCAACTTTCTGCCACTAGATGGCAGTTTTGAAACATCAGATGTCTCCGCTCCGCTCCTGTTTAAAGCACAAACTCAGACGATCCTCGTGCACATGCACAAGTGAACTGTATATGAAACACTCTTCTCAGTCCTTGATCTCAGCACACAGACGTCTAACCTCCACCACTGTGATGTTTAGCGTACGTGCTGACTCGCGGACTGCGAAAAGACAGCTCGGTTTTCGTTTGAAGAATTATGCTAATGCGACAGCAAATCCTTAATCATACGAATCAAAGAGTCATAGGCTCCTTTTAATGAAGCAGTCAGTAAAATGAGAATGTGTATCAGATCCTCACTGCGGCGTGTGTTCCAGGCTGGTCCCTCGGCGAACACGGCGAATGGGCCAAATACAGCAACTTTGACGCAGCCACCCGTGTGCCGTTAATAGTCTACGCTCCAGGTGTGACCTCGCCCCTGCCTTGTCCCGGGGAGAAAACGTTCTCCTATGTAAACGTGTTTGAAAGCACACAGGAGCGGTTTGACGAAGGTAAGCACACTTGAGGCGTCTGTCTCGCTCATCGACTGTGCAAGAGTCCTCTGAGAACCGTTAGATGAAGCCAATTCTTCCGTATCTGATTTCAATTTGCAGGGAACATTTACTGCCTTTTGCTTTTCAATCGAGCACAAACGTCTCCTATGTGTACGCTGAGGCGCTACAGTGTAAAATTGAATTATTTAACCCTTTATTTATTTATTTTCTTTTCCGAGTCGGCTATCTTGTGCTACACTGTTATGACATCCAGTGAATTAGTATTTGCACTGGTTGAACGAGTCGCACTTGATTTAGATGCCGAAATCGATAAATCTGCATTTTATTTCCGAGTCTGGATTTAATATAACGATTAGTATTAATAGTTCTGTAGCGTAGAGGTGCTGTATTTTATTTTTATTTTTTTTCTTCTACTTGCTGGAACTGTTTTAAAATCTGCAGCTGTGCTCTCGAATTTCATGCCGAAGTCTGGCCCACCTTCCTAAGGGAACACTGCCTAAATCTTGTGTAAGGATTTGTCTAGCTCAGTGCTGCCTACAGCAGAGATTTGTGTAAAGACTTGTATAAATAATTTTTATTATTATTATCATTATGTTCACTTGAAGTGAAGAACACACACATACCTATGTAGTGTCTGGAGTGCTGTGCAAACGTAATCATCATTTGCTCATAGAGCATTTGTGCTGCTTTTAATACAGTACCCATCATTTAATATCTTATTCTCTTTGACTCGCACAGCAGCTGTAATTTGTGTTATTTTTACCGCAGTCAATGACTGAAATCATCTCGCGCGGCTAACAGAGATCCAACTAGAAAACACAACTGGAAAAGCCATCATCGGTGGCCGTGAGATGAGTTTTTCTTTTTTCTTTTTTATGAAGCAGTAGTCGCTAAAAGGCATTCTGTAGGTTTCGGTATTATTTATAAATATCGTCATGCTATGTTTTGTTTAACGTTCCTTTTAGTGTTGTTTTATACCATGTAGAAAAGCATGTTGAATTCTCGAATCTGATTGGTCAGGAGGCTCGGATTTATTATTATTTAACGTCAGCTCCGACGGCTATAATCTATAAAATAACACGGGGGTTCCCAAACTTTTCCAGGGCAAGGCCCCCCCAAATGGCATTAACATTTGACCAAAGCCTCCTTTTGCAACATGTCTTTAAAACACGTTAAAAGTATTACAGACTTGTGAATATACCCCCTTCCCCTTTATTATTATTAATCACATCTTTACATTACATTAGGAATTGATTGTGTGTGTGTGGTTGTCTGAGAGTGAGAATTAATTTTTCCACACCAAATTGTTGAGGCCCCCCAGGCGCCCCCTGGCGGCCCCCAAGGGGGTCGCGGCCCCCACTTTGAAAACCTCTGAAATAACACGCACTTGTTTTTGTTTCTATAGTAACAGCTCAATCATAGGGACTTGTAAGGCAGATGCTTTACATAATCGAATCCTAATAAGAAGCAGATTAAAAATAACGTGTAATGTAACAAAGAACAATGTACTGTTGTGTGTCATTTATTAGTTAAATGACCATTAGATAAATTACATTTATTTGATATTTCTAGTTACGAGTGACCGGTTAGTTTTCTGCTGTGGGTTTTTTTTGGTAACGTGACATGACCCATATTTTTTGTCACGTGAGAAATTTCAAGAGAGAAATAAAGATGGTAGTGAGGCAACGGATGTTTGGATCAGATATATCCGATTTAACTTATCTATCTATCTATTGATCGATCGATCGTTCATTTGTCTCGCGAACAGTCCACAACATTTAAACATGACTAAATGGAAAATGATGCTTGGCCCGTTCAATAGGAGAAGGTTTCAGATTGACCAAGTAATCGACTTCGTGTGGTAACGATAATTCACCTTCATGTCGAGTCACCTAGCCTTTGATTATTTTTCCTATGACCGCACAACCCTGTCATGTTTTATTCCTTACTTATTTAACATCAACTCTTAAACATTGACAGACAGTCCTATCATCTGTGATCTCAGTGAAGCTTGCTTAACTTGTGTCTTTTGGCAGGCTTTTGTCGGTACTGGAAGGCTTCCAAAATGGCGTCTTTTATATAGCGAACATTTTTCTACTCTTTGAGGCCCTGTTGAAAGCGTGTTTTATAGGAACCAAATGCAATAGTTGGAACCGAGGGAACCTGCAAAATGGTCCAAGGACTATACTGGAGCAACCGAGTGCACTAATAGTCGCATATGATGGGAAATAAGTGGTAGCTTTATCGATTTCTAATGTCAGCGTGTGGTAAGCTTGATCTTGCTTTTGTGTGATTCCATCATCCTTGTACTCTGCTTTCCTCCAGGCTATCTGGTGCGCAGCATGGTGGAGTTAGTCGATGTTTTCCCCACTGTGGCGTCCCTGGCCGGCCTCGCCTCCGTTCACCACTGCCCGTTCCCTTCCTTTAAGACTGACCTGTGCACAGAGGGTTCGAACCTTGCACGTCTCCTCAGGCGCCGCGAGCAAGTCGCCAACCACGAAGCGTACGCCTTCAGCCAGTACCCGCGCCCGACCGACACTATCCGAGATGACTCGGACCTGCCTTCGCTCGCTAACATCACCGTAATGGGCTACTCGGTGCGCTCCATTGATTTTCGCTTCACCCAGTGGGTGGGTTTCGACTCCACTCTCTTCCATGCCAACTTGACCGACGTGCACGCCGGTGAGCTCTACATCCTCTCCGTGGACCCAAACGAGGACGACAACGTCTACTACGAACACCGCGCCAAAGCGTCGACGCTGACACTCGGTACGCGGCACCCGTGGACGGAAAGTCTCAAAGAGCACGTGACGTACATCAGAGAGGTTTTGAGAAGGAAAACGGATTGACAGCTGACAAATTTGTATAGTAACAATTTATATAGTTGCTGCTCTGAGAAAGGGAAGAAAGAAAACCCCGTCTTAAATGTACATATTTTGTTGAGGGAGCACGTGGCCGCTAAATAATTGTGTTGAACGGAGATGGAAATGTAACACAACCAGGAGCGATGCATTTCATTTTAACAGTCAACGATGAAGATTTAATTCTTGATGAGGTCTTTAAAACTGAGACCTGTGCAGATTTTAGCAGTGTCACAAAACGCATGGAAAAACGTACTTAAATCTACAATTTAACGTCGTACTCTCCTGCGGCAGAGTTACCACGGAAATACAGCGGAGAGGTTTAAATGTGAAAACTCACAGATTATGTTACTCAGGTGCACCTCAGACAATAGTTTAACAGTGATGAATGTTTTGTGCGACGTCAAGATAAGGGAAATGATTCCTCACACCTAGCATGCCTTCACCCGGCACTCGGTGTTTTTTTGCACATTTCAATTTTTCAGATTTCGTTTGTCTGCTTGTTAATTGCAACACCGTTCACACCCACGACACATAACATTTTATTTCAGAATACGAACATCATGTAAATATTCACGTGGAAGCCAATAAACGTGTCTATTTTTCAACCCGAACAAAATGCAAAAGCGATAGTGTCTCCATGTGTGTCTGTCCCTTCGCCCCCAAAAACGCATTTTTAAAAAAAATGTGCAGCAGGAGCGTGCGGCTGAGGGTAATCCTCAGGGAGTGTCGACGCATTTGGCGCCGGCAAACAGGCTTCGTTGCCAGCTGCTTTCATTTTCACGGCTTTCGTCTAAAAAGCAAGGTTCGCGCGGTCGGATACGGATCCCCATGCTGATTGAAGCCGGTATATAAACCGCACGCACCAAATTAGCATTTGTGTCCCGTACGCTCGGTATACAAGGCTTTAATTTATTCCTTTTAAGCAAGAAATATGGGTTTAATTTTGTATTGTGTTTTCAGGAATAATTACGCATTTAAAATCGCCACGGTTTTCCTCCAATGGAAACGATTACAAAAAGTGTTCCGTGTGTTTTTATTTACGAGCATTGCTGTTATCCACTTGTCATGTTCTCTCATGTAAATGGGATTATGCTGAAGAAGACAAACATTCTGTGTGTGTGTGTGTGTGTGTGTGTGTGTGTGAGAGAGAGAGAGAGAGAGAGAGAGAGAGAGAGAGAATTTGACTTAGTGATGATAAATGATTTGTATTAACTGCATTAGTTTCAGTGTGATTCCTAACAGGGAATCAATGCAGACACGGTTAGGGATCACTGCTCCGAATAATAAGCATTGATTACCATAACCACGGCTGGGCTAGGTTTGGATCTAACTAATGACGTGCTGGAGACTTGCAAAGTGGAGGACTGGTTGCAAACGTGTCTTTGAAAAATGGATATTTTTGGGTTCGAGTCAAAGCAAAAGCAGCCGTTAACATATCTGAGTGCAATTTTATTGTCCTTCCACGAATAGATAACAGTGACCTGCTGTTTTTGTAGACCCCTTTAACTGTAAAATAAATTCCACCGACCCCCTCGCGACACGTTTATAAACATGATCCGGCTTTGCAAATATTAGGCTCATTATTCAAATGTGTAAAATAATACAGCGTGTCCCAAAGGTCTCCATACATAAGGGAAATTAACAGGGATCTCTTACACCCAACCCATAAGAAAGTCCTGGTGTGTGTGTGAATGTGTGTGTGTGTGTGTGTGTGTGTGTGTGTATGTGTGTATATATATATATCTATATCTATCTATCTATCTATCTATCTGTCTATCTATCTATCTATATATATATATAAATAAAATCTCAATCAGATAACCTTTAAGGATGCCTTTCGAAAAAGAACAGCTTGTTGAACTCATTGCTGGATCGGGAAGCGATGAGCTTTGATGAGCAGGAAATATGAGGGAACCCCCGAAGCACGGGGAGAACATGCATGCAGCGTGGAGGTGGGATTTCAACCCCCAACCCTGGAGGTGTGAGCCAAACGTGCTAACTACTTACCCCCAGGTGCAATAATAACTCTATGAAAGCTAAACGAGTCAATGACTCGATCATGCTGACTCATGATTGTGCATCTAGTAATGTGAGCAAATCACTGGAACATTGGTGTATATCTGTCAAGTAGCAATATTTAAGAAAATTTTAATGGTTGGTCACTCAAAAGAGGAAATGTATATGCATGCCCCTAAGTATGAGCCACCACTGGTGATTTGCACTACTTTTGCAGAATAAAATAATAATAATAATAATAATAATAATAATAATAATAATAATAATAATTATTATTATTATTATTAAACAATCATGGACTCCCTGGCTAAACTGCATGGAACTTAATTTAATTTTTAAACTTTAGTTTATTAAATTTTTATATACCAATGGTGAGAGTTTTGTGTCGTCCTGCAGTATTTTTTTTATTTTATATTTAATTTTGCTTGAGAATTTACAACCATGTCTGTATTTTAACTCGAAAAACTGTTTTTATGATGTTGAGGCTTTCCACTGCAACCTCTGCCAAGCAGCAATATCTTCGCATGGAAACCCAACTCAGTCTTGGAACTAGAAAGCAGCGAGTCCATGTTTATTCTAGCCCTAATGTGGGGCTCTATAAAAGACAGCTGGCCTGTGTTATGAAATAGTCTGTGACCTATTACTTTTGAAATCAAAGCGGTTTTGATCACAAAGGCTTTCATGATCAAGTCAGAGATTTTTTCAAAGTAGAGACCCCAGACACGGCTCGCAAACATCCAGCGAAACAAACCGGCTCGCGAGCAGCCAGAAAACAGGAACTTACTTTCCAGGATCAAAGGAGGACTGAAATTGCAGGACGAGTCTGATCAGTTTACAGTTAAGAGAGAATGACGGGACTGTTTGGACCAGGCATCGTCAACTACGGGCTCCATGGAGCACTCATAACTGTACTGTAGCAGAAGCAATGAACGTGTGACTGAAACTCGCTGTACATCAGCGGATCCGTACCAGACATCTCATCTGTTCAGAATCCATGGCTTTAGTCAAAAGTGGTCTGGACGTTTCCATGATTTAGCCTGTGGAACTCTTAAAACTGAATCGTTTCACCATTTTTTCAAGGTTTCTTTCTGTTAATAGCAGCGATTTCATGTTAAACGAGTAACAGTATTGAAAGTAACCGTTTCCCCCCCCTTCATATGAATACTTTCCTTAGTATTACGTGTTTCCTTTTTAACGAATGATTTTCTTTCAGTATATAATTTGGGAAACAGAGTGGGACTTTCAAGGTGACCTCATCAGCCTATATCACAATATCATTTCAAATAAAGACCTAAAAATAGAGAATTGAATTTTGTTCTTCCAGTGACCTTCAGGAAATTAGGATGACGCAACTTCCTGTTGAACATACGACTAATTGAGGGGTAACAGGGTTGAATCAGTGCTGTATGAAATAAAAGAGAATGATGTAAAAAATGAGCAATTTTTCAAGATCTTGAACGGGTGTCTCATGTTTACGGATGTTTTTCTTTATGAATGAGATGTTAAATGGATTCACATTCAAGTAAAAAAAAAGAAAAGAAATATTTTAATGATTACATTTCAAGGTGAGGTGTAGGTATAGTGAGCTGGGTCAAGCGAAAATACTGTTTTTCCCTTTACTTTACCTCCATACAAGATATGTCCAAACCTATGTGGACACCAGAACATCATACCCATATGTGGTTCTTCCCAAAACTGTTGCCACAAAGTTGGAAGCACACAATTATACAAGTATAGAAAGTCTATGTATGTTGTAGCTTGGAGATTTCTCTTCACTGGAGCAATGAACCACAAACCTCATAGTTCCAGCGAGCTCCATGAACACCTGGTTGGTTTAGAAGAACTTCAGCTGCCTGCACAGAGCCCTGACCTCAACCCCACTGGACACCTTTGAGATGAACTGGAATGCTGACTGCACCCCAGACCTTCCTATCTGACATCAGTACCTGACCTCACTAATGCTCTTGTAGCTGAAGGAACACAAATCCCCACAGCCACGTTCCAACGTCTAGCGTTAAGCCTTCCCAGAAGAGTGGGGGCTATTATAGTAGCAAAGCGGGGAGCAACTCCATGTTAATGACTTTGGATCGGGATGTTCAACAAGCACATGAGTGTGATGGTCAGGTGTCCACATACGTTTGGCAATATAGTGTATACGTATCATATCAATGGGATGCAAATGGAACCCCAATTGGTACACATACATTAAATACTTAATACTGCCAGTGTTATGCCAGTCTACCCCTTGTGCAGGATCCGACCCTGTAGCGTTCTTGGTTTACAGTGAAACAGTCCTGCCCCTGGGTTACCATCATCCTGAAACTGTTTGCAGATCTCTCCCCAGCTTGTATGTTATTACAGATTGTGCAGTTAGGTTTACCCAGAGCTCCTGTGACTCAGATGGATCTGTAGATACTAGTCAAAATTCAAGCCAGGTTTCCTGGTCCACCGGGTTGAGGCATGTCAGTGGGGATGTCGTTCCTTGCTGACTTTCTCCCCAGGGCTCATTTCCTGCTACACACTGCATTATGCGCCACAGTCAGATCCCAGCAACTCTAAACAGATGTGAGAGTTCATGTAAAGCTGCAGGATCACAGAACTCCAACCTCTCAGTGGTAGTGCTTCCTCAGGACATCGCTGTAAGTGAGCACACAGCACCAATTTTTTTTTTTACTTTTTGTTTTAAAAAAAAAAAAAAAAAATTAAAAAAAATAATTAATTAAATAAAAAAAAAAAAAAAAAAAAAAAACTACAGTTGCTCCCGGGTTTTGGCGGCCCCCCACACAAAAAAAAGGGAAAGAAAAATTTATAGAAAAGAAAAAAAAAAAAAAAAAAGGGTTGCAGGTCTTGCTGCCTGTTTTTTTTTCCTAGTCATGTTGTATTTTTTATTTACAAAAACGCTTTACATAATTATACCATGTTTGTATCAATAGTGTCATGTATATCATTGTACAGAGAATAATTTACATCAAAACAGAAGGTACCAAAGTCACAATAAAGCTTAAAAAAAATCCCTGACCTTTTAAAACATTGTAGCTTCCAATCAAATATAGCCGTGATGAAATTTTGTAATAAATAACGTATTAACGCTAAGCAAGGTCCTGCTTATTTCATTCAGGTCTGATTGTTGATGTAGCAGAGGCAGCTGATGAAAACCTGTCACATGACACTACATGTATGCACATTTATTGTAGTTATTGTAATAGAGAAAAATCGTAATTCTGACATCAGGTGTGTTCGAGCCACTTTGGTTGCAGCAAGATGGCAGTGTATACCTTCTCTTAATTAACTACAAAATAGTGGTTAGCACGTTCGCCTCACACCTCCAGGGTCCGGGGTTCAATTCCCACCAGGGCCCTGTGGGTACGGAGTTTGCATGTTCTCCCCGTTTCCTTCGTGTACTCCGGTTTCCTCCCCAGTCCAAAGACATGCCTGGTAGGCTGATTGGCGTGTCTAAAGTGTCTAAAGTGTCCGTAGTGTATGAATGGGTGTGTGAGAGTGTATGTGATTGTGCCCTGTGATGGACTGGCACCCTGTCCAGGGTGTACCCCGCCTTGTGGACGATGCTCACTGGGATAGGCTCCAGGTTCCCCCGCAACCCTGAAAAAGGAGTAAGCGGTAGAAGATGGATGGATGGATGTTTATTCTTTACTTCTAGAAAATGAAGAACAAAGAATATCAGGTGTTTTTTTTTTTTGCTTTTTTTTAAAATATTTTGAATCAATTTATGAAGCTACTGTAAACTTTATCGTTACATATGATATTGTATCTGTACAATGGTATCGTATTTTGTGCAGGCAATTAGTTTGTTTTATTGTAAATAAAAAAGCCAGACAATAACATACTGCATATTCCAAACACATAACTCAAATCAGCTTCTGAGATGAGGAAACCTTCAATTTCGACAAATTTACCATCAATTACAGACGTCGCATCCATTGATTGTGGCATGTTTTCTTACTGACACACCCCCGACTTGGAAACTCAGACCTCAAAGAAAATCCCCACTCGGAAATTACGACGTTGTGCTGCCGTTCAAGTGCGTTCAACTCGAAAAAGCTATCTTTCCGACATAACTTGAACACAAAAAGATTACCAAAACTGTCGCGCCTGTGCAGGCATGTGAAAATGTGTACAAAACAACATTACATGTAAATTATTGTTCACAGGGTTTCCATATTATTGGCACCCTGTCCAGGGTGTACCCCACCTTGTGCCCGATGCTTCCTGAGATAGGCTCCAGGTTCCCCGTGACTGAAAAGGTAAAGATAAGCGGTATAGAAGATGGATGGACGGATGGGTTCCCATATCATCCTATTAGCTGTTAGCCAATGGCTTAAAGCGGATTATTTTTTACTTATGTGCAACCAAGAACAACATGACCAAAAATATACAGAATGCTATGAAGTTAAGCCTGGGGCTGATTTTTTTCTAGCTCAGACTGTAGAGTCACATCTAAGCATGAAATCACTTTAAATGTACTGTAATAGCGGTAATAAACGTGAACGAGGTGGATTACTTTCACAACTAATTTTTCAAAATGTATTTGGAGGAGAAAATAGAAATAGATACTCTAAGCAAGCATTGTACCGTGAAATTATAATATACCCAAATGAATGAGCCGGCTAACAGCATGCGCCGCTTTTATTTTACTGTGTCTTTTTATTTTACGCGTTTACTGTGCTGTTCGTAAGAAAGATGGCATGATTACAAACTTTAAACATAAACAAGACTTAAAAAAAAAAAGTTTGCAAAAGTTATTGCCCAAGTTAAAATAAAAAAAAAAAGATCTAAATCGATTCACTTTGACCTCGCTCGTTTGAACTCAGTACAACTTTTTCATGAAATCTGCTTTTCCCCCCATAAAAGTAGTTTTAATATATGAAGCTAACAGTTCTTGCACAGATATGATGTCTGTGGCATTCATATAAAATGATGTGAATTTGATTTGATGGTTTAAATATAGTTAAAGCTAAAATAAGCAGAAATGTGTTTGGATTGGAAGCCAGGTACTGAAGAAAAATATGAGTCATGAACAAAACAAGTATCCGGAAGGTCTAATGAAAAATGTAAGAAATAGATTTAAAAAAAATAAATAATTTTCTTTTCCACACAACTCATCAAATGACTTGTGCTATGTTGGTTTATTGAAAAAAGAAAGAAAAAAACCTTTTTGAAACTTAAAAAAATGTATGAACAGAAACCACCTGTGATATACACTTTTCATATTGTTTACGGTCTTCTTGCCTTTTATTATTTTTTTTAATGAAATGAGAAATTACACAGTCAGTCATAAAGTATGATTTTATCCGAATGTGCAATTCTCCTTGTTGTTGTTGTTCTTCTTCTTGATTTGAATTATTAAAAGACTACAAGTGTTCAATTAAATCAAGTTACAAATTCAACAGTACTTTAAATGACTTTAAACTACTTTCCAATTCCACACACATGTACTGACTAGGAAATAAAGCATCGGCGCAACAGAAAACCCTCGTAGTATACCAACTTAACCACCATTACAGCTGGATTTCTCTCCCTTTTTCTTTTCTGGGTCCTGCAAAAGCTGCTGCATCTATGTATTCGATGTCTTTTGGCAGTGAAGTGCCTGCTAATGACCACCCTGGTCCAGCAGGGAGTGGGCAGATGAGCAAGAGAGACATGAGGAAAAAATAGAGAGGGAGAGAAAGGCCCACTGTGGCTCACATAATAGCTCAGGATCTCATGCCCTCCATCTGGTGCAGCGAGGGAGCAGCTCCCACAGCATGCCTGTTCCCGACCTGTGGGCACGGCCACTCCATCATTCTTGCTGCTCGCTGCTCCCTCTACACCGACATGGCATTTAGTAATGTCACTCCGCCAGCCGTGGTACCCGGGCCTGGCAAACCCGTCGAGAGCAGTCGGCTTGGCCTGCAAAAAAAGCAATGCGGGGGAAAAGGATGTCCATTATTGCCATTTGTTGTGCTGCAATGTGTAGAGGACAGTGGGACAACCATGCTGGAATGATTATGTGGGACGGCTTTACTCCGTAGGCTATTTAATTGTTTCAATCCATTAGATTGTTCATATTTTACTGTAACACACTCTTTACTAATAAATCTTCCCGTCATGGCTACACATTTCTAATCACAGAACTATCTGTACATTCTGTTGAAATTAGTTGGTACCATCCCGCCCCCCCCCTCTGTCTCTGTCACTCCCAGCTCATATTGGACTAATGAGAACTAACTTCAAAGATGCATATTTATCCATTTTGACCTCCTTTTCAAGTGACAGCTGGCATATGCCGAGTTTCTGTCGCAATTATTTCCGCCGAGGCACATGAAAGGCAAATGAACTAGATGCTTGGCCACCATGCGTGAATCTTCACGTGTGAATAAGTTAATGTTCTACACAGATTTGTCCAAAGACAGCGGAATATTGAGATCATCTCATGATCATCGTCTAAAACTAACAAGCTTGTCACATGCGAGCATGAAGAATGTACGCATACGAGGAATTGCATTTTTTTTACATTTCAAATGAGCCTGAATGCGTGGTAATTGGCTCAGAGCTGTGTACTTTGTAAACAACTCACGCAACTCATAAAATGATTTGGTTGTCCCTGGTGATGTTTAACACACTTACGACAAGCTGTCGTTACAGCAGTGCTGCAGGAACACCTGAAACATATGAGCACATTACCCGAAAGCATCTGTAACGTGCACACGGACGATCGAAGACTTTTATGTTATAGCTTTATAAACCTTGTTGATGCGATATTAGAATAAAGTACGGTTTGAGCCAAATGTGCAACAACGAATCGAATTTCTTAATAATTTCAAGTTTTTATGCACCATTAAAGTGACTTCTTAAAAAGAAAAAGAACAAAACAACGATAAAAAAAAAGAAAAGGAAGAGCCATGAGGGAGGGGGGGGGAGGGACCCCAAATGAAAATAAATAAAAAGCAGCAAAAAACTGGTTAAAAAGAGAAATAGAATTTAATTAATGTCGATTAATAATTAATTAAAGAATAGTACAAAATAAACCGAAGTTGACAAAAATGATATTATATAAAATGAAAATTATAAATATACAAAACAAAACAGAATTTGAAAGCAAAACACGAATATACGTGAGGAAAAACTGTTCGAAAATACAGAATAAATAACATTTTAGAGAGTAAAAGTAGCAAAAGTTGCCAATCTAAAGATTAATGGATCTAGCTTGTGTAGATTGAACAGGAGGAAATAAAAACTATTACTACTCAATCAAATAAATATAAACAAATATTGACGCTTTGTCGTAACTTATCATTTGTTATTAAGCAAATTTCCAAAAATCGCCAAGGAAATGGGCATCATTTTCTGTTTCCATCAGCTATATCTGTTTTTTATTAACAATTACACATATTCTTCATTCATATACCAATATTCACACCTCAACCTCGCTGTAGTAATTTGGTTGTAGCTTTATTATAACAAATCACAATGCTGTCTTCATCTGTAGACAGCAGTGTCTTCTTTCTTCATCTCTCCATCTCTTTGCAGAGCTGATCGAGGGGTTGGTGCCCTTTAGGTGGCCATCTGCTCTGACGGGCTGTCATCTCAGATACTGCAAGACCATCTGTTTGGTCTCCACTGAGGCAGGCCACATCCTTAGGTGGTGGAGAGATGGTAAAACAGGGATGATAATGACCGCTGGGAGCTGGGGTTCGCCACAAGGACCACTCACTCGCTATCTTCTAACATTTATTGGCGAAAAAGCAGCAGTGTGGAGAGACAATGTGGTAGCGTTGGTGATAACAATCATAATAAAGAGCCTGTGGAATTAAACAGAGTCTATCCCTGGAGGGTTGTTAGATTCATCAAAGCACTCAGGCGTGTTAACTGTGATAAAACAGTGGTGTATCACGTCATAGGGCACGGACCGAGTGTCTACTTGTCGAAATGAAGACTGTGAAAATTGTTATACAGCTTTGCAGCCGTGCATGACAAAATAATTAGCAGAGGTACTGGTGTGAAAAAAAATCTTTATAATGCCATTTAAGTGTTAACTACATGCAGGATAAACTGGGTAAATGCTTGTTAGGTTTCTATATAAAAGGTTATAGAGATAAAAAAAAAAAAAAAACTGCATAAGGTACTAGTAATAATACACACACACACACACACACACACACACACACACACACACACACACACAACACATTTTATATATATTAAAAATAAAATACACCCTCCTTCAATTCTATGTTTTTTATTTATCAGGTTATCAGGGCCTAAATAACAATTGTGTGGTCCTCACCAAAGTCCAAAAAAAAAAAAAAAAAAAAAAAAAAAACACAAAAAAAAACCAACACAAAAAAACAAAAAAAAAAAAAACAAAAAACAAAAAACAATAAAATAACAACCAACGTTTAGATTTTGTGATGGCTAGACGACTGGGTCGGCAGGTCTTGTGGGGTGTTCCCTGTTAATACCTACTAAAAGTGATCCAAGGACAACCGGAACCGGTGACAGGGTCGTGGGTGCACAAGGCTCATTGATGCACGTGGGGAGCGAAGGCTCGCCTATTTTGTCCGAGCTTACTGATAGCTACTGCGGCATAAATTACTGAGAAAGTTAATGCTGGCTATGACAGAAAAGTGTCAGAACACACCGTGCATCACAGCTTGCTGTGTATGAGGCTGCATAGCCGCAGATAGGTCAGAGTGCTCATGCTGACCCCTCTTCACTGCCGTAAGCACCAACTATTGTTGATGCACGTGGACCATGGAGCAATGGAAAGTAGCCTGGTCTGATTAATTACGTTTTCTTTTGCATTATGTGGACGACTGCGTGCGTGTGCTTCATTTACCTGGGGAAGAGATGGCACCAGGATGCACTGTGTGAGTGTGATTAAGTATGATGCCCTGGGCAATGTTCTGTTGGGAAACCTTAGGTCCTGGCATTCATGTGGATGTTGCTTTGACACGTACCACCTACCTAAACAATGCTGCACACTAAGAGGTAAAATAGAATAGGTACAGTAAACTATCCATAAGCAACTCTTTCAGGTTCTTGATGTACATTTCTTAAAAATGGTGGCAGAAATGCTCTTTAGGTTGATGACACACTAGAACCTTTTTTTTGTTTGTTTTCTAAAGAACCTTTGGTTTAATGAGTCCTATGGGATGCAATAAAATAATCCTCACCGTAAGTATTACCATTATGTGGAAAGAGCTTTGCAGTGGAACACGATTATTAAATTTATTGTGCCAACAACAAAATGACGGCTTACAAATAGACCAAATGATTCTAAAAATAGACCAGATGATTCTTTTGGGACCAAATATTGTTCTTGTATTGCATCTCTCTAAAATAACTTTTATTTTTGAAGAGTATGGGGTGCACTACAATTTAATAACTTTATTTTAAAAATGTACACATCTCCTGATAAAACTCTCATGTCTGGATGGCCGATAATTAACATGGGACGGGAATTAAATGGATTGTTTCTGTTTCTGTGGGACAGACCTGGATTTTTCCATCACACATGGTCACATGTTGCTTAGCAGAGAACATTACTGGATATTTTACAATTTTATTTACTGATTTAATTAAGGAATTTAAGAACTGACTGAAACGATCAGATCCCTACAGAGTTTTTCAAAAACAGAAGCTAATTTGGTGTGTAATTTTCTCAAAGAATTACCCCAAGTGCCTGCCTGTGTAAATCTAACCCCATCCAAATAGGGCTCAATGCTTTTATGAATATACTGTATACAGTATACAGTACAGCTATCCTACCATGACTTGTCATTAGATAATAGTAAATAATATATGACCGTAAAAACACAAAGCTATAGAGTTTCACTTTTAATTCTTAATAAAGTATTATTTACACTATAGATTAAATGTAGGCACCAGGCAAATACCTACACCCCCTAACAGAACCCAAGTTGTCTTACTAAACCAAGTGGAAGAATGAGGATGGAGACATGAGGTTACAAGTTCTCGTTAAAGGGCTTAAATATTTAATGGTCTTTAATTGTTGGTTAATTAGATCATCTTCTCTGTGGACGCTGTTTGATCCGCAGTGATTGTGCTGCCACCGGTAATTGCTGCTGGTGAGACGGTACTGTATCTTCCTCTCACATACATTAGGATGTCTTCTTTCCTCCCGTAAATATTCCATACTTGTCCATATGTTCCGTACGTGACCACCTGTTCCTGTTAGAAATAACAACTTAATTGTAAATGGATTAAAAGAGTCTCATTTAGTAGTAAACCTAGGTTTGGACCTGCAATTCCATTAGAGCTTTCCTTCATATCAGTATACACAGAACTGCTTTGTAGTATTAAACCCTATCTCATTGAATGACTGTAGCATTTCAGATAGCAGCCAAGTTTTGGCCAAATCTGGTTCAGTGTAGTGTCATATGGGTCTCTTATGGCAGTAGCAAGTGTATTGTGGGCCTAAACTATGTAACCAAACTATGACCATCTACTGTGTGGAATACATAAGTATTCAAATTTATCGCAACTTGACCATATCTCAGAGTACCATGTGAAAGGAATTACCACTACAGTAACTCCACCTAGAGGAGGTTGTCTTTCAAATGTCAGTGATAAGGTAAGTTGGGTCAAGGAAGCAACTAAGAGGACATGGTTAACTGTCAACATGATGCTACCACCACCATACTTCACTGTGTGTAAGGTGTTCTCAGGGTAATGATTAGTGTTGTAGTGCTTTGTACCAAGTTCCAAATGTAAAATTTTGGTCTCATCCAGCCAGAGACCATTTTCCCATGTTTGCTGAGTCTCAAAAATGCCTTTTGGCAAACTTCAAGTGGAATTTGGCTCCATTCTCCTCCATAAAGTCTACAGCATTGTTGAGTCTTTGGGCTATTGTTGTCTTGTGAACAGCTTTTCTAATCTGAGCTGTGGATCTCTCTGCTCCTTCAGGTACCCTTGGCCTCTTGGTTGCGTCTCTGACTAATGCGCTCCTTAACTGCTGAGTGACTGTTTGTTGGACGGTGTCCTTTACTCAGAGTTGCGGTTGTGCGATATTCTTTTCAGTTTTTATTAACAGATTTAATGGTGTCCTGCAGGATGTTCAAAGTTTGGAATTTTATTCTTATAACCTGATGGAAAATTTTCCTGAACTTTGTCAGAATCAGTACTTTGGACTTCATGTTGCTGTTTGTTTAGGTGTGTCCTTTACCGAACTCTTCCAAAAACAGGCATATTTATTCAATTCAATTCAGTTTCATTTGTATAGTGATTTTTACAATTGACATTGTCACAAAGCAGCTTTACTGAAATATATACATTTCCAGTCTAAATTTTAAATTGATGGATTTGTCCCTAACGAGCAAGCCGGAGGCGAAAAAAACCTCCCTATGATGATTTGAGGAAGAAACCTTCTGGTGAAACCATGCACTGTCCACTGATGGAGACCCGAGCGCAAAAAGACACCATACCAACACTGTCCGCATCAGTTGCAGTCCTGTGGCAATTCCACGGTTTCCAAGTGTCCCTGTACTGTCCATATGGGGTCATCCTCAGCAACAGTGACTTGACTCCAAGCGACGAGAAGTCCAGAAGCAGGGCACCAGGACTGTCCAGGATGGCCCAGAGAGCAGAACTGTTCAGGCCCACTTCTATCTCAGGACCAACACGTGTAGAGCATTGGTATCATCCAAAGTCTTCGCAGACCTTGGCATCATCTGGAATCTTCGTAGAGGCTGGTTATGTTTTTATGTTATGTTATATTATCCATCCATCCATCCATCCATCTTCTACCGCTTACTCCTTTTCAGGGTAACGGCGAACCTGGAGCCTATCCCAGGGAGCATCGGGAACAAGGCAGGGTACACCATGGACAGGGTGCCAATCCATCACAAGGCACAATCACATACACACTCACACATCCATTCATACACTACGGACACTTTAGACACGCCAATCAGCCTACCAGGCATGTCTTTGGACTGGGGGAGGAAACCGGAGTACCCGGAGGAAACCTCTGGTGACTTCTGATGACAACTGGTTGCACTAGAACTAATTTAGAGGTGTATGAGACAGGTATCCTTGTCCTCTCTGTGAATCCCTATGCGTATAACTTTTATTTTTATTTGTAAATAATTTTGTTAACTGTAGAGGCTTTTCCTTCCATATCAATATTATGTCCTCTTTTGTGTAGATTCATGACATATAACCCCAATTCAGTCACTTTTATTTCCAAGTTGTAACACTACAAATTATGGACAAGTTTAAGGGGCTGTATAATCGGGCAAGTTTTATACATATAAGCTTTGCCCTGCATTTGGAATCTGGCTTCAATTTAGCCAGCCATATTTTAATGCTTGTGTTGCATTTGAGTTTTGGGTCGAAAGTTCTGATTCATGTCATGCCTGAGATACGGGCCTCATCAGGGTTGAGTTGTGGTTGTATTCAAGCAGCCAGATTCAGATGATTTAATCAGTGTTGTTCCGCAGCAGTATGTGGACCAGATGAAAGCAGTAAGTATGGGCTGGCATTTAGCCATCACTCATTTGCTAAAAAGGATGTGTTTCTGGCTTAGCGGTCATAGTGCCTGTCAAATAAACAGGACATCCTGAGTTTAAATATCACTGGTGCATTTCCTTTATTGGGCAGATGATAACTCACAGGGTAAAGTTCTTCACTAGTGACTGTACCAGAGAGCCAGTTTGTCCCTATAATGCTTTCATTGTTTGCTTTGGATAAAAGCATCTGCCAAATGATCGATATAAATGTTTTGAGTTTTTTTTCACTGGTGGTGTTGAACATTCCATTATGCACACTGATAATGCTTTTACTGTTACTCACAGTGGTGGCAAATGTTTTTGAGGGACAGTAGATAATGTACGGTCAAAAGAAATATTACAAAGTAGTGTGCAGGTGGGACAAACAATGGTGATCAGTGATCGGTTGGAAGGAAACAGTTACAGATAGAATCACTCGCTTTTATTACTTATAAATATCACCAAGAACAGAGTTTAAAACAAAGAAGAAAAGAGTGTGCAGTAGGAGCAAATAATGGTGATCTGTGATTGGTCATTGGGAAACAATGGTGATCAATGGTTGGTTGTCGGAAACAATGGTGATTAGTGATTGGTTGTTGGTAACAATGGTGATTAGTGATCGTTGTCGGAAACAGTGGTGATTAGTGATTGGTTGTTGGGAACAGTTGTGATTAGTTATTGGTTGTAAGAAACAATGATGATTAGTGATTGGTTGTCGGAAACAGTGGTGATTAGTGATTGGTTGTCGGGAACAATGATGATTAGTGATTGGTTGTCGGAAACAGTGGTGATTAGTGATTGGTTGTCGGGAACAATGGTGATTAGTGATTGGTTGTCGGAAACAGTGGTGATTAGTGATTGGTTGTCGGAAACAGTGGTGATTAGTGATTGGTTGTCGGGAACAATGGTGATTAGTGATTGGTTGTCGGAAACAGTGGTGACTAGTGATTGGTTGTCGGGAACAATCGTGATTAGTGATTGGTTGTCGGGAACAATGGTGACTAGTGATTGGTTGTCGGGAACAGTGGTGATCACTGACGGGCTGTTGGTAACAGTAGTGATCAGTGATTAAAAAGTCACTAGATTTGTTCTTAAACCAGGTTACTAATGAGGTCTAAAATGTCACCAAATCCAATGACAAAGTCACTACATCGGAAACATTGGTTACATACTCATATTCAACTTTATACCTATGTTAATTTGTAGCACTTTTATTTTGAATCACTATTTAAAAATAAGAATGAACCTACATCACTTGTGTAGTGCTTTTATTTAGCATCTGTGTAGCATTAGTTATTGGTTGTAGGAAACGATGATTACTGATTGGTTGTTGGAACAGTTGTGATTAGTTATTGGTTGTAAGAAACAATGATGATTAGTGATTGGTTGTCGGAAACAGTGGTTATTAGTGATTGGTTGTCGGAAACAGTGGTGACTAGTGATTGGTTGTCGGAAACAGTGGTGATTAGTGATTGGTTGTCGGAAACAATGGTGATTAGTGATTGGTTGTCGGAAACAATGGTGATTAGTGATTGGTTGTTGGGAACAATTTTGATTAGTGATTGGTTGTTGGGAACAATTTTGATTAGTTTTATTATCTCTTAATAAAATAATCCATGTGAGTATTAAGGGGGCATAAATACAGTGGTGTGAAAAAGTGTTTGCCCCCTTCCTCATTCCTGTTCCTTTGCATGTTTGTCACACTTAAGTGTTTCGGAACATCAAACCAATTTAAACAATAGTCAAGGACAACACAAGTAAACACAAAATGCAATTTGTAAATGAAGGTGTTTATTATTAAAGGTGAAAAAAAATCCAAACCATCATGGCCCTGTGTGAAAAAGTGATTGCCCCCCTTGTTAAAACATACTATAACTGTGGTTGTCCACACCTGAGTTCAATTTCTCTAGCCACACCCAGGCCTGATTATTGCCACACCTGTTCACAATCAAGGCATCACTTAAATAGGAGCTGCTTGACACAGTAAGGTCCACCAGAAGATCCTTAAAAGCTACACATCATGCCGAGACCCAAAGAAATTCAGGAACAATTGAGAAAGAAAGTAATTGAGATCTATCAGTCTGGAAAGGGTTATAAAGCCATTTCCAAAGCTTTGGGAATCCAGCGACCACAGTGAGAGCCATTATCCACAAATGGCGAAGACATGGAACAGTGGTGAACCTTCCCAGGAGTGGCCGGCCGCCCAAAATTACCCCAAGAGCGCAGCGACGACTCATCCAAGAGGTCACAAAAAGACCCCACAACGTTCAAAGAACTGCAGGCCTCACTTGCCTCAGTTAAGGTCAGCGTTCATGCCTCCACCATCAGGAAAAGACTGGGCAAAAATGGCCTGCATGGCAGAGTTCCAAGGAGAAAACCACTGCTGAGCAAAAAGAACATCAAAGCTCGTCTCAATTTCTCCCCAACACATCTTGATGATCCCCAAGACTTTTGGGACAACATTCTGTGGACCGATGAGACAAAAGTGGAACTCTTTGGAAGGTGTGTGTCCAAGTATATCTGGCGTAGAAGGAACACTGCATTTCATAAAAAGAACATTATACCAACAGTAAAATATGGTGGTGGTAGTGTGATGGTCTGGGGCGCGTTTTGCTGCTTCAGGACCTGGAAGACTTGCCGTGATAAAAGGAACTATGAATTCTGCTGTCTACCAAGAGATCCTGAAGGAGAATGTCCTACCATCTGTTCGGTGAACTCAAGCTGAAACGAACTTGGGTTCTGCAGCGGACAATGATCCTAAACACACCAGCAAGTCCACCACCGAATGGCTGAAGAAAAACAAAATGAAGACTTTGGAGTGGCCTAGCCAAAGTCCTGACCTGAATCCTATTGAGATGTTGTGGTATGACCTTAAAAAGGCCGTTCATGCTCGAAAACCCTAACGTAATTACTGAATTATGACAATTCTGCAAAGATGAGTGGGCCAAAATTCCTCCAGGACGCTGTAAAAGCCTTATTGCACGTTATCGCAAACGCTTGGTTGCAGTTGTTGCTGCTAAGGGTGGCCCAACCAGTTATTAGGTTTAGGGGCAATCACTTTTTCACACAGGGCCATGATGGTTTGGATTTTTTTTCACCTTTAATAATAAACACCTTCATTTACAAATTGCATTTTGTGTTTACTTGTGTTGTCCTTGACTATTGTTTAAATTGGTTTTATGTTCCGAAACACTTAAGTGTGACAAACATGCAAAGGAACAGGAAATGAGGAAGGGGGCAAACCTTTTTCACACCACTGTAGTTCACTTAATTCCAGGGGCATTAGAATTACTATAGTAAAGACTCCTAAACGTAGACTACATTTAATTATTTTCTGCAACTTTTAAAGCTTTTTCTCTGTGCATCATATGCGATCTTAATACCAAGGTGTTGAGGTCTGGTGTTAAAGCATGAATGTTGACAGTGTATCTAATAATTCCGAATAAATCCTTGGCTTGGCTTTTCCAATGATTAAAACTTTTATTATTATGCACGAATAAGGGAGGTGATAAGGTATGTAATTTGTAATATTAAAATAAAATATCTCGGTACATTTAATTTAGGGCAGGATATATCCCTCTAGTTCAGCTGGCTGGTTTCTTGTGGTCCATGAGCTCTCCAAAGTTGAGCAGTCCTGATTTAAAGGCTATGAAAATAACACAAGTAATACTGCTGTATTTCTAGCCTGTTGCTTCAAAGTCAATAATGAAATGTCATTTCATCCTGTGGTCTGTTTCTGATCTTATTCACCAAGTGTAATGATGAATTGGCATCGCAAGTGAAATGGAATGCCATGTTTTTTGATAATTTATTTATTTATATTTTTTAATATTAGTGATTCTGAATGTGTCATGCAGTTTGGCATTTCATGTTTGACCTTCTTGGGTGCATCAAAGGAAGTCGCCGTAATTATAATCTTGATTCATGGCGGAGGATTTGGAGCAGGAGTTGCCATTAGGCGAAAAATTATCCTGAAATAATCACAGCGGATACATATTCAGTGGGTGAGCAGGTCTCAGCCGAAGTTCAGAGCATGAGAAAGTGGAAAATTGAAGTGGAAATAGGATATATTAAATAAGTGAAAAAGAACATTGTGTGGATGTTTGTGGTACTCCATTACAGTGATATATAGGCTAACCTTGCTGCAACCCTTTCAATTTCCATATGATTATAAAGCAGTAATTGCTCTGACATTTTGAGGTTGTGGGTTACTAGGATTTTGGCTCAACTTTAGCTTCTCTGTACTGGAATCGAGCGTTTTGTGATTGCTGGATGGCTTCACTGGAAAAATCTGTTTCCTTGACTGATCAAACTGGATCTCTGTGGTTTCAAAGGGAAGAAATAATTTTCTAGTGTGAACCTTAGTTATTGCAAACACCAAAAGCCTTTGTTGATCTATGCACAGTCCCTGTCATTTAATATTCCTACATATAGTATTCCAACAAAAACCATAGAAGCCTTCTGCATAAAGAACGTGTCAATGAAGTATCTTTTTGGCCACGGTGGACTGCATAACCCTGATCGCAAAACCACCTGTGATGAGTCTCCTGCCACGATTATACTGCAGAATTATACATTTGAAACAAGTTTTCATTTTTTTTGATAATATGTGTGTCAAAATTGAGTCATAATTACAAATAAATAGATTACGATCCAAAAATGAGTGTAGTGAGATTTACCAAAATTTGACAAATTCACACCTGCATTGAATGAGATCCACAAATATGTGTTACTAGTTTCACAAAGATAAATGAAATTGATAAATAAATAATATGAGATTTGCAAATACAATTTTTTATTTTTTTTTGCAAATATGTTTTTATGTCACAAACACATCTCTGTCTTGTATTCATTCACGAATCGCTGCATGCATTTGTGGATTTTGAATCATTTCTAACGTCAAGAGTTCAAAATCCACAAATAGTTGGACTCCGCCCACCGTCTACTCAAGCCAATCGGATAACAGTCACACTGCACTGACCAACTGTAGCACGGTCTTGCTCCGACCAATCACGTTCTGTTTTACAATCAGGACGGGAACATACTTGGAAATCCATCCATCCATCCATCTTCTACCGCTTACTCCTTTTTCAGGGTCGTGGGGAACCTGGAGCCTATCCCAGGGGGCATCGGGCACAAGGCGGGGTACACCCTGGACAGGGTGCCAGTCCATCACAGGGCACAATCACATACACACTCACACACCCATTCATACACTACGGACACTTTAGACACACCAATCAACTTACCAGGCATGTCTTTGGACTGCGGGAGGAAACCGGAGTACTCGGAGGAAACCCCCACAGCACGGGGAGAACATGCAAACTCCACACACACATGGCCCCGGCGGGACTCGAACCCCAGACCCTGGAGATGTGAGGTGAACGTGCTTGGAAATGTTTTTTATTGAATTTCTAACCTTGTTTTGGCAGTGTGCAAAGATCAAAGTTATATGAGGAGGCAGTTTAACAACCGCAGGTGTAAAAAAAATAGTCAGTCTGCCTAAAGATGTCTAAAAGCTTGTTAGCTAAGTTTGTTTTTGTCATATACTGACTTTGATAACGTTGTTGGATTTATGCATGTCATAGAGACATACGTAAGTCTAATTACAGATACCGGCCAGCAGAATGTCCGCAATGCTCCTGCGCCATTACTTAACCATCACATCACATAGCTAGCATGAACTACAGTAGCTCTTCTGTGGGATTGGACTAGACGGGCTAGCCTTCGCTACCCACGTGCATCAACGAGCCTTGAGCGCCCGTGACCCTGTCGCCGGTTCACCGGTTGTCCTTCTTTCAACCACTTTTGGTAGGTACTAACCACTACATACCAGGAACACCTCACAAGACCTGCCGTTTTGTCGATTCTCTGACCCCGTCACCTAGACATCACAATGTGGCCCTAGTTAAAGTCGCTGAGATCCTTACGCTTGCCCTTTTTTCCTGCGTCCAACTCATCGACATTGAGAATTGACTTTTCCTGTGTCAGGTGCCATTGTAAGAACATAATGTTATTCACTTCACCTATCAGTGGTTTTTATGTTCTGGCTGATTGGTGTAAATGTAGTAGATGAAAAAATATTCAGAAATGCTTTGGAGCACATACGTTACTTAACGTATTATTAAATATCAAGTGTGAAATGAGTTGACTTTTTTATACTGATACTTGATTAAATAAAACTCCTCTTGGTAGTACCATTCTTTTTTATTTTTCTATCCTGCTATAGTTGGTCAAAGGTAATAGCTTGGTAATATTCGGTTGATTTCCAGTTGAAGCTGAGAGGCTACTTAGCACTTAACTACTGAGCTCCAAGCAATAACAGGATATCAGCTGGGATTCATTTACTCTCGCATCTACAAATGTTAAAAAAAAAAGAAAGAAAAAGAGAGAGACAAGAGACAATTTACAGATTTTCCCTTTCTTCTCCACTTTCATGGTGTATTATTTATTCTCCCCAATCGCTTTTATGAATAATACCTATGTGTATATTGTGGCTTTCTAAACCTATTTCCCCATTGACCTATCGGTTAGTGAATGCCTCCATGGTCTACCTCAGCAATCCCAAATCGTAATTATACTACATGCCTCTCTGTCTCCTCATGGACATAATCTAATTAGCCTTGACCTCATTTTACCCCCGTACTTCATTTTTTTTTGTTTTATATATATATATATATATATATATATATATATATATATATATATATATATATATATATATATATATATATATATATATATTGCTTATACTGTAATGCCATATTTCCCCTGCAATAGATGTCATATATTATGAAACCTCATTTAAGCATGTTTTACAAGAGGCCCGTGTACGTTAAAATCATTTATGCATGTTAAATCAACCATCGTCATAAACGTAGTTAATGAAGAACAAGTTATAAAAAGACTGCGCCAATTTTACAGAGGAAAAAAAATCAGCTCCTCCAGCGTGCAGCATTTCTCTTGGTAGTTAAAACGCTGAAACTTTTCATAACACATCAATTGCACCGTGTCCGACACACACACACACACACACACACATACACACACACTGGAGCGGCATCTTGTTCTTGGTAAGGGAAGCGGAAATGAGCGTTCTAATGACAGGCCCTGGGGCCCAGCTGCCGGGGGTCTAATCAGTCAGTGGTCCTGAGCACTGCGTCTCTTCCTCCATCTTCCATATGTAATTAAAATCCAGTCAGAGCTGTATCTGATCTTCCCTCCTTTAATGAGACACTGATGCACCCAGACTTCACATTAAACATTTAGCAGGCACGGAGAACAACTTTTGGCTTACTCTCTAAAGAGCAGGAGGCATAAAATAAGAAAGAGGATGATGTAGGGAGGATGGAGGGGAGTGAAAAAGCCAGTATGTAGTTGGGGGAGGTTGGCTCAAGAGTTTTGCTCACACGAAGCTGTGGCATCATTACAAATGTTACTGCCTTTGCTTATGTTCCTAGAGCCGTTGGATATGGCCAGCGGCGTCCACTGTATGGAAAGCATGAAAGCATGAGGGATGAGCGCTAGAAGAATAAACGAGGCATAAACTAGGTTTCCATATAAAAAACAATTGCCAGTTGCCTTTCATTTTGAATGTTAAATTTTATTATTAGTGTAAAACACAGAAATATCAGGAAACACGTAAGAAGCATTATAGTGTTTGTTTACTTTCATGCTTGTAAAATCTTATCGTCTTTTGTTTGTTAACTGTCCTTCCGAAACTGTTTCTCATTCAACCACAGCAACTGTTCAAAGCCATGCGGCAAGCAACAACTATGTAATAATTAAGCAATAAAACATTTTGGAGCATGCTGTTATAGGAAAGTAATCATGGATGGGGTGGGGTTATGAAGCTTGGCACAAAGCAGAGTTGATTATTTTTCAATAATAGGTCTCAAAGGGCTTTATAAACCTTTTAGACTAACATAATGTCCAAGGATCACAGTACATAATAAAGAACATTTAATATATATATACGTATTGAAGTACATATTGAAGAACAGTAGGTCTGATATGTACCACAGTGCTGTGAAAATGCATTTGCCTGATTTCTTCTGGTTTTGTGTAAGTCCATCCATCCATTCATCTTCTATACTGCATATCAGGGTCTTATTCAGGGTCACGGGGAGACCTGGAGCCTATCCCAGGGAGCATGGGGCACAAGGCAGGGTACACCCTGGACAGGGTGCCAATAGTTTTGTCTTATACTAAAGTGTTTCAGAAATTAAAACAAAATCGAAGATAAAACAAAGGCAACCAGAGTAAAGACAAAATACAGTTTTTAAACGATTTATTGAAGCAAAAAAGTTATCCAATACCAACTGGGCCTGGGTGAAAATGTATTTGTGCCCATGTAACTCCCCAAATGTATGAAACTGTATCCATTTTTTAAAATTTCATTTTATCAAGTGCAGCCATACAGTACAATTAGTAATTCAGCGATATGGCACAGGTATACATTTCTTACAAGGCAGTCCATGGCTTCCAATAGCCTCTCAGTGTCCACACATATTTCCCCCTCATGGGACAAAATGTTAAGTAAGGGTTGCAGCCACCAAGACAGTAAGTAGACAAAAAATTGGGGCACAGTAATAAACAATAGGACTGTGTGATTGACTTCAAGATGACATTCAGATTTAGATAACAAAGAGAATCTACTCCAATTCCTACAACAAATCACATGAGAAAATATGAGCTGCATCTCTTAAAATATTGGCTGCATCTCTGATCAGTCTTCTCCTTGTCTGAGCTGAAAGTTTAGAGGGACGGCCAGGTCTTGGTAGATTTGCAGTGGTCTGATACTCCTTCCATTTCAAAATGATCGCTTGCACAGTGCTCCTTGGGATGTTTAAATCTTTTTGGATCCAAATCCAGCTTTAAAATTCTCCACAACAGTATTACGGACCTGCCTGGTGTGTTCCTTGGTCTTCATGATGCTCTCTGCGCTTTCAACAGAACCCTGAGACTATCACAGAGCAGGTGCATTTATACAGAGACTTGATTACACACAGGTGGATTCTATTTATCACCATCAGTCATTTAGGACAACATTGGATCATTCAGAGATCCTCGCTGAACTTCTGGAGTGAGTTTGCTGCACTGAAAGTAAAGAGGCCGAATAATTTTGCACGCACGACTTTTCAGTTTTTTATTTGCTAAAAAAAAGTTTAAAATATCCAATAGATTTCGTTCCACTTCACAATTGTGTCCCACATGTTGGTGATTCTTCACAAAATATAAAAATTTTATATCTTTATGTTTGAAGCCTGAAATGTGGCAAAAGGTTGAAAAGTTCAAGGGGGCCGAATACTTTCGCAAGGCACTGTATATCATATCTATAATTACACACGCTTATTTAACGTGGGAGCATCTGCCATACAAATTCCTGTGTAAGTTGTTACTGTAAAACCAATAACAAATTAGAAAGAGTGCATTAATGTAAGCCTTGTACTGCTGTCAGAGCTGCTGTTATCCAACACCTTCTGACCAATCAGAATTCAATAACACTATATTCAACAAAGATAGTGGATTGTACACGGGATATGAATCCGCTAAATTTAAATGTTAGTTCCTCAGAAGTGGAGAGAGATAGCGAGAGAGAGCGAGTGTGAGAGAGAGAGAGAGAGAGATGGGGGTCTCAGTTTTTCTCTTAAAATTTGAATATCTACTTCAGCTTCTCTCTCACTAAACCAGAGACCAGAGACAGAAGGTGCACTCTGTTGTCATGGCAACACACCAGAATGCTTTGCTATCGTCCATCTCCCCCCCCCCAAAAAAAAGACATTTGAGCATTTTTGCATTCTGCATTGTTTAAGGTCATATGAACCACCACATATTGTAAGACACAGTGAGATAAGAAAACAACTTGATTAGCTCGTTGTCCTAATTAACCTTAAGCCTGATGTGTTTTCATTTCTAACTTCCATCTATGGATTTTAAAACCCTTTTCAAACATGCAAATGAAAACTTCCTAGCAATTTAGTCAAAGTCAGTTCCTGATGTGGTAGCAAAACTCTTTTTTTTTTTGATGATATACGATAGATAAGGTTTTCAATAGGTAGCCGTTTATTTATCAACAATCCATTTATCTATATAAAAAAAAACCCTGTGATTTTAGAAGAGTCTGTAATATTCAGGGCCAGCGGGAAGGCTACGACCTTGCTCTATTTCAATAAATAAACAAACAAATAAATAATAATGATAAAAAAGCAACATTTTTGCCATCCATATTTTCTTATTCATGATCAGAAAGACATATGCAAATTCAGTAGTATTATAACATACTGTAATATGGGCACAAGTCGGAAAACCAGAATAAATTTGGAACAGAAAATAAGTCTCCAAAGCGCGTAATACAATCAGCAGGACTTCATCAGATTGATGCTCAAACACAGCAGGGTATAAACAAACCAACTCATCAAGGAATTAACACAGAACAGGTGAACACAATAGGGCAAGAACTCAATGACAGGACAGAGCAGAGATAGAAGTAGAAGCAAAACAACAAGTCAAATGGCAAAACAAACAAACAAAAGCACATGACAGGAAATTAGCAACACGTGCTGAGAGGGGAATTCATGAAACAGACACGAGTGATTATGACTGATGTTCCTTACCTGTTTTTCAACAAGTGTGTTCCTTAGGGTGTATGGGTAATAGATTTATATCTATAATGAGACAACATGCTAATAGGTTCGTAATGGTAACAGTGAACTACTGATAGAATTTTACATTGATCAAACAAAGGCATCCACAAAACAAGTCAAAATTCTCTATATTTGGTATGATCTGAATGTACTTCAAAAATCTGCACCATTTCGAAATAACATAACACCAAATAATAATGTAGTGCAGAAATAGAGTGAGGGAGAGAGGTACACAGGATGTCCTATGTTGTCAGCACTGTTTGCATGCAGCTAATCAAGAGTGGCATGGCAATTTTGTCACCGGCCGAATTGGCACTGATGATGCCCGCAGCTTGCCCAAGATTGATTAGGCACATCAAGGGAGCCGGTGTTCCACAGGGAGCCGGGCAGAGCAAAATATGGATTTGTCGACGTCCTCGTAGGCCTTCATTTGTTTCCATTATGCCAACTCGTCATCAGAACTCCCCAAACAACAGTGGCCAGATGTCGTCTCTCTGGGGAAGAAACCTGGCCAGACTGTGCTGATTTATTCTGTTCTTTTTTTTTTTTTTTAACCATGTGAAATAGCTGAGAAGTGTAGAAGAATGAGCTGAGAGTGGATTATCATGCATGATCAGAATGGTAACAGAGCATAAAGAAAGGAGGAAAATAAACAGCGTTGGGTTTATTTCCAATCAGTACTAGCACGGTGTAGGATTTCAGTTACGCCACAGACACTTAAGGTATGTCGTAACTAGCGGTAGACCGATATGGGTTTTTTAATGGCCGATATGAGGCTGATTTATTTATATCATTACAGTAAAAGAAACGTACAGAAAGTTGCTGAAACGAAATGAACATATTTCTGAACGTATTAATATTTATGTAATATTCTCTGAAGGAATTTGTACAAATGAAAATAAATAGGTTTTAGTGCAGCTTCTAATTGTGTCTAGCTGTCTGTGCCAGCCATCTAGCAGAATTAAAAAAAGAAAATACATTTTAGATAAAAACTTATGTATAATTTGAGTTTCCAATTGTGTAAATAATACGTGCTGCTGTAATCCAGTAGCTTGTTATAGATAACATTTATCATTTATTTAATGAATAAATCCGACCAAGAGTCATTAATTAAAGACAAAAAGAGTATGTGTAATTCCACGTATATTATCTATAATACTTAGTTACTCAAAAATCACATATACTTTCTTATGTCAAAGTATAGGATATTATTTGAAGAATATAGATTTATGTCTGTTGTGTTTTGCTTGTCTGTGTCTTTGTAAAAAAATAAAAACAATTTGTCAAGCCCGCATGACAAAAGGCATGTGTATGTATATATATATATATATATATATATATATATATAGATATAGATATATATATATATATGTATATATATATTTTTTTGTTACCATTACATACTTAAAAAAGAAAAAGCAACACGTAGCTTAGCATGAAAAAAGTCCGGAACACATGAAAATATACACTACAGATGATATCACATGAATCCTGAACAATTAAATACAGCGCACATGGATTTAAAATCTAGGAAAACTTACCATCTCACATTATGTCGCGTACAATCTTCTGGTCTCATCCAGCTCACTTGACCCAGCTTTTGTTCATCGGCGCACAGACTTTTCATTCAAATGTAATGAGCTTATTTTGATTTTGTTATTGGGAAAAAGTCTATCTATCTATCCGGCTATCTGTCTATCTGTCTATCTGTCTATCTAATAAAGGCAGACTTACAGTAGAGATACAGAAGATGTCTATTTGAATTGGAAATGGTATGAAAAACAAATCTCTTAATATTGTTATTTGCTCACCAATTTTGCAAATAGGCCAGAAAATGTAACATTTTTATAGGCAGATGTCGGTGCAGGAGTCACTCAGATCAGAATTAACAGCAATCTTTGCCCTAGCACACTCCTAATAACAATGATGAAGGGCTCTTATTCAACAGTCACATCCAACCACTTTATTATACATTTAAAAGCGAGGTCCCCTTGATTAAGTCATAATCTGCTGTGAAATATCCACCGCAATAACAGTAAAAAGCTCCGATTTGATTTGACGATGAGGCACAGAGCCATTGGTGGAATCTGTTGATATGATTTACTACAGGCGGCGGTGAAGACTAACTCGCTGCTCTGGGCTCGGCTGATGGATCTCAGCAGGAGCGGCTGGAACAGAGTCCAAAACACTGCTGAGGAACTGTTAGCAAAACACACAGGCCTGTTGACAAGTCTGACTTGGATATAAAAGCAAACGGAAAAAAAAAACCCTGACTTTTCTCTACAAACTCTCCCAGCCCTAGCCCTAGCAGTTTGTTCTGCTAAACGAAAAGAAAGACACATGCCATTCTTTTCCAACAATCAAACGCCAGAGTATCCACAGTACGATGCAGGATGCTTCTCTCTTCGACAGTGTATTGAAACATCCTATTAGACTGTCGTGTTGTATGACACACATGTAGGTCGGGCGATGAATTAATCATAACTCTTGGGCGTACTCATTGCCAACTACCTGACGATTTTGTCTGTGCCAGTCTCGGTGGGAGCTGAAGGGCTTGTAATTCCGTCAGTCTCGCTTTCATGTGTCTCCATGAGGGACTGGCTTGAGTGACAGCTTAATACTCCCAACAATGCTGTTGTCATTGCAAGAGCGTTTGGAGTGGAGACACACTCGGTCGAGGCGGGATGCAGTTATTCACGATGGGACGCTTACTGACAAATCAGGTCCCTGTGAAGACATTTATCGCCCGCTGACAAACACTGACGCTGATTTACTGCTGTCTGTCCGATCTACACAGTTCTGTGAAACTGTTCCCACTGTAGCCTCAGATTCCGGTTCTTGACTGATAAGAGTGGAACCTGATGGGGTCTTCTGCTGGTGTAAGCCATCCGCCTCTAGGTTCAGAGTGTTGTATTTTCTCAGATGCTTTTCTGCTCACCATGGTTGTAAAGAATTGCTGGTTGACTGTATTCTTCTGACCTCTCTCATAAACGAGGAATTTTCACCTGCAGAACTGCCACTCGCTGGAGGGTTTTTTTGCTTGTTTGTTTGTTTGTTTCTTCACCATATTCAAATGAATAAGATAAATTTAAATGTAATACATTAAATTGTATATTAAATAAACGATTTACTTTTATTTTAATTTCGTGCTGTCTTGGAATGGTTAACTATTTTGTTGATGCTCCATAAAAGCTATTCTTAGCAGTGTTTATGGGTGAATATTAATCAGTATCAGTATGAATGTTGGCTTGTTGCTTAAATCCAACTTAGACCGCGTTCACGTGGAAGAATCTTCTCCTCACCTTTCCCACATCTGTGAATCCAGCTCTGCGTTGAGATGTGGCCTTGTCCTCAATTATCCCTGGCAGCTGTGCCTGTTGATCTCCAGCGAAACACCTTTTTATACAGGAAAAGTAAAGTTCATCTTCGGAAAGCCTTCAGGTTGGGGGAAAAACTCCTGTGTTTGTGTTAGTACATTTCTTCATGTGAGAAAGTTCTGAGCCTCCTGTGGCGGTAATCTTGGCAGGTAACAACAAAGGCGTGAGTGTTTGCAAGTAATTGATTTAGGTTTTAAAACCGCAGGACTCTGGGGGGCTAATACATTCCAAATTCGCTTGGTTTATGAATATAAATAAATAAATAAATATATATTTGAATCAAAGACAGAGCTTTTCATTCCTAATGAATTCCTCAGTCAGCGACCTCCAATTTGTATTTTCTTACTGGCAAAGAGAAGACCTTGAGCTCTTGGCTTGTTCAGTAAATTAAGGGAAAATGGTTCTTTTCTTCTGATGGGAGCTGCAGCCATTCCAGGGTCTCATTTGATCTCGGCTTTTCAAGAAGAACACAGGGTTTGGCCGGAGGTGCTATGGCTTCTTTATTTGTGTTGTCATTGTGTTCTGGACTCGGCTTGCTGGAGTGTCTGAACCTGTTAATGTGTATATTTTATACCCTGTGTAGATCAGAGCAGAAGGGCAAGTGGTCTCGAAGCCATTTTTGGCTTGGACAGAAGTGCATTTGAAAATAGTGGACAACAGGAAATGCTTTTTTGCATTAATATTTGAATATCCTATCTAAAAGTCCACAGTCATTGAAGAGTGAGTGGTCAGCAGTCATTTAGTAATTTAGTCTGGAACTGGTGTTGCTACCCGTATAGCCCCAATTATCCTAAAACACTGTGGTATACCAATAAGTGGTGGACGGAATTTCCTGAAAATTACCTCACTGCAAATTTTATTCTCACCGCTGAAGACATCATTTTAAATGTACTGTAGCTAAAACAATACTTCCTAAAGACTTAATAGTTCTAGTTTCCTAAAGTGGTTCTAAATAAGGCTGTGAACCACTTGCTGTATTAATCAACATAGAACTTTCTAGGAAGACAACCTGAGGAACCTTAATGTTGCTTGATGGAACCTTTTTTTTTTCTTCACTTGTTCGAGTCGATTCGGTTTTATTTGTTTAGCGCAATAGACATTGACAACCAATAGACAATCTTACGAGGAACCAACCTCTCTCTTCTGGGTAACACTGGGATAATGGGATTAAAAACGAGTACTCTTTAGTCAAATACTAAGTATGTTGAGAAGATGTTCCGTATA
Organism: Ameiurus melas; assembly: GCA_012411365.1. NCBI lineage: Eukaryota > Metazoa > Chordata > Actinopteri > Siluriformes > Ictaluridae > Ameiurus > Ameiurus melas. Next base: position 36,304,468 of record CM022752.1, read on the forward strand.
CGTAAACATATTGGTATCTTCTTGTTTTGCCACATTCTAACAGAAGAATACAGTCAGGTCCATACGTATTTGGATAATGTCATTTCCTAATTTTGCGGCTGTGCACCACAATGGATTTGAAATGAAGCAATCAAAATGTGATTGAGGTGTAGACTTTCAGCTTTTTTTTCCCCCAAGGGGTTTAATCCATTTCAAATTTATTGTGGTGGTGTACAGAGGCAAAATTTGGAAATTGTGTCGATGTCCAAATACTTATGGACCTGACTGTATTTAGGACATAAATTATTTAAAAATATTTGTAATATCATAAAAATATTTTTTGCTGTAAATATTCAGGTAAAATACATTTTTTGTTGGCTCTGTATAGATATAATAAATGAACTGTGGTGTTAATGTAACATAAGGAAAGCTTTATTGGGATGCTTATGCATTCATATTTTATGTATATTCATCAAGTTTTATTCAAGTTGTTCAGGCAGATAACTGACACACACTGAACGGAACAAATTTAATCTTGATTTTGCTAACATCGGATAAAAATAAAAGGGGTATATTCATAAAGAATGGTTAATGAGTCCATATGTTGCAATCTGGTGCATACTTAAGTACTTAATTGCTGGCTTCGACATGGAACTAAATTTATGAATGTCAGCTATATTGGGGGAAAACTATAGGAATCTTAACCCTTTGTATACAAACTTGCATAATGTCTGTAAGTACTAACAACTATTTTAGATAAATCTGTTAACGCTGTATCGTGAACTCTGTGCAGTGAAATGTCACTCTTGAAGTTGGTGATCTTATGACCTTCTGGACCATATAACCCCTTGATGGAGAGTCTGATTTTCTACCAAGGTTCCTTGTCCATCCAAGGAACCAAGGTTCCTTGTCCATCCATCCATCCCTCTTCTATACCGCTTTATACTTTCCAGGGTCACGGGGAAACCTGGATCCTATCCCAGGGAGCATCGAGCGCAAGGCAGGATACACCCTAGACAATGTGCCAATCCATCGCATTGCACAAGGTTCCTTTTCTTCTTCTTCAAAAAGTAAAATGCAGCATGGTGGCATTCAGGGTGAGTAATCACCTTGGCCTGTCAAGAGCCTTCTACATTTTATCCCTGAAAAACTCAGTAGTAGAATAAATTATCAGTGAATTGCTGTTAGGGGTGGATTTAGTGATTTGGGGGACATAGACAAAATATAGGAATGGGGCCCTATTCAGTTGGGGTTGCATTGACGCTGCTAAAATAACAGTGATATGAATCATTTCAGTGTTTTAACATAGATATTTACATTTTCAGCATATGATATTTAGCATTAATAATTAAAAATATATAAAGCTAATTTTTTTAAGAGGCCTTGTGTTCTGATAGGCCCAAGGCGGTTGAATAGGGCTAATCGCTGTAATGTAAAAGCATTTTCTAAGCCGGGGGTATTTAGCTAAAATTAGTGAGTGTCTAGCTACATACATTTAATTTCCTACAAAGCTTTGGATGATTAATGATTAACTAATGTTTATACTTTATTAATTAGTTCATGGCTATAAATAAGTGGAGAATAAAAGCATACTTCTCTGTCCAATCATCTTTAAAGCCATATCATCATCAGGTCTGTGAAAACTCTTTTCTGTTGATAGATTACATAAATGCTGCAATCATTTTGCCGCAGAAGGTCTGCTGCCGAAGTTTCACACGATCATGCTCGAGCAGTTTATGACCCCTATTCTAAGCAATTTGTTTGGATTTGGATATTACAGTGTTACTAATATTTATTTTATTCATTTATTAGAGTAATTTCTGCAGTCACATCCTCCCAAACGAACGAAGAGTGAGTTCATACACCCATACCGCCATGTTTTACACATGAGGAGGTGGTAAATTATGGATTACAAATGATTCTTTGTATCTCCAACCATTCTTCTTTCCCTCACACAGTTTCAGGTGAATGTAGAAAGCGTCAGTACTGAGAACTTATCAAGACCGAGCAGTATTCTGCAGGTTATGTTAAACCCTCTGAGGTCTGGTTTATTTGTTCATCTATGCTACATCCGGGATAGGTTTCATAATTTGTTCCATGTTTTTCTTCAAGGTTAGTGATATTCTCTGCATGTCTAAGATTCAGTCTCACATCATCGGCTAGGTCATTTATTGTTGCCACTTGCCAGTGTATTCTTGCTACATGGCAATTTAGCCACAGCGACACGTTCCAGATGCACACGCATCAACTCTTGACCTTTCATTAGCCCTCTAGTGCCAGAACTAATGATTTAATGACTCTGCAGCCATGAAACAACTAACAGTTATTTACACTCAGCTAAAATAGTATGCCTTTGTGTAAAAGGGCAGATGGCATTCTGCTGGATTACAGAGCCAAAGCCACATTCCCCTGAAATGAGCCACTGAGTTTGTAAGTGATAGGAAATTGAGCCCACACACTAAGCTCTCCGGTGTGTCGGATTTCTTATTATTTTTTTGTTCATGTTTTTTTCAGTATCCTCAATCATGTGCTTTGCAGGAAGCAGGTGAAGACGTCTTGCCAATGGACCCATGCAAGACTACAACTAGACCAGATGGGGGCAGTGGTACAACTCAATTCTGATCGTTCACCCAAAACCATCCAAACACTCCAAGATAACACACACTGCCCTACTGCTGTCAACATTTCCTTTTCTTCCCCTTTCAAAAAGTGTCTTTAAGAGCAACACTTGCTCCTGTCTTGAATCAAAAGATCAGTTAAGCTCACACTATTGCAGTGATATTATATTGAGTGAGTGTAAAGGAAAAAGGAAAAAAAAAAAAAAAAAAAAAAAAAAAAAAAAAAAAAAAAAAAAAAAAAACCCCCCCCGCGCCAACCAAGCCCAGAATATTTATGAACTCAAGTGATGTAGCCGGGGTTCAGGAACTGTCAGCGTCAGAATTCATAGATAACATTGCCAGAGAAAAACAAAAGCAAACAATTAAAAACCCTTTACAGTTTAGAACAAGCCTTCTGAGAGTTAAAGTATATATATATACACTAACCTTGAATATATATATATGTATACATACAGTGTCTCACAAAAGTGAGTACACCACTCACATTTGTGTAAATATTTGATGATATCTTTTCATGTGACCACACTGAAGACATGACACTTTGCTACAATGTAATATTGTGAGTGTACAGCTTGTGTAACAGAGTAAAAATGTTCTGTTAAATATAATGTAAATGTGATCGTAAAATCCCAGCACAATGTTTAACTGTTGTTGTCTTTTACGGATCAATGCCAGACATTATTCCAGTCATTATAACTTTCTAATTTGTTTGTTATATTTACTACTGGTTTTCACAATAGAGCACATAATATTGAAGGTTAGGAAAATCAATATAGTTTACTAATCAGTTATTTACATATCAAAACCATGAAAATTTTCATTGCATTAGTGTTCACTGAACATTTTGGCCTTGACACAAAGTGTTATGTTTGGCTGAAACCTAACACATTGCACAGTGAAGCATGGTTGTGGTAGCATCATGTGCTTTTCATCAGTAGGGACTGTGATACTGGTCAGAGTTGTGGACAAGATGGATCCAATTTCAGAGAAATACTTGAAGAAAACCTGTTCCAGTCTGCAAGAGACTTGGGACTATGGCAGTAGTTCACCTTCCAAAAGGATTAGAACTCTAATCATATTGCCAAAGCTACAATGGAGTAATTCAAAACCAAGAACATAAATGTGAATGTGGCCCAATCCAATTGAGAATTTGTGCTGGGTACCAATCGTCTCCATCCAATGTGGGATTTTACCTGGAAAACATTTTGTGTATGGGCAGTATTGCATTCTGTCCCCTGCCAGTGAGTGCAGATTATGTCTCTGATCCTCAGGGTTACTCCGTGCTCCTTACACTGCCCCATCAGCATAAACACAGCACTGCCCCTGGAGACTGCATCATTGAGGACCCTAATGTGCTGCAGTGATGTGCTGACTGGTGTAAAGTAGAAAGGAAGTAGGAAAAAAGAGGAATATACACTTTCCCAGTGCTGATAGCGCTGTGTTTCTTTCCTATTCCTACAAATTCTCAAGTAGAACCTAGTATAATATTTAACCAAATATTCCTGAATTTTTCAACGTGTTCTCTATACACAGCATCTAATTACCACGTACAAAATTTCTATATACTGAAAAATATATAGTAATAAAATTCTAATGGAAGCCCAGGAGCAGTTGTTAGGGCAATAAATATTAAACACTTAGCATGAAATATACACGGTTATTTTTTTAAACTACCGAAATCTTTCTAACCAAATCGTCCACATCAGTATTAAAACCTCAGCTGTAACTGCAGATTTAAGGCCTTACAGATGTTTTCCCAAAACATTCGCATTTCTCAGGTACTCGTTTCACAGTTTTCTTTACCTTGAGTGAGGAACAGAATGAATTCCATTCGCTGTCTGAGAATACTGTTTGAAATACATGTTTTGGGCATTGCAAATACAATAAATATAATGGAATGCCATTTGTGGACAAAATTAGATAGATAGACATGACATTATGATTGAATTTATTGTATGAATTAACCCATAGTGGCTACTTTTTTAAATTTGGTTCAGCCTTATATAGGGAATGTCTTTTCTCATGATAAAATTATACACGGTAAAATGTGTAAAAAAAATAAAATTTTTACAATATTTATTTTTACAGAAAAATACTGTTTTATTATTTTACAGGATTGTACTGGTCACAATGAAGCAATTTAGATCAGTGTATTGGTTTACAGTAAAATACTAGATAACACAATGCATAGTTGGATATCTAATGTTTTTACCAGGAGTGAGAATGGTTAAAAAAATTTAGCTTGTATCGACATCAGCAAATTAGTGGATCATTTGGGTGGCCTTTATCTCAGTGAATATTTTAGGTGAATATAGACTTTGTTTGAGTTTAACTTTATATGCTAGTAAAAACTTTGGTTTAGTAAAGCACTGAAATTCAGTGATGGAGGGGGTTGAATCAGTGCAAGCTTGATGAGCTAGTTGTGGTTATAGATTGTTCCTGGCAATTCTGCCGACAGTAAATTACTGTAAATTTTACAGTACATGTTTACAGTTTAAAGACTGAAAGTCAACTCTAAACACAGCAGATGATAACTTACTCAGTTTATCCATTACGCCACGGGACCTCTGTTTGTTTGTTTATTTTAGAGAGAAGAGTAGATTGACAACTAACTAAAATTGAGCCCATACTGTTTGATCAATTGGCAGTAATTGCAAATTAATGTGATTGTCACAAATAAGAGTTTTCCACATCCTGTTAATGACAATCAGACATTAAGTATTTGCAGCATATTAGACTACTAATAGATAAGTGATTTTTAAACTCTACATATTAAAATTGCTTCTGGCTCATGTACACCCTAGTATAGTAACATATTGGAATGAAAAATAAGAAAATTTTGCTTTATCAATCAGTATTTGTTTCAGACTCAGAGTCAAAGTAAGTGTTTGTCTTGTCAAAAACTGAAAAAAGTTTGGATGTGCACAACCAGAACACAAGGAATTTGTCTTAATTTGCTTTATTTATTTGTTTATTATTTTTTTTTACAACACTGAACACTTTTGTTTGTTTGTTTGTCCATTCTCAAAAGAAAAACAGCATTTTGTATAACCATTTGTTAACATAATTCAGCAACTTATCTTAGACTTCAATTATAAGTCAACGAGCTAACAGGTTTTCTGTTATTAAACTGGTACCGACAAAGATCTCACACACTTCAGATGTAGTAGATAGACATTTTGTAAAACAAACAAACAAACAAAAAATGCTGAAGATTTCCTTTAATAATAAGTACACTTGTAAGATCACCGGATATCTCCTTGTGAGTGACGGTGTGTATGTTGAATATGTATTTATATTGAAATAAATTTATATTTATATAAGAGTGCATTGTGTGTTGTGTGTGTGTGTGTGTATGTGTGTGTGTGTGTGTGCATGCATGTGTATTCTGAAGTAGTTCTATAACCAAAACCACTCTCTCATTGAGGTCAAAATCCAGGTATGCTTATCTGCACTAGGCCTTTTTGTTCAGCCAGATCAGGGAGAAAGCAATCTCTCTCTCTCTCTCTCTCTCTCTCTCTCTCTCTCTCTCTCTCTCTCTCTCTCTCTCTCTCTTTCTTTCTTTCTGTGAGTATGTGTGTGCATATCTGTGCCTGTGAGTATATTCCCACCGGCAGTCTTGCTTCGCCCTGGTCAGGGTCACAGCACAAGCTGGTCACAAGGTTTGATTTGTCAGTAGATAAATGATGGCTCCACATCTGGAAGAGTTTGGCAAATAAATAACATGCGATGGCTCATACATCATCCACTTCCCTTAGTCTGCCAGCTGAGCGGGAGTAAAAATAAATTCTTATTCTAACCTTGAGGAAGCACAACACAGGTTGCTGAGTGAGAAGACGCTGGTTTCTGGCAGAGAAAGGTGCTCTTTGTCATGTGCAGAGTGTAATAAATGCTATACGATAGCCATGTCCTAACACTGGCATGCTGCGGAAGCTTAATATATGATCAGGTTTCTGTTCTGATTCAGAAGTCCTTGATAAACATAACAATCAGTAAGTAACTAGTAATTGACAGGTAAGTGACGGGGACAGTATGTTATATAATTATGTCATCATATGTAGTATACTATCAATATTTATATATCCTGTATGACAGCTAACTGACTGATGGGGCAAAGTGTCACAACTTCACACTGTCTACTAGATATCTCTCAGTAACTCCGTAATGAAATAAGACATGGATGTCATAAAAGTAAAATATATTCGCCTGAGACTTCAATCTTTCATTTGATTTGACATTTATTCCATTATAATGTGTCATGGCCAAGAAATGTAAGACAGAGTGAAAAGTGTGACAGAGAGCATGCCCCATTCTCCCCTACTTAATTATTAACTAGTACTATCTTTGTTGGGTTCAGACCATAGCCAGACATAAACAACATTACTAAGTAATAAGTAAATTTACACGTACACTTGAAATGGATGGTAAAACAAAGTCTAATTTGGACATGATAATTAAACAGTAACTGTTTAAAAGATGCCTTTCTTTTCTGGGTAATTATTGTGTTATGGCAGTAAGTATTATTATAGATATTAGAGGGGCAGTGGTGGCTTGGTCGTTACTGATCGGAAGGTTGGAGTTTCAATGCCCCAGCACTGCCAGGCTCTGGGTTACTGATCGGAAGGTTGGGGTTTCAATGCCCCAGCACTGCCAGGTTCTGGGTTACTGATCGGAAGGTTGGGGTTTCAGTGCCCCAGCACTGCCAGGTTCTGGGTTACTGATCGGAAGGTTGGGGTTTCAGTGCCCCAGCACTGCCAGGTTCTGGGTTACTGATCAGAAGGTTGGGGTTTCAGTGCCCCAGCACTGCTAGGTTCTGGGTTACTGATCGGAAGGTTGGGGTTTCAGTGCCCCAGCACTGCCAGGTTCTGGGTTACTGATCGGAAGGTTGGGGTTTCAGTGCCCCAGCACTGCCAGGTTCTGGGTTACTGATCGGAAGGTTGGGTTTTCAGTGCCCCAGCACTGCTAGGTTCTGGGTTACTGATCGGAAGGTTGGGGGTTCAATCCCCAGCACTGCCAGGTTCTGGGTTACTGATCGGAAGGTTGGGGTTTCAATGCCCCAGCACTGCCAGGTTCTGGGTTACTGATCGGAAGGTTGGGGTTTCAGTGCCCCAGCACTGCTAGGTTCTGGGTTACTGATCGGAAGGTTGGGGGTTCAATCCCCAGCACTGCCAGGTTCTGGGTTACTGATCGGAAGGTTGGGGTTTCAATGCCCCAGCACTGCCAGGTTCTGGGTTACTGATCGGAAGGTTGGGGTTTAATCCCCAGCACTGCCAGGTTCTGGGTTACTGATCGGAAGGTTGGGGTTTCAATGCCCCAGCACTCCCAGGTTCTGGGTTACTGATCGGAAGGTTGGGGTTTCAATGCCCCAGCACTGCCAGGTTCTGGGTTACTGATCGGAAGGTTGGGGTTTCAATGCCCCAGCACTGCCAGGTTCTGGGTTACTGATCGGAAGGTTGGGGTTTCAATGCCCCAGCACTGCCAGGTTCTGGGTTACTGATCGGAAGGTTGGGGTTTCAATGCCCCAGCACTGCCAGGTTCTGGGTTACTGATCGGAAGGTTGGGGTTTCAATGCCCCAGCACTGCCAGGTTCTGGGTTACTGATCGGAATGTTGGGGTTCAAGCCCCAGCACTGCCAGGTTCTGGGTTACTGATCGAAGGGTTGGGGTTTCAGTGCCCCAGCACTGCTAGGTTCTGGGTTACTGACCGGAAGGTTGGGGTTCAATCCCCAGCACTGCCAGGTTCTGGGTTACTGATCGGAAGGTTGGGGTTTCAATGCCCCAGCACTGCCAGGTTCTGGGTTACTGATCGGAAGGTTGGGGTTTAATCCCCAGCACTGCCAGGTTCTGGGTTACTGATCGGAAGGTTGGGGTTTCAATGCCCCCAACACTCCCAGGTTCTGGGTTACTGATCGGAAGGTTGGGGTTTCAATGCCGCCCCGCGCAGGTTCTGGGTTACTGATCGGAAGGTTGGGGTTTCAATGCCCCAGCACTGCCAGGTTCTGGGTTACTGATCGGAAGGTTGGGGTTTCAATGCCCCAGCACTGCCAGGTTCTGGGTTACTGATCGGAAGGTTGGGGTTTCAATGCCCCAGCACTGCCAGGTTCTGGGTTACTGATCGGAAGGTTGGGGTTTCAATGCCCCAGCACTGCCAGGTTCTGGGTTACTGATCGGAATGTTGGGGTTCAAGCCCCAGCACTGCCAGGCTCTGGGTTACTGATCGGAAGGTTGGGAGTTCAAGCCCCAGCACTGCCAGGTACTGGGTTACTAATCGGAAGGTTGGGGTTTCAATGCTCCAGCACTAGCAGGTTCTGGGTTACTGATCGGAAGGTTGGGGTTTCAATGCTCCGGTACTGCCAGGTTCTGGGTTACTGATCGGAAGGTTGGGGGTTCAAGCCCCAGCACTTCCAGGTTCTGGGTTACTGATCGGAAGGTCGGGGTTCAAGTCCCAGCACTGCCAAGCTGCCACTGTTGGGCCCTTGAGCAAGGCCCTTAACCCTCTCTGCTCCAGTTGTGTTGTATCGTAGCTGACCCTGACATGCTGGGGTATGTGAAGAAAAGAATTTCATTGTCCTGTAATGTACATGTGATTAATAAAGACTCATTTTTTGCTTGTATTTTTCTAATTTGTAAGTCGCTTTGCTAAGTGAATAAATGTAAATGTAAATAAATGTCATGAAAATCATTAAATACCTGAATGTTTTTGCATGCATTACTATGTACTTGACACAGGTGATTGCTTTAAGGCTACATGTAGAATCACCACTAATGGAATTTGATTGATGGACAGCTTCACCGGGATGCTATGATAGTTCAACATTGGAAAGAAAATATTTGTGGATACATCACCATAACACTCATATGTCCTTGTTGAACATTCCTTTCAAGATTTAGTCGCTCCTTTCCTGTTATAATAACCACTCTCCCGGAAGGCTTTCCACTAGATTTTGGAGCATGTCTGTGGGGATTTGTACTCGTTCCGCCACAAGAGCATTATTGAGGTAAGGCACTGATGTCAGACAATAAGGCCTGGCATGCAATTGGTATTCCAGTTCATCCCAAAGCTGTTTAGTGGAGTCGAGGTCAGGGATCTGTGCAGGCAGCTCAAGTTCTTCCACTTCAACCTTAACAAACCATGTCTCTATGAAGCTTGCTTTGTGCACAGGGGCATTGTCATGCTGGAACAGGTTTTGGCCTCTTAGTTCCAGTGAAGGGGAATTGTAATGCTACATCATACAACCCCAATTCCGATAATGTTGAGACAGTATGAAAAATGCTAATAAAAACAAAGAGGAAGGATTTGTGAATGTAGATGACTTGTATTTAAACAAACAAATGCACCTAATCATCTGCATAGTTTTTTTTTAAAGATAAAAAAAAGATATTTCGAAATTGATGCATGCAACACATTCCAAAAAGTTGGGACAGGGTGAATTTGGGACTAATAGCAATGTGAGAAGTAAAAATAAAAGGTGATGTGAAACAGGTGAGGTGATCGTCTAATCATAGTATATAAGGAGCCTCCAAAAAAGGTCTAGTTCTTCAAGAGCAAGGGTGGGTTGAGATTTGCCAAGCTGCCAACGGATGCATCAGCGAATAATCCAACACAGTGACAACACAATTCCCCAAAGATAAATCGGTCGGATTTTGGGCATTTAACCTTCTACTGTGCACAATAGAATTAAAAGATTCAAGGAATCCAGTTAAATCTCGGTGTGTAAAGGGCAAGGTTGAAAACCACTTCTGAATGCGCATGATCTCTGATCCCTCAGACATCACTGTCTTAAACACCGTCATGAGTCTGTAATGGATATCCTGACATGGGCTTGGGAATACTTTGGTAAACCTTTGACACTGGCAACCATTCGCCGCTGCATCCACAGATGGAAGTTAAGGTTTTACTCTACAAAGCAGAAGCTACATCAACACTGCCCAGAAGCACCGCAGACTTCTCTGGGCTCTGTCTCATCTGAGATGGAAAGTAGCACAGTGGAATCGTGTTTTGTGGTCTGACGAGTCGACATTTCAAATAGTGTTTTGACAAAACAGCCGTCATGTTCTCCGGGCCAAAGGGGAAAAGGACCATCCAATCTGTTATCAGCATCAGGTCCAAAAGCCAGCGTCTTTCATGGTATGGGGGTGTGTCAGTGCTCATGGCATGGGTAACTTGCATATCTGTGAGGGCACCATTAATGCAGAAAGATATGTACACATTTTGGAGCAACATATGCTGCCATCCAGAGCAGGACAACGCCAAACCACAATCTACCCGGATTACAAGTGCATGGTTGTGTAAGCAGAGAGTGCAGGTGCTAGCATGGACTACCTGCAGTCCTGACCTGTCTCCGATTGAGAATGTGTGGCGCATTATGAAGTGCAAAATAAGGCAACATAGGCCCTGTACAGTTGCGCAGCTGAAGAAATGCATAATGGATGAATGGGGGTAAATTCCACTTGCTAAACTTAACCAACTGGTGTCAACATAAATGCCTTTTTGTCCCACTCGGATGCATGGTTTTGCCATATGATGATTGGGAGACCTCACAAAGGGGTAACCTTGTACACAACTGCCAGAACACTAATAAACATGACTGACAGTCAGACTTCTCAGAGTTCTCAGAGTTGCAGTAGTGATCAGATGAGTAGCCAAGTTCATACCAGTTTACCAGTTTAGCACTAACACTAGTATAGCTTTTTATTTTATCTCTGTAATTGTTAAAAATTGTAAATAAATTGTGCAAACTACATCTTTCTGTTTGATAATTTGTTGTTTATTTATGAAGCTAGGTAGCTGTCACTATTTAGCTAGCAGCTTTTTTGGTGCTACATGGTGGACACTGCTAATACTATGTTGTATTAAATACTGTTTAATTACCACATACTCAGCAATTTTTTCTGCATATTTTCCACATACTATACTAAGTACTTATTAATATTTATTACATGTACTTACTTATTAATCGCTAGTTACTTACCATGCTGAAAAATAGAGTGCTACCAAAGATTCAGTATTGTTTAAAAACTATTTTAGTTTTTAAAATTTATGTATTATTTTGTCAGTGACTCCACACAGTAAATATCAATATTCTGTGGGTTATTTGGTTCTTCTGTGTCATTATTCACTTGGAGAACAGTAGATCAGTAGATTTATCCGAAGCCAAAGCAATGATTAACGTGGATGTTAATTATAATTACAGCTTATCAGTGCACACCTTATAAACAGCAACAATTTATCATTAAAGGTGTGTGTCTGCTGCTCTGTTTGGTGTTCTGACCTTCACCAACACTCGTCCAGGAACAGTAAAATAATTGAAAGTACAATTAAACAGTGAAATTAGTAGATGAAAACGGAATATATATTTATAAATCCTGAAGTTATAATTCGGAATATGTAGATGTTAATCAGAAAATATTAATTTTGGCACCCTTGGAAAATATGAGCAAAGAAGGCTGTGAAAATTTGTCTTTATTGTTTAAACTTTTGATATTCTGTTGAATACTCTGTTCTCATGGATATCAAACACAACACAGGTTTATAATAATAATAATAATAATAATTTTTAATATTGGTGTGCAACAATTATTGGCACCTCTATGAATTCATATAAGAAAAATATATTTGAAGTATATTCCCATTGATATTTTACATTTTTTTAGTACACCTGCATGACTAGGAAGCAGAAATAGTTCTGTCCTGTTTCACAGGGTAACACATAGGCCAAATTCCCTTAGTCATTCATAACAATGGGTAAGACCAGGGAATATAGCTGTGATGTGCGGCAAAAGGTTGTTGAGCTTCACAAAATTGGAAATTTCTATAAGAAAATAGCACAAGCATTGAAAATGTCCATTTCCATCATCAGGGACAATATTGTAGACCTACACAAGTCTGGAATGGGCTACAAGACCATTGCCAAGCAGCTTTGGTGAGAAGGTGACAACAGTTGATGCGATTATTTGCAAATCGAAGAAACACAAAAGAACTGTCAATCTCCCTCGGCCTGGGGCTCCATGCAAGATCTCAGCTCGTGGAGTTGCAATGATCATAAGAACAGTGAGGAATCAGCCCAGAACTACACAGGGATCTTGTCAATTCTCAATCCCCCGACCCCTCCCCCCCAAAAAAATTAAAAACCCACCCCCCAAAAAACCCCCCCCCCCCCCCACGGTCCCCCCTGCTCAAGAAAGCACATATAAATGCCTGTCTGAAGTTTGCCAATGAATATCTGAATATCTGAGGACAACTTGGTGAAAGTGTTGTGGTCAGATGAGACCAAAATGGAGCACTTTGGCATCAACTGAACTCGCTGTGTTTGGAGAAGGAGGAATGCTGCCTATGTCCCCAAGAACACCATCCCCACTGTCAAACATGGAGGTGGAAACATTATACTTTGGGGGTGTTTTTCTCCTAAGGGGACAGGACAACTTCATTGCATCAAAGGGACGATGGACGGGGCCATGTACATCAGCCAGGGCATTGAAAATGGGTCGTGGATGGGTATTCCAGCATGTCAATGACCCAAAACACACGGCCAAGGCAACAATGGAGTGGCTCAAGAAGAAACACATTAAGGTCCTGGAGTGGCCTAGCCAGTCTCCAGACCTTAATCCCATAGAAAATCTGTGGAGGGAGCTGAAGGTTTGAGTTGCCAAACGTCAGCCTCGAAACCTTAATGACTTGGAGAAGATCTGCAAAGAGGAGTGGGACAAAATCCCTCCTGAGATGTGTGCAAACCTGGTGGCCAACTACAAGAAACGTCTGACCTCTGTGATTGCCAACAAGGGTTTTGCCACCAAGTACTAAGTCATGTTTTGCAGAGGGGTCAAATACATATTTCCCTCATTATAATGCAAATCAATTTATAACATTTTTGACATGCATTTTTCTGGATTTTTTTTGTTCTTATTCTGTCTCTCACTGTTCAAATAAACCTACCATTAAAATTATAGACTGATCATTTCTTTGTTAGTGGGCAAACGTACAAAATCAGCAAGGGATTAAATACTTTTTTCCCTCACTGTATGTTCCTCTACATTTACAAAAGCCTGGCCGTAGTGTCAAAGGGTCTCACAGTCCCTTAACAGTATTATTGGTTTAGTCAAATATGGAACAATTAAGAGCTTGTCTATCAGTATGCCTGATAAAATATATGAATAAATAATCAGGGTTTATAACTATATATTCAGAATTCACATTTATATATTAATGATTTATAAATATATATATATATATATATATATATATATATATATATATATATATATATATATATATATATATATATATATATATATATATATATATATATATATATATATATATATATATATATATATATATATATATATATATATATATATATATATATATATATATATATATGCATTTATATATATATATAATTTTTTTTCTTTCTTATTTTCATTTATGTATTCGGAATTTATACATTCTTCTGTTTTCTTCCTTTTTAAAAGTGCTGCTTATACAAAACTTTCTTTTCTTTTCCTTTCTTTTCTAATATTATTTTTTCTTCTCCTTTCTTTTCTTTTCCTTTCTTTTCTACTGTTGAAATACAAATGCTAATTTGTTCCTTATTTTCAGGTTTGGGTGTTATAAACGCTGACCGAATATCCCTCACCTTAGCAGAAGACTCTCTGCTTCTTTTTGCCCAAGCCGCATGAGGCAGGACTTAAACAGGCAGCTTAATTGCTCGAGGAAGAAATGTGTGTGGAACGAAAATCTAATAAATTGTGCTTTCTGCACATTACAGTCTGAGGAAATCTAACAAGGAGTCAATTATGAAGCGGTGAAATGTGATGTGCGCTTTCTCACCAGGCCCTGGCTTTAATCAAGAGTCATTTAATTAAGTGCTTAACACAGTGAAGTCAGTGGTGCTGTGTCTGCACGACCAGTGGAGAGACGAGAAATCATAGCTCCTCACCTTTTTCCAGCAGATGGGCTAAAGATGTAATTTATCTGAGCTTTGTCTGGTGTGGTGTGTATACTGCTTATTGAACTGTAGAAATACAGAAATTGGGGAAATGATTCATGCTTTGCACTAGTGACCAGAATGTGGTGAGGTCTAATCCCAGCACTGAGTCAGTGTTAAAACCCTGAACACAGTCTTTAACCCTCATCTGCTCAGCTCTAGGGCTCTGTTTTAGTTTGCTATGGACTGAAGAAATGTAATTTTTTAAAGATTTCATGATGGAAGGGCGCACGGTGGCTTAGTGGTTAGCACATTTGCCTCACACCACCCGGGGTTTGATTCCCGACGGGGCCATGTGTGTGGGACATGTTCTGCCCCAGTCCAAAGACATGCATGGTAGGTTGATTGGCGTGTCTAAAGTGTCCGTAGAGTATGAATGGGTGTGTGAGAGTGTATGTGATTGTGCCCTGCGATGGACTGGCACCCTGTCCAGGGTGTACCCCGCCTCGTGCACGGTGCTCCCTGGGATAGGCTCCAGGTTCCCCGTGACCCTGACAAGGAGTAAGCGATAGAAGATGGATGGATGGATGGATGGATGGATGTCATGATGGAGGATCAGATGATTTTACCCCAATCTCTTACAATAATGTAAAATAGAATATTTATTTATTTATTAAATATTATTTATTTAATTATCCATCCACCCATCCATCTTCTATACCGCTTATCCTTCCTTCAGGGTCACAGGGAACCTGGAGCCTATCTCAGGGAGCATCGGGCACAAGGCAGGGTACACCCTGGACAGGGTTCCATTTATATACAGTGTTTTACTATCAAAAAAAGCTTTAGTCATGCTGTCTGTTCTATCTCTGTACCAGTGTTATTGCGGAGGGGTGTGAGTTGTTTGTCCAGCAGTGGGCTCAATCCCTTTCCATTTCCCATCGCCCTGCTCACCAGCAGCTTAACACAGAGTCACGATACTCTACGCACAGAAACCCAACAGTGTCCTAACTAATCTTATAACAGACTTGCAGTGATTAAAAAAAATAATTTGTTTATACAAACACCAGTGTACTGCTAGATATGATTAATTGGAAGTTCAGCAATAATTACACTCACGCTATTTTCATTACAGTGATAATAAAATGGTTAGAATGGGTAACACAGGGGGTTGGATAAAATCACAAAGATGTTGATTTAACGTTAATTTATTTCGACTCAGGAGACCTGTTGGAAAGTCTAAACTTATCACAGAGACACTCCTGTGACTACATGCCTTTCCTGTTACTAAATAATATGCTTTAAGATAAATAACTGATCGAGGAGGAAAGACAGCCTCTGCCACATGCACACACCTAAACCTGGACCTTTCTCCTCCAGACCTCCAGAGGACATCCTCCTCTGAATATTAACTCACTTCTTTGGTTGTGTTTCCTATTTCCTTTTGAACTGCTATAAAAATCACATGAACTTCCACGTGGAGCCTTCTAGTTTACAAGCCAATTTTGTTATATCTGAGCCTTGTTTTTGTGGATGTATTCTTTGACTTTGCCTTGCCTTGCCTTGTGCCTTGCCCTTCTGTTTTGATGATGTTCTGATATTTTGGTTTGTTGACCCTACCTGGCATAATGACACTGTTTCTGGATTTTGTTTTAGGTTTAAACATATCTCTGGTGATTTTCCTGGTGTTTCCTGGTGTTTTTGTCCATATAAACCTCATGCATATCGATTCTTACTCCATGTCTCTGAGTCCTATGTTGCAAGAACATTTTGGCTCTACACCATTTGCTCTTGATTTACCCAAGTTGGTTAAATACGTTCTGCGAAAATTTTACTGAAAAATCCGGTCAATAAGCATCAAGATCTTGACTTGGATTCAGCAGCTAAAGGTTTTATTGAGAGTTCAAGTCTGAAACAACAAGTCTTTTATTGAGAGTTTAACTGCTCTTCCTGTGTTTGTGTTATTTCTTTTGGGAAGAAAAATGGAGATTGCAATTTAGTTACTTATCTGTTTTTGGTCAATGTTTCATTTTGGCATTGAGACACATGGTATTGGTATCAAAAATAATTTTGGTTTTGTGTCAACCATCGACACTAGCAAGAGTGTATATATTTTTTCATACTAATGTTAAACATGCGAAAAGTCGTAACCTTACAAACTGGTGCTGTTTAATGGTATGTTCGAGTGTTTTCCTCCATTTTTGTGCCTTTACTCCCTGAATGAGGGCAAATAATAATGAAGCAGTTTGGGGTTGGGCTACTCTATAAATGTTATAACTAACATTTTTTTGCATGTTTTTTGGGGAAAACTCATGATATTACCAGCACCATGCCTCCTGAGTACTTGCGAGCCTCTAACACATCACTTCAAAACTTATTAAATAAAACCATCAATCAAAAATTTATTTATTTGTGAGCATTTTTGGTATCCTGAATGCCAGTACTACACCTGGTACTACGCCTGGGAAAGTACTATAGCTGAAGATTGACGTCTTTTGTGAAAATCCTAGATCTTAAGATTTCAATTCAATTCAATTTTATTTGTATAGCGCTTTTTACAATAGACATTGTCTCAAAGCAGCTTTACAGAAATATCAACACGGTATACAGATATTAAAGGTGTGAATTTATTCCAACTGAGCAAGAGACTGAGTGGCGACGGTGGCAATTAAATACTCCCTAAGATGTTTTAAGAGGAAGAAACCTTGAGAGGAACACGAATCAGAAGGGAACCCATCCTCATCTGGGTAACAACAGATATTGTGAAAAAGTTCATTATTGACTTATATGAAGTCTGTATGGCCTTAGGAGTAGCCGTAGTCCCAGCAGTCTGGAAGTGGAGAAGATTTGAGCTCCATCCAGAGGCAGAAAGGATCTGGATCTCTAGTATCTCCATAAAATCGTGTGTGTAAAAAGATTTCATAACTATCTTCAAAGTTAACATGAGGGAGTTCACCATGAGGTGTGTGTATATATATATATATATATTAAGAAACAGCACTAATTAGTCTGTGAAATTAAGCAATTCAAGAAAAGCTTGACCTTATCCCCGTTACACACTGATAAGCAAGAACATTTAAATTAGAACCCAGATTTCGGGACAAAATGTGAACCTTCTTGCTCGATCGCTACTTCAAACTAAGATGGTGACATTTCCATTAGTAGTCTGCATGTCACGATTACAGTAGCTAACCAAAACATGATATATATTTATTTATTTTTTAATTTCCTCCACTGTCAGAGAGGACCAGTTATTCATGGAACTGTCAATTAGCAAAGCTCCACCACAGGGGTCCTATCACTCACATCGTCCTCATAAAGCCATTACACATTTCAGCACTCAAATGATTTCAAGGCATCATGTTAATGAGAGACTTTGACTTATAAATTTACACCTGTGACCCGTAGACATGCAGCTATGGAGGTTGAAAAATGACCTCCACGGTGCACAGTGCCACAGAAATTTATCTTCGCGGTGATTTTATTGCATGGTTACCTTAGGCAATTAAATCAATAAATCTAAACTGTCAGCGAGGAGAAATGAAAAGCTCGGATTCAGTAAATAAAAGGCCTTGGACGCATAAATTGGGACATTATTTAGTAGGTAGAGTCTTAACTGGCTGAAAGGGAAAAAGGAAGCTGTCCAAATTGGAGAAGCTTGGAATGAAGAAGAAGAAGCACATAATAAATTAATCATGTATGCCCGATCACGCAAATTTTCCGTGTGATGAATAAATAAGGAATCATTAGTTTCCTAAAGAATGCGCTCGCATGAAGATCGGATAATTTCTATGAAACTGTGTACTGTGTGAACATTACAGAAATGGGATGCATCTAATGAACCCCTTGGGATTTTATGCTAACACCAGCACAATTCCCGAATACAAATCTTTTTGTTTTTTGGTCCTTGTTTTCAAAAGTTTTGAAATGCTGTTTTGTTCATTCGATTTTCTAATTAAAAAGTACCTTAACCTCTGCAGCAGACAAATTTATAATTAAGCCTATCTGAAAAGAATTGCTTTTTTATTTTAATATATTTTTTTTGCTGAGTTGGGTATTGAGCATTTTCCAAGCTGTGTGCAAAAGTTTTATTATGGTTATGTAACGTATTGGATGTGATCATGGCATAAAATTCTTGCTCAAGGGATTGCCATGGTCTGAGAAAAAAATAACAGTAAAAAATGATTTATTGAGTTTTTGGGGTTTTTAAATTTTTTTCCCCTTTTTTTTTTAAAAATTTTTTTTTTTTTTTTTTTTTTTTTTTTTTTTACAAATCTACGGAAAATCTGAGGTAAATTTGAAAGTAAAATTACAAGTTCATCTGAATATTGCAGAGTTTGCTTGATTTTGCATTCATGTCTGCAATAGCACAATCCTGAAAAAAAAAAACACCCCAAGATCGAAGTTGGCAGATGACTGGCACTTGAATAAGCTACTTTTTTAATTCCAGAGTTATAATTGAGAACTATTGCAACATTTGAACATTATATCATATGTGAGTAACGTACGTGTAACGCGAGCAGCTACTTTAGCTGGATTCGGTCAAGGGTCGTAGGGGATCCTGGAGCCTATCCCGGGGGACTCGGGGTACTGGGGTGGATGGGGTGCCAACCCATCAGGGGGGACAATCGCACACACATTCACACACCCGTCACACACTACGGACAATTTGGAAACACACAACTCATGTCCTTGGACTGGGGGAACAGACTGGAGTACCAGGAAGAAACCCCTGAAAGAAGAGACTGTAAATTTCTCTCATGTCCTCATTTGTAAATCAAGCAACCTTACATGGGGTCGCAACCCCGAATGTGGGAACCCCTGCTCTAGCATTTATGACTGATGTGGTTTAACAGCCGGTGCACTCAAAAATTCCTTAAAGCGCTCCTATTTGCCTTATACCATTTTTTATTCAGCTTTTTTTTTTTTAAATACAGACATTAAACATTTAAAAACAGCATAACTACATCTCATTTTTTTGTTTATTACATTTATCAATTTTATTATAAAATAAACATACAATAGGCAAAAAAAAAGAAAAGAAAAAAAAAATAATAAAAAAAGGCAGAACTTGTGCAACACATTCGAAATACAAAGCTAACCAGGCAGGAAGATTCTTTGATACATAACGCATTTGAAAATGAATTCTTACAACTATACATGTAGAAATGTGCAGGTGCCCCTGCTATGTACAAAGAAAATCAAAGAAAACAAGAAAAAGGAAAGACTAAAGTCTACAGCATGCCAGAACATTGATATCTTCAGTCATTGGAGTTAATGTGTACATTAATTGTACAGCTTAAATAGTCAGGACCCCCAATGAGAACGAAAAGCTATTTAGTCGGAGTAGGAACCCTGCTCTTTCATTAAATCAAATCATATCCTTCAGGAAAACGGGAGCACTTCATGGATTTCTTTTATTTAGGTGTAGGTTTAAGACATAAAATTTCTGCGGCAACTTTAAACGCTAGAAAGAGTTCAACCTTTAAGTACAACCTTTAAAATTTAAAAAAGATAACACACATTGTCCTGTATTTTCAATGTGGCCACGTTATAAACCACATCTCTTTGGAAAACTGCTCCAGTTTTGATTTTCCCAAAAGCTATTAAAATGCGCGGGTTTCACGCTCCAGTTTCTGACACACACTGCCTTTATTATATGTTTGGTTCATTCCATGGGCATTAATAATTTTCACATTAAAGGGATGGTTCAACATTTTTTGTTCAAATTTCTTTCTATTGAATCCAGAATCAGAGGTTTTCAGCTGCACTCGCCCCCCCCCCCCTCCTGCAGTGTTAATAATGATTAACATAATGAAAAAGTGCAGACCCTTATACATGTGAGGCTGACCTGAATCCATACATAATGATTACACAGATTTAAAAAACAAAACAAAACAAAACAAAACAAAAAAAAAAAACGGTTTCTAAGTTTAATTTTATACAGTTGTAGAAACATTTACAATTGAACTAAACATTTTTTATCCTGCTAATCACATGTAGGAAAATTTAGGAAATACATAATAGAGATACTATAAGAAAAATTATGGAATTTTTATTGATACATAAAAAAAAAATTTAACAAATGAAGGCGATATTCATTGGAAAAGTTTAAAAAATAATTATTTCTCATGAGCTCCTCTAGGCTTCCTTTCAAGATGCTACTGTAAGCTCAGAAACGATCATAACGGCACACGCAAAGATGAACTTGATGAATATATCATGTGGAAAAATGTCAAACAATCCCTTTAAAACAGGAAAGCAAAGTAACGCAAATTTGTTCTGTTTTGTCAGAAATCCCTTTAGCGTTGATAAGCTGTACACACGGCTTTACAGAAACGGAAGAACAACACACTCCAAATGGTGCTTGAAATAAACTGAATTGAAACGTAATGAAGTAGCAGGAGGGTTTCTGAATAATAACCCACAGCGGATAAGAGCTTATGTAAATCTGCAAACGTTTCAAGGCAACAGATTGAGTAAGGTCAAACGCAACACCTCGGTCTGACAACAAGGTTTAACACCAAACACACAAATGATGGAGCACCACTCTGTACTGTACATAAGGAGACAAAACGAGACTGAACAAGACCGGGACTAACTGCTCCATGTTTTTCCTTACATGCTTCCTTTAGTCTCAAGGCATTGTGATTGACGTTCACGTAAAAAAAAAAGTATATGTACAAAAATACTTCTGATGAGGTTAGAAACTGGCCTCTAAACGACTGTGTGGTTAATAAATAAATGACCTCAATCATTTATTGTCGATAAACTGCCAGCACTGCTTTCTTTTTTAATATGTTTGCTTTATAATAAGCACTGAATAAATATTTTGGAGAATTTGTGAAAGGTTTATGTCAAAATTCATTGATCGTTATAATTGAACATTAGAGCACATGTGGTCTACGGAGCGTGGAAGATGACACAAAGTATTTGAATATGAATTTTGTATATACAGAAAAAATATATATATATATATTTTTTCTGTTTAACGTTTCTTCCTAATCTGGCCACCTGCCAATTCCCACCCACCAACCAGCTCACCTCTATCATACACCAGGTACCAACCAGGATGGGAGGGGTACTATCTGAACCTCTTCCGCATACATTAGTCCGTACAGGATTGTGATTCTCGCAGCCAAAAATGCTTGATTTTTGTTGTGGCTTTTTTCAACATTTGCGATGCAAGTTTTTTTGTGCTTTTTTTCTGCAGAAAACTTCTTGAATAAGTGCAATCGCATGAAACTCTTCTACACGGTCTTTCACGGTGATGTTTGTCGGTAAATGAGACCTTTCAGCACATCGTGATGATGTCACATGACGCGTCTTCGCCCAAATCTGTGGAAAATCTGCAGTCATTTTGCAAAATTGCAAGCTCCTCTGAATATTGCAGCGTTTGCTTGATGTTGTATTAATTTCTGCGATCGCAAAATCACACAATTCTGGAGGGACTGGTCAACGAGCTCACAGATGTGCCACTGTGATATACCATCCATACCACACGGACAGCCAATTTGCTCCCACGGATGGCTGTGGAATCATCAGGATTCAAACGATCTCCTGAGAACAGGACAAACGATTTTCTGATACGCAAATTGGGCCAAAACATTTTCTATGTTTGGAACTACTACTACCTCAAAAATGCAGATTTGATGTAAATTAGGCCAAAAGTGAAGCCCCCGAGATTCACAGGGAAAAATTGATGTTTTTTACTTTTTTTTTTAAATGTTCTACACGAGTAGCTAGTTTTCTACAGTGATGTTAACCTGAGGCTCAGTCTACATCCACATTATTCCAGATAGACCTGAGAATCGCATTTTCCTTTTAAAAACATTTTTTCCCCAAAGTATTTCAAAAAATTGCTCGTCCACACTGAAACGTCTGAAAAGGCTTCCATCCCTATACTGCACATGCGTAGCTTCATGCGACTGCATCACGTGACTAAAAATTTGTTCTTGAACACCTCCGTTTTCTCAGTCTACACTACAACGCAAAAAAATGGTGTTTTCAAAAAGTTTTCTAAAAGCTCCATTTATGCCGGACAAAAACTCCAGAAGGCCAAAACATAGCGAAAAAGATGCGTTTTGAAATTTATCCAGATTAAAGTGGATGTAGCCTTCGTATATGCCCGGTGTAACTATCTATGTAAGGTTCTAGCTAGTTCTGCAACGCTAACATTAACTTGCTGCAAGTCAAACTTAGATGCTTAATAAGAATTTAGGTATTTGAATAGGACAAAATCTTTAGATGCATTTAACATGTTAATGTTCTCCTTGCATCGCTTCACTTGACTTCACTTAATGATTCGAGTTTGACCAAAGTACGCAACATCTGTATGTTCTGATTTTCTCAAAATCTCAAAACTTAACCTATAATGTGCGATTATACGTTTTTATATGCAACGTTACCTCAAAATGAAGAAAGAACATTAGCAAAAGTGTCCATTTATTAACAAGAAAAAGAAGTATTTTTATTTAATATGACTTGTATATAATTCTGATCAATCAAATTCATATTCGAATACTTCAGTCAGCTTTTACGCTCCATAGTGGGCAACTATTATGGGCATGTAATCACTCAGGGGTGTGATTATAATCAGTCTTCGAAGTAAAGTTTCCCAAAACAGACCGGTGTGATTTTATGCCAAAATGTAGCTGCATTTTATGGCAAAAACAAATGTACGCTTCATTCAAGGAGACTACTAGTGAGATTGCTGCACATTATCAAGTGGATGAATAAAAAAACAAACTTTGATGAATAAAAAAGAAAAAGCTTTTTTATTCGTACTTTCTGGGTAACGTGACAAGCTACATTATTTCGGCTTATTAACCCCAAGAGTAAAAAAATATAACCCTATATACACTGCTACAAGTGTATAAGTGATAACAGGAAGTGATTTGTTTTGTGGATGTTATTCCACAAAATAGAAGCAAATTATAAGAGGGATATAAGCAGGAAAAATAAGTTTTGGGACAGAGCAAATTTCATGTATTAGACTGTTACAATTAATTAATTGGAAAGAAAACTGAACCTGTTGACCTTAAGAGAAAGAAATAAGATTTCTTAAGGCCGGTGTGATTTTATACAGAAACTGCCCTAACAAGTGATAACAGTTCCATAATATTAGACATAACCAGAAAAAAAACCTCAACAAAATACGATGTCATTCATCAATAAATATATAACTGTATATATTTCAAATTTCTATGGAGCTTACCAAACGTTTGCAAGAGCAGGAAAACAAGTGAGTCAGTGTTCTGAAGTGCTCCCGTGATAAAAAACTAATGTTTATGGGGAGCTATTTTGAGATTATTAAGATGAATCGCTTGTGTTTATATTGCACTGTATGTGGATTTGTGGATTGCTGTGTGAGAAAACGTACAGCTCGGTATAAAGATACACAAACAGTAAAATCGCCACGGATAAACGAACGCCTCCGCTTTTAATCCGCCTCCGATATATACGGAATATTTACACTGATCTCACTTGCACACTTTGGCTGTTGATTTAACGCTCGTAAATTTCCCGTGAACGTTCAACAGAGGCGGGTTTGACGGGGGAAAAAACCCAACAACTTAGTGAGAATTTAAAGAGAGTAAGACATTAAACTGGGGTAGCTGCTGGGGTAGCGTTTAGTTTTGACAGTATTTGTCTGTTTTTAAATGTTTTGTCTGACTGATGGAAAGCCTTTACATACGTATTTATATTGGGGTAAATGTTTAACTGAGACATTTTCTAGCATCATCAGAGCATAAATGAGATCAGAAAAGTTTCAATGTCATTATCGCAACATTTGACAAGATATCACCATCGCTGGTATAAAGCACGCGAATAAATAATTGTGGCCGTATGAAAAAGAAACAAAAAAAATCAAATATACCAATATGGTATGGAAAGATTTTTCAATTCATTCTCGTTCTTAAATATAGACTCTAATAAATTCTCATTGCATATGCAGGCACTTTTGTATATTCTTGGTGAAATTCACTTTTCACGCCCACACACACACACTTTTTTACTCTCTCTCTCTCTCTCTCTCTCGCTCACGTCAAGACTCTCGGTGTAACCTATAAGCTTAATGGAACTGATGCTGGCGCCGAGAATCTGAACACGGTCATCTGTTCACGCGCACCTTTCACACGTTCACACACGCCTACGCTGATAAATCAGGAACAGAAGAGCATGGAGAAACATCTCACTGACAGCATGTCAACAGTGTACTACTGATAACAAACAGTAAAATACAGGCAATAAAGAGCACTGCTTAAAAAGAATGAAAGAAAGAAAGAAAGGGAAAAAAATGAATACAATTCAATTTGTGAGCTACAGGTTTACAAGTCAAATTTGGTTTTGGGATTTGGGGGGTGGCGGGGGGGTGGTGGGCACTAAACTACCGTAGGCACTAAACTCTTTGTAGGTAAAAACAAAAGAGCTGATTTAAAAGCTGCCTGTCAAGGAAAATCGACAAGACATAATAAAATAGGAATAAATAAAATAAAATAAAAAAACCAGCACAGAATTCTGAATAATTGTTAATGATGTTTGGACTCTCTTAAAACTATCTAATAACACTCTCTGTGAACATGCAAACATCGAATAGTAAAAGAGTCGGCATATAGAACACAGTCAGTATGGTACATATTGGAAAGATAAAAGAGCTGTCGAGTCAAGGAGACACTGCATGTGTGTTTTTATGTGTGTGTGTGTGTGTGTGTGCTGGAGAAGTCAACTGTACGTCCGTTAAAGACTCTCGGACAATTTTTAAACACGTGGTCCCCTTTGAATAATCAGACTTGGAATAAAGCCAACGTGAGTGTTACATATGAATCATTATTATGGCACTGACAAAAGTTACATTTAATAAGGGGAATTTAAAATGCACCTATTATGGTTTTTCAAATTTTACCGTAGATGTAGTGTGTGTATATAGAGCTGTTTGTGAATGTGAAAAAGTCTGCAAAGTTTCAAAAATCAAAGCGGATGACAAACAGACTTATCGACGCCCAATAGAAGGAAGCGATTCTGAACAGCTGAAACGAGTCTTTACTTCCTGTACTAACCTACGTAGGTTTGTAACAAAAAGCCCCGCCTCTGGTCTTCATCTGCTGCTCGCTGACACCGCAACAGACTGTGACATCTGACCAATCAGAGCAGAGTATGCTCTCTGAAAGGAGGAGTTTAGAATGAATGCTTTCGAACGGATCATTGAACGAGTCATTTGTGACACTCGGGTTGGGATAATGCTTCAGTTTAAATTATGAGCACGTTAAAGTTTATACAAAATTAGGCTTGTTTCAAACCCATAATAGGTGCACTTGAAAGGAAAAATCCACCCTGAAGCACATTTCATTGACTTATTTCTAAATATTTCTGAGGTGTTTAGCTAGTGCTAATTTGTTGGTTGGCGTTTGTTGGCGTTTCTTTTGGTTATTCCTGTGAGAACTGTGAGCTGGCGTGTTAGCAGTTGTGCTAAGTGGATGTCACATGAGGACACTGCTAGTGTGGCTACAATAGGGTTTAACTGTCGGAGGGAAAAAAAACACAAAACCCTCAATATTTCTCCGACAGAAAAGAGCAAGAACTTGTTTTCTCAATCGTCATTTTTCAGCCATCTTTCACGTCGTATTAATGAGAAATCCAATGTAGAAGGAGTGGAGAAGACAGACTAAAGGACTAAAGTGCCACCGCAGCACACTCTTTATACGGAGCTTCATTTTCACTGGCACCAATAACTGCAGATAGTCAAACGGCATTTTGGGAAATGTAATAAACCTTCCAAGACCATTTTAGTTTCAATGTCAAGAAGAGACATTGCAAAATAAATATTTGACATCATTGAAGATCACATGTTAATTATAAATATTAACAGGGTGGAGTTTTCCTCTAAAAGATGGATCTCTTTCGACTCCCTTTTTTTTTTTTTGCTACTCCTTTGACCCCCCTCAGTCCTTCACAATCGTTTTTATAAAGCCATCAACATTTAATACAAAGAAACAATACTGACATAGAGAAGGATTGCACACTGGGCACCTGTTTGCCCCTTCCTTTCACTTTATAGGAAATAATGTACACTGTACAAAACGAGAGAGCAGATTCAAAAACTAAGATACTGTCCCATCTCAACAATCTGCTTGGTCAAGTCACATGACATCCTGTGTCCTCTGTAACAGCTGCAAGCAGAAGTATTTTTTTTTTTTCTCCTGTTCAGAACACAATGACAGTTTTTGCAGTCCTTCCCAAAGTGCTCTAGATCTCCATGAATAATCATACAGCACCTCACGTTCCACTTGTTCCTCAGCTCCGTTTGCGTAGGAGCAACTCTGAGTCGGCAGTGCTGGTGGAAGGAGGAAATGATGGAAGGAGTGGCAGGAAGAGTGAGAGAAAAAGAGAAGGAGAGCAGGAGAGAGAGAGAGAGAGAGAGAGAGAGCACAGTGAAAAGCTCCAGCACTATAACAAATGGGCCTCGATGCGGAGCCAGTGCAGTCCTTGGCGGATGTAGCGTACCAGGTCAGTCATGCTGCTGTGCTGCGTTAGTGGCTCCATCACTGAGTCCAACTCCTGAAAGAACTCTGAGGGGAACAAATAAATGATTCCGAATTATTGGCACCCTCTGTAAATTAGCAAATATAAATGTACAAAGCAAATAAAATGGAAAAAAAAGGTTTTGAGTTTAAACACCTATATAGTTTTGTTTAAACAGAATATTAAACTGCAAATATAAATATAACTGCAAAAAAAAATTGGTTTCAAAATTATTGGCACCCTTCATAAAATTAGCAAACATATGTAATATGAATAAAACATTCAACGAGTGATTTTTCTTTTTTACTAGTTCAAACAGCTGTATAGTTGTATTTAAATCAATATTTTTAAAAACCATAATGAAGTTCTAAATTAGTGGTTTTTGAAACACTGGTTTCAAAAGTATCGGTACCCTTTGACATAAACTGTATGGCTGTATTTAAACCTAAACAATAATTCAAACAAAAAAAAAATTGTGTATTCATCTGCAAAATGCTGGTTTCAAAAATATTGGTACCCCACAATTCATAGGTCTGTAAGGTTAGAAACATGATTAGAATACACTTCACACTGCAGACGTTTTTAAGCACACGCCTTTCAACTTCAGAACATTTTAACTGTGAGCTTGTGCAAAAAATACAGTCATGTGAAAAAATAAGTAAACCCCATGGAAATTGTTGGCCTTTCTTTTTTTTTTGACATATTTGGACAAGCATATATTTGAGCATCTTTGAAACAGTGCCTATTAATAAAGTTGATATACTTGAACAAAAAATTCGCTTTTTAAATCATTTATTCAACAGAAATATCAATAGATGTGGCAAAAGTAAGTACAACCTTGGCCTCAGAAGCTAGCATTGCACACTTAGCAGAACTAACTTCTTGTAGGCGTTTTGCGTAATTGTCACCAGGCTTGCTGGGATTTTTGACCACGCTTCCATGTAATATTCTTTCAGTTGCAAGATGTTTGAGGGTTTTCTTGCATGTACTGCCTTTTTCAAATTCCCCCATGACATTTCAATGTGATTCAAATCCGGGCTTCGACTAGGCCCTTCCATAACCCTCTATTTCTTCTTTTTGAGACATTCCTTAGTGGATTTGCTAGCAAGCTCAGGATCATTATCCTGTTGTAAGGTCCATTTTCAGTTCAACTTCAACTTTCAGACAGATGACCTCACATTATCTTCAAGCACTCTTTGATATGGTGCAGAATTCATAGTTATATCAATGAGTGTAAGCTGTCCAGTCGCTGACGCAGTCAAGCAACCCCAGACCATAACATTTCCACCACCGTGCTTCACAGTTGATATGAGGTGCTTCTCCTTAAAATCTGTCTTGGTCTGCACCAAACATGTCTGCTCTTACTGTGACCAAACAATTATATCTTTGATTCGTCTGTCCAGAGCACATTATTCCAAAAGGACTGGTCTTTGCCTATATGCTCATTGGCAAACTGTAGTCATGCAAAGGCTTTTTCCTGGCACGCCTCCCATGCAGGTCAAATCTCTTTCTGATTATAAAACCATGCACTTTGACACCAACAGATCCTGAGATTAAATTTTGGGGTTCTTGGTGATTCTGTTTGCATCAGACGGTCTGCTCTTGAGCTGAATTTGTAGATTATTGAATGTGTAGATTATTTTCCTAACAGTGGAATGATGTATTTCAAATAATTTAGAGTTCTTTTAAAATCCCTTGCCAGACTCATAGGCATCCACAACCTTTTTTTCTGAAGGCCTCTTTAGGTCTTGGCATGAGGACACCACACGATAGCAAAGGGAACACCAGACACTAGATTTGAGAGCAGTTCTACGCAGGTTCTAATCACTGGCTAATCTAATCCTGAACACCTGATTAACATTTTATGAATTTGAAGGTGTGATAAATGTAGGGGTGTACTTACTTTATCCCATATGACTGCTCTGTTTAATTTAAATTGTGAAAATTACTACAAAATGTTAATTGTATGTGTCATTTGATAGAGTGTATCAACTTAATTAATAGGCACTGTTTCAAAGAAGATCAAATGTATGCTTGTCCAAATGTCAAAAAAGATTTCCATGGGGTGTACTTATTTTTTTCCACATGACGGTATGTGTTCAGTATTTGCTAGATGTTTAACCATTCCAGATGTGTTCAAATGTTTATTTTTCTTCTTAATTCATGGCTCTGATTGTGCTTAAAGATATTTTAACTGATATATATATATATATATATATATATATATATATATATATATATATATATATATATATTTGTGGTGTGAAAAGTGTTTGCCCCCTTCCTCATTTCCTGTTCCTTTGCATGTTTGTCACACTTAAGTGTTTCGGAACATCAAACCAATTTAAACAATAGTCAAGGACAACACAAGTAAACACAAAATGCAATTTGTAAATGAAGGTGTTTATTATTAAAGGTGAAAAAAAATCCAAACCTTCATGGCCCTGTGTGAAAAAGTGATTGCCCCGTCGTTAAAACATACTATAACTGTGGTTGTCCACACCTGAGTTCAATTTCTCTAGCCACACCCAGGCCTGATTATTGCCACACCTGTTCACAATCAAGGCATCACTTAAATAGGAGCTGCTTGACACAGTAAGGTCCACCAGAAGATCCTTAAAAGCTACACATCATGCCGAGACCCAAAGAAATTCAGGAACAATTGAGAAAGAAAGTAATTGCGATCTATCAGTCTGGAAAGGGTTATAAAGCCATTTCCAAAGCTTTGGGAATCCAGCGAACCACAGTGAGAGCCATTATCCACAAATGGCGAAGACATGGAACAATGGTGAACCTTCCCAGGAGTGGCCGGACGCCCAAAATTACCCCAAGAGCGCAGCGACGACTCATCCAAGAGGTCACAAAAGACCCCACAACAACGTCCAAAGAACTGCAGGCCTCACTTGCCTCAGTTAAGGTCAGCGTTCATGCCTCCACAATCAGGAAAAGACTGGGCAAAAATGGCCTGCATGGCAGAGTTCCAAGGAGAAAACCACTGCTGAGCAAAAAAAAACATCAAAGCTCGTCTCATTTCTCCACAACACATCTTGATGATCCCCAAGACTTTTGGGACAACATTCTGTGGACCGATGAGACAAAAAGTGGAACTCTTTGGAAGGTGTGTGTCCAAGTATATCTGGCGTAGAAGGAACACTGCATTTCATAAAAAGAACATTATACCAACAGTAAAATATGGTGGTGGTAGTGTGATGGTCTGGGGCTGTTTTGCTGCTTCAGGACCTGGAAGACTTGCCGTGATAAAAGGAACTATGAATTCTGCTGTCTACCAAGAGATCCTGAAGGAGAATGTCCGACCATCTGTTCGTGTACTCAAGCTGAAACGAACTTGGGTTCTGCAGCAGGACAATGATCCTAAACACACCAGCAAGTCCACCACCGAATGGCTGAAGAAAAACAAAATGAAGACTTTGGAGTGGCCTAGCCAAAGTCCTGACCTGAATCCTATTGAGATGTTGTGGTATGACCTTAAAAAGGCCGTTCATGCTCGAAAATCCTCTAATGTAACTGAATTAGGACAATTCTGCAAAGATGAGTGGGCCAAAATTCCTCCAGGACGCTGTAAAAGCCTATTTCACGTTATCGCGAACCGCTTGGTTGCAGTTGTTGCTGCTAAGGGTGGCCCAACCAGTTATTAGGTTTAGGGGGCAATCAGTTTTTCACACAGGGCCATGATGGTTTGGATTTTTTTCACCTTTAATAATAAACACCTTCATTTACAAATTGCATTTTGTGTTTACTTGTGTTGTCCTTGACTATTGTTTAAATTGGTTTGATGTTCCGAAACATTTAAGTGTGACAAACATGCAAAGGAACAGGAAATGAGGAAGGGGGCAAACACTTTTTCACACCACTGTATATATATATATATATATATATATATATATGTTCTTATATCCATATCCTGGCTTGTACAGATCAAATACTTTCTGTTTCTTTAAAAAAAAAAAAAGTTATTTGGTTTTCCTCAAGAGCTAAACAGTCTCCAATGCAGAGCAACAAGCCTCATTTAACACTGTCCATGCCATTAATTTGCAAAAAATAATATGACAAATTCCTCTGGGAATAGATTGTATAGGTAGAAATTGAAATTGGACAGAGGTGTGATAAACAGGAAGTAGCTCTTACGTCTACTAAAATAGTAATTTAAAATATTTTACTGCGTCTGTTTATTCACCACAAACTGTAACAGTAAGCTATCCATGTGGCTGAATCCTCTTCGCTGTGTACATGTGAGCTTGCAGTGCTCTAGTTTTGACATCATTTTTTTTTACCAAAGGCTAAAGTCAGCTGGCCCTAATTTACTACATTATGAAATAAGACAGTGAAGAGTGGATAGAGAGAGAGAGAGAGAGAGAGAGACAGTGAGAGAGGGTCAGACTTAAGCCTTCAGAGTCAGACAGCCCTCACCCGTGACATTCAGCAACCCCATGCTTTTTAATTAGCCTTCTCTAGAGGAACAAGAGAGAGGAAATGACAGAGGAAGCCCCATCAAACCTGCAGAGCAATGAAGGCACTCTCTGTCTCCAGTGGTCCATACAAATGCTCCCTCACTGATAAGGCTAATGTGTGAAAGGGGACCAGTTCTCTTTTCATCCTCTGACAGATGTAGATAAGATGTAAAAGAAGACCAATCAGGCCTAATGAGCGAGTGGCACGCTGATGTGGGAAGCACTTCGGTACTTTGCAGCTTGTTGAGGATGAATGCAAGGCCTTATCCCTCGACTGTGCAACTAACAGAATGGATTGTACGCTCCTTCATCTCGCTAGGCACTTTGGATAAAAGCGTCCGCCAAATGAATAAATGTAAAATGATTCCCTATGAATCAGAAAGAAGAAATGTATTCAAAGTAGAACCCTTTCTGCAAAGATATTCAAGATGTAAGAGTTCAACAATGTTTGCTTTAGGGACTTATCTAAATTTCTACGTGGACAATTTTCAAGCGCCAAAAAACATAAAAATTTTTATAACTGAAAAGCTTTATGGACTTATCTTTGTGTAGGTGCAAGTGCTGTGATTTTTGAGGGATGCCAATTTTCTATCACTCAAGAATCCAATTGCCAATTGTTTTTTTTCCCTGATGTCGTCAGCAGAATGATATTTCCCAACTCATGTTGGGTTAATGTTAATACTCCTGAATGAACCAGATGCAAGACTTTTCATCCCTGACTTCATATAAAAGCTAAAAATTCTTTCCCCATTTCTTGCAAAAGTCTTAGTCACCCCACAATTTCTATATGAATTTTGATATACAGTGGGGGGAAAAAAGTATTTGATCCCCTGCTGATTTTGTACGTTTGCCCACTAACAAAGAAATGATCAGTCTATAATTTTAATGGTAGATTTATTTGAACAGTGAGAGACAGAATAACAACAAGAAAATCCAGAAAAACTCATGTCAAAAATGTTATAAATTGATTTGCATTTTAATGAGGGAAATAAGTATTTGACCCTTCTGCAAAACATGACTTGGCAATCATAGAGGTCAGACGTTTCTTGTAGTTGGCCACCAGGTTTGCACACATCTCAGGAGGGATTTTGTCCCACTCCTCTTTGCAGATCTTCTCCAAGTCATTAAATTTTCGAGGCTGACGTTTGGCAAATCGAACCTTCAGCTCCCTCCACAGATTTTCTATGGGATTAAAGTCTGGAGACTGGCTAGGCCACTCCAGGACCTTAATGTGCTTCTTTGTTGCCTTGGCCGTGTGTTTAAGGTCATTGTCATGCTGGAATAGCCATCCATGACCCATTTTCAATGCCCTGGCTGATGTACATGGCCCCGTCCATCGTCCCTTTGATGCGGTGAAGTTGTCCTGTCCCCTTAGCAGAAAAACACCCCCAAAGCATAATGTTTCCACCTCCGTGTTTGACGGTGGGGATGGTGTTCTTGGGGTCATAGGCAGCATTCCTCCTCCTCCAAACACGGCAAGTTGGTTGATGCCAAAGAGCTCCATTTTGGTCTCATCTGACCACAACATTTTCACCCAGTTGTCCTCTGAATCATTCAGATATTCATTGGCAAACTTCAGACAGGCATGTATATGTGCTTTCTTGAGCAGAGGGACCTTGCGGGCGCTGCAGGATTTCAGTCCTTCACGGCATAGTGTGTTACCAATTGTTTTCTTGGTGACTATGGTCCCAGCTGCTTTGAGATCATTGACAAGATCCTCCTGTGTAGTTCTGGACTGATTCCTCATTGTTCTCATGATCATTGCAACTCCACGAGTTGAGATCTTGCATGGAGCCCCAGGCCGAGGGAGATTGACAGTTCTTTTGTGCTTCTTCCATTTGCGGCAACGAATCAACTGTGTAACCTTACACCAAAGCTGTAACTTCTCAATAGGTGTATGGCCTAGCATTCCAGACTTGTGTAGGTCTACAATCTGATCCCTGACATCCTTGGAGAGCTCTTTGGTCTTGGCCAAACTATAGAGTATCTCACAAAAGTGAGTACACCCCTCAAATTTGTGTAAATATTCAATTATATCGTTTCATGTGACAACACTGAAGAAATGACACTTTGCTGCAATGTAAAGTAGAGAGTGTACAGCTTGTGTAACAGTGTAAATTTGCTGTCCCCTCAAAATTACTCAACACACAGCCATTAATGTCTAAACCTCTGGCAACAAAAGTGTGTATACCCCTAAATGAAAATGAAAAGATATAATCAAATATTTACACAAATGTGAGGGGTGTACTCACTTTTGTACGATACTGGACAGTACATGGCTGTGCTCTGTGATGGATTAGCACCCTGTCCATGGTGTGCCTATGCTTCCTGGGATGGGCTCCAGGTTCTCCAGGACGTAGTAAGGATATGCGGTACAGAAAATGGATGGATGGATGGGATGGATGGAGTACATGGCTATTTTCGGCCTGCTGCATTAGTGTGCTAGCAGAAAAGCCAGATTTCCAAAATCGATTTCAAAATTTTACTTCCAAATCTCCAAGCTACACTCCCCCCTAATCGATTCTGTTACAGAGAATTGTTTGTATTTTGTTAAATAATAGATTTCTGATCAAAAAAAATGGGGCGGTTCGGGGTTTAACCAAAAAAAAAAAAAAAAAAAAAAAAAAAAAAAATATCAAACCCCCCCCCAACCCCCCCCCAACATAGCAGAACATTTACACAGTTTTAAATGCAATATATGATTTGATAGTATAGTTATGCATTGTACAATTGTTTATTGGTCAATATAGTTTTTAATTTGATACTTTGAAGCATTCAAATGACACAGGGCATGGGAATCAAACTCCCAACCCCGGAGGTTCAGTATAGATGACTGTTTGTATCCATCCATGGTGTTTTCTCATGAATTGAATTGAATCTCTTTCCCAAAATATAAACAGATCAGTCATTTAAACCACGGATACCTAAACGGAGATGAAGTATTTGTTCAAGTTGTTGAATGAATGATCACAGTACAGGCTTGCATGAGCACCATGCCACGTTCAATACACTCCCATGTTAAGGATTATGACCTTTCTTAGTATTTGACCTTTGTACCTGTAGCTTCATATCTGACAGCTTTATTGATGGGTCTTGTGAGATCCCCGTCCTGGAGTAAAACCTCTAGAACCAAGAACTAAGTTGTGGCTCCTTTAATCACACAATTAATGCAGCACACAGTTGAGGTCATAAGTTTACATACGCCTTGCAGAATGTGCAAAATGTTAATCATTTAAATAATATAAGAGGTATCATAAAAATTGCATTTAGTTGTTTATTTAGTGCCTCCCGGAATAACTTTTTTTATAATAATAATAATAATCTATTTCACATAACAGATATTTACACATAGTCCACAAGACACAATAATAACTGAATTTACACAAATGAACCGGTTCAAAAGTTTACACACGCGCGATTCTTAATCCCGTGTGTCGTTACCTGGATGTGTTTATGTTTTGTGAGAGTTGTTCACGAGTCCCTTGTTTGTCCTGAGCAGGCAAACCTTATGACCTAGGGGGATGTAAATTTTGAGCAGGATGCTTGGTGTAAATGCTCCTCTTGATAATGTGCTCAATAAAACCCCACCGTTTTTTACGATTCTGCCCTTGTTTCCGGTTACTGTGGAAAAACAATCCTTATATACGACCTTATTTTTGCAATTTGTGTTAAATTGTGCCCTCGGTCTTAATCGATATGTCAACGTCAATATTCCTTCTGCATTGAGATTCATGGAAACATTTTGGCAGAGTTTGTACCTTGGCTCTCGTGGGCCAGCTTGTCGGCCGTGTCCCAGTGCTCATAGCTGCGCAGGATGTTGTTGGTGATGTTGACGTGGCTGGCGGCCATGTGGTGGATGCGCTGCGGGATGGCCACGCTGCCCGAGGATGAGGAAGAGGACGAGGAGGAAGAAAGCATGGCTCCGGTGTTGCTGTTGACCGAGCTGATGGGGGAGGGACTCAGGGACATGGGAGATGGTGTTCCAGTAGTCCTGACAGATGCAAGGGGGGAAAAAAATGAATATTAGCTAATGAATAATGCAAGGACTTGCATTTTCATGGACATTTTTACCCCAATTATTTCTTCTGCTGTTGTTTTTAATTAACATGTAAGTGCAAATTGGCATGCTGGGATGCCTTCCATGAGGCAGGGCGCCTTTATTTATTCTGAAAACGATTGATTGGAATGAAGGAAATCTTGTTTTTTAACATTGAATACACACAACCGTCATAAAAAACAAAACAAAAAAAACAACAACAAAAAAACAGTCCACTGTTCACTAGCTTAGTTGTTTCGCTTCTTGTAAAATGTTATTAGCATCAAGCCTGGAGTTTTTCTAGCACACGGGCACAGCTACATTGTCCATTCCTTCAAAACACACACACATCCGTCTTTCAGTGCTTAAACCTAAACAATCAAGCCACGTTGCCTGTAATCCAGCGATAAATTGAGCTGCACTAGCGCCCTGCAGGGCTAAATTATGTTCGCTGTCAACAGCAAGGCCCATTCTTGGGGTAGTGCAGGTTTTTACTCAAATAAACAGACCATCAGTGAAAGAGAGAGACAGCAGAAACAGAAGAGACAGCAAGAAGGAGAGAAAAGATTCATGACAGTAAAAAAGGTAAACAAAGTGCAGACGGGAGAGTGGGGGAGTAGGTGTGTATGTGTGTGTGTGTGTGTCTTTGAGAGAGAGAGGGAGAGTGTGAGAAAGGGAGCTGGTGTTGATCAGCAGGTAGGGGAAGATTAGAAAGCTCTCTTTACTGGAAACATAGCAGAGAAGACTGGAGGGCTCTGGCTTCCGGAGCTAATTGGTTTTGACAGGTGTGATGGCTGAAGAGCAGCAGGCCTGTGTAGTGTCCAGCCAGAGGCCAAGTCTCTCTTTTACCCCCCCCTAACACACACACATACACACACAGAGCACGCCTTCCCAGCCTGCACCAAACATTAGGTTGCCATGGCGTTGGCATGTAAGAGCTCCCCTCCTGTCTTCGTAGAGTTCATATTTGTGCTGAAAGTAACCCTACATTAATACTCGCAAGCATCAAGCCAACACACCATTGATTTCCGATGTACATACAGTGCGTCCACGGTATCAGTGACAACAAGACCAGTGACATTTGAATTGAGATTATCTCAATTGGCTATGACGTGGTAAAGCGACCGATCCAAACGATTGGCTCGGAAGATTCCCGCAGACCAATCCTATGGTACGTGTGGTCCGCTGTCTGTTTCTTCAGTTCCTCGTTCACAACTTTAGTTCCCATTTAATGTTTGATGAGCAAAAACGGAAGAAAAAACCATCTATCCATCCATTTTCCATAACGCTTGTCCTACACAGGGTTGCGTGGAGACTGGAGCTTATTATCTCGGGGAACTCAGGGCACAAGGCATGGGATAGCCTGGACGGTGTGCCAATCCAATCCATCGCATGGCACAGTCACACACCCATTAACACAGGACAATTTGGAAATCCGCCTACGCTAACACACGTCTTTGGCCTGGGGTTTTTACTAGTTGGAGTTTGGAAGTTTCGCGTCTTGGTCGTATATCGCAAAAATAGTGACACGGGTAATTTGTTAGTGCAAACTGAATCATTATGTTGAAACGTTTCATCATCAGGCACTAGCAAGTGAAGGATGAGGCTAGAGGTGAAAGGATGCTGGATACAGATATAGAGAAAGGACATACTTTCCATTGGAGCCCCACGGTGAAGGTGCTTGAGAACTTTTCGCCGAATTCTGCGGAGTAACAAATAAACAAACAAACAGATAAATAATTAAAAGTGAACTGACAGAGCATGGTCAAGCACCCAAACACGATTAATCATAATGGTCTTTCTGACAACACGAGCAGATAATTAATGGTATTCATTTGTACACCCACCAAACAAATGACAACTTTTAATAATTCATCAGAACATCAGAGCTAGTTCCAAAATACAAACTGCTTTAAATTCAAAATAAAAATTAAATAAATGCAGATCACGTGTAAGGGTTTCACCTTGAAGTACTCCATCAAGGAGCGTGAATACTTCATCGCGTGATCCTTTTTCAGTTTGAACATCCGCAAGTACAGCAGGGATAAACACCGATTGCTGTCGAGAAGGAAATACGTGCAACAGTTATACAAAACAGTGGAACGAACACGAGTAAACACTGGCAGGTTTCTTGAGAAATGTTCTTGATAGGATGTGACTTCAGAACAGGTAAACAAACCTCGTCCTGGTGTGCATGGATGAGAGTGTTGGCTAAGACACAGCCAGTAGCGTGGAGTGACTGACCTTTCAGTCCAATGCTTATGAGACACCAGATGCTCGGGACATATGCACCGCCCCATGAAACTGAACTAGCCCTCTGTCAATTCTAATAAGAGCAGACTCCTTGTGTTTGAGCTATAACACAGTGTACTCATGGACACTCAGATCTAGGTCAGGTTTCAAAACACTGTAATTTTACCAGGCAGCATTAAAGAAAAACTCCATCGTGACAAATACTGAAATATTTGTGATGGGTTTAGCGATTGTGGCACTAATCTACTCGTTGAATAAGAGCTTCTATTCTCGGCCACCAATTTTCAGGAATATTTAACGTCATATTAATCGTCCGACATAGAAGTAGTGAAAAAATGGGTGCAAACGTCGGACTGTTAGCTGAAAATAGCTATAACAGACAGTTGAGCTGCGACAAAGACTTGGCTCATGTAATCAGTGATCTACGAGATGATGGTGTGGATCATGGTATCAGCATGAAAGTTGAATCTGTTTGAGCAGAGCGTACAGAGGAGGAGTTGAGAGAAATGGAGATACTAAAGGATTAAAGAGCCGCGGCAACCCTCTCTTTAGGTAGAGATGAAGCGAGTGCTAATTCCCAGTGGCACCGGATACTCAAAGAGCATTGTAGGCAATGTAAGGAACTGTTAACCGAAGTGAAAATAGACCGAGGAAAACACTCGGCTCAGAATTTCACTACACGACCAATCCATGCCATTGAAGCTCACGTTCATTATAAAGATTAATAAGCAAGTAGTTCGGCGTGGATTTTTTTCCCCCCTCGATGTGAAGCTGTGAAAATGTTTGAATGAAACATTGATGACGTCTCGGAAATTTACCTGAAGGAGCGCTTGAATGTTCCTTTTAAATATTAGATGATTTTGATGAACGAAAGCACAAAGCCAAAAGCCACGTATCAATCCAACGTGAGCACAGATCTAACCTTGACATTCAACATAAACAAGACTTGGTGACGTGACACACAGATTTGGCACGTGGATGTCTTTTATCTAGCTTCGAGTACACATCCCCACTGCAGCAGCACGGAAATCTTTCATTATCCGCTAACGGCTTAATGAAATACAAGAATAATGATCCGGTCTAAGCTGATTAAGTGCTTTAGCTGTGTTTTAAAGCGCCCAGATAGGACCGATTGTAGACGGGAGATGGCTGAGGGGAGATTTAGACAAAGTGGAGCAGCGGCAAAGTGGCACATCAGGCTGCTGATGGCTGGCAACTTGTGTTGAGCTCGGGGTTTTTACACTGCCAGACAATGGGCTTTTCAAACACAGTGGCATTTACTGGATGCTCATGATGACTGTATTAAAACCTCAAGCAGAAAAGCATGTGTCTTCTCATGCTTTATAGAGAGTGTGTAGAGTAAATAAGGAATAAAACACAAAGGAGCATGCAGTTATAGGAAAATAATTCAAAACATGGTGGTCTGTTGTGTCCTGATCTGAAATGGGAGTTACTGTTACTACTCCGAAGTCGATTAGTTTCCAATAACATTGCGTTCCGAAGCATTTTATTCCTCATTCTCATTAATTTATTACTCTTACTCATTCCTTTATTCATTAAAAATGACACTTTGTAATATTTATTTGTTTATAGTTACATTTAATGGCATGGAACAGTTACAGACTTACACTTACAGTCCCTGCCAAAACTACTGGAACGGCAAGGCCAATTATTTAAAAAAAAATTTGTGCTATACAACAAAGGCATTTGGGTTTGAGATCAAAAGATAAGAGTTTATGATTTCATTTTTTATATCCTGGTATTTACATCTAGTGTTAAACAACATCAAGCACAGAAACCAGTAAACCAGTGGTTTATTTCTTTTTCAGGACATTTCAAACTCATTGGCTATGCCCAATGTTTATGCAATGCCTCGGAATGATTTTCCCTCTTTTCTCAGCTTCAAAATGGCTTGGTTTTCCCCTATGGACAGCTCTCTGATCTTCATGTTGGCTTATCCTTTTTTATGTTTTTTTTTTTTTTAAACCAACAAACGCAGCCTTCACAGGTGAAACTGAAGGCTAAAACCAAGAGTAGATGTTTAGAGCAATTTATTGTTTAACACACCTGGATAACAAGAAACCTGTCAATCACATGTCCAAATACTTTTGATTGCCTAAAAAATTGGGGGGTCTTATACAACGTTTGCTAAGTTCTGTGTCCTTTTAACAAATCTACTTAGAAATGCCTGGGAATAATCCGGAAATAATTGATCTCAAACACAAATGTCTGCAGTCTACAGCAAAAAAAAAACAACAAACAAACAAAAGAATTGGCCTTGCTGTTCCAGTGGTTCCGAGGTGACTTCACATTATAGTAGAAATAACCAGCCGCTCCCGCACCAGCCTTGAAGTTAGTATAGACCCCCCCCCAAATAAAATAAAATAAAATAAAACGCAGCTCATCATGTTACAGCAAAGCCGCTTTCAACATGAAGACTCTCTTGAAAACCTACCTAGCTTTACCTCTGACTGTTACAAAGTGCTAACACTGGAGACTCCTTCCATGTAAAATACATGTCTCCTCACAGAAAACCTCCCATCAAAATTTACACCTTTTTATTCAGTGTAATCCCTGGCTATGCTGTTACTACAGAAATGCTTCTACACTACGTTAATACACTATATCCCCGGCAAGCTTTTCTGTCAGAGCTGCTGTTATAGAAAACAAAACAAATACCTAAAGACCAATGAGAATCGAGAATTCAATAGTGCCATGTTATTGTTTTTTTTTTTTCTCTCTCTTAAGAATCTTCTTGTAATACTCTGCAATAGAATGTATGTGAAATGCATGTGCACAGAAAATGCTTGTAATGTACAGAGAAAACACATATAATCTCAACTCACCACAGCACCGCTAATTTCTTCTCCGGCAGCGTGGCTGAGTGACTGGTGAAGTTCTTTAATCTCATTGCATACCTTCAATGATACAAAACAAAGCGACGTAATGAGCGAAAGCCATAAGAAATCTAATATCGCTATAGTTTGTTTGTTTCTGTGGAGCGTCGCTGAAAAGACCCTGCTGCTTCCAATACTACGCTTAATGATTATAGAATGGAGAATTATCAAAACATCATTTCCCTTTCAGCATAAATGAAATGGTTTAATATCTAATGCAAGCCCATTTTATGGGTACTTATAGTACAGTATTAGCAATTTCTATGTGCGGGTATGTGTGTGTGTGTGTGGTGCACGACCACACGTGGTTTCCTCTGAGCCCCGATTTCAATCACCGCCAGCTGATTTGTGCGCTGATGAGCTTCGAGGTCCATCTATTTTCATTCTCTGTGACATTAATAAAACAAGGGCTGCTAATTGCACGGCTTGTAACTTGGAGTTGCCTTGCGGTGGCCCTAATGG
Source organism: Ameiurus melas (assembly GCA_012411365.1). NCBI lineage: Eukaryota > Metazoa > Chordata > Actinopteri > Siluriformes > Ictaluridae > Ameiurus > Ameiurus melas. Next base: position 36,345,630 of record CM022752.1, read on the forward strand.
CAATCATCGCTTTTATTTTAATCACGGCAGGTAGGGTGGCCGTGCCGGAGGGTGGGAGAAAAGAGGGAGAGAGAGAGAGAGATGAGAAGCTGGCTTTTGGCAGCACTGACCTAATGAGCTCCACAGTTTCCGAGTACATGGTGTACGGCGACTTGGCCTCTAACGGGTCTCGTTCCATGGCATTGCCGCACTCGATGAAGGAGAGCGCACCGTCTGCGTAATTGACCGCTTTGCCAAACTTCTCTATCTGTAGAGGGTGAGGTGGGGGAGGGGGGGTATTGAGAGACAGCAATGAAGTGGTGAGAGGATGAAAAAGAAGACTGATGATAGGAACAGACGGCAGTTAAATTTTTTTTTTACTTATACTTTGAAGGTGTTCTCGAGGCAGTTGACCTCATTTGTTGAGCTGGATACATATGAAGTTATTAGTCAATTGTTCGTTTATTTATTTACACAGGAAATGTGGTTTTCATGAAAATCCTATAAGTTCAGGAAAAAAACCAAAAAAAAAAACATTTGTATCCTACAAGAGAACAATTATGTGTAAAAAGACTGATGTAAACCTCAACTGATCGGCTTTGAGTTCCGTAATTGACTCTGATTACTGGAAGTTTACACTGCGTGTGGATTACGCCATCAGGTTTAACTCGATTATTTATTTCAATTACTAACATGAGCTGTAGAGCTGAAGAGCGTGTCGGTGTGAGGGATGTTTGGCAGACAGTCGCTGTTTAAACAATTAAACACAGAAGTCTTTCTGTGTTATGTTTGTGGCGTCCATCACCTCGGTACACCTACTGTAATTCACCTTTACTGTAATCTCTTTCCAGCTCAACCCTTTTCAGGTGCTGTTAAGCTGCTAAATAATCATCCCTGATGGTAGACTATACTACAATACGTTTGAGAAACTTTGTGCCATTTTGTGCATTTCCCTCACTTCCCTTGAGCTTTACTTTTTATGTGGTTTTGTGGGCGTCACTATGTGCAAATGAGCTATAGCACACATACGCTTTGAATTTTATTCGTAAATTCTTAAAAAAAAACAAAAAACAAAAAAAAACAAACAAACAAAACAACAACAATTACACATCACATTATTATAAAAAAAAATGGATGCTGCCCACTATATGAATTCATGGATGACGAATGTATGTTATTTGTTTTAACACCCTGCCCATATCAGCTGTACATTTCTGTACCCTTTTATTTCACTGATTTGTTGCCATGGTTACTTACATAGATGTTTCCATTAATCAAATAGTCATCAATAATGCTAACCGTCGCAGCCCTAGGAAACACAATTCCCAATCCGTACTTTATGCACGGGAGAACGTAAAACAGATTTACTGACCACTTGTCTTAGCAGGCACCCCTTGAACAGGTTCCGTCCATTTCCAAATAAACCCTTTAATATGAGCCAGACCGCAGCCCCGAGATTCATTACATATTACATTCTGGCAATTACGCTACGGCAACACGGACAATCAATTCCCTTTACTGTGTACTCATGACCAGGTTTTTACATCGCCCTGATGATTTACGATGGACTGGATGGAACTTTCTATACAGGACAATGCTCTGAGATATAATTGCTGGAAGTGGATTATTAGGGCTGCGACAGGCTGTTTAGTAAATCATGATCGTCTTCTTTGAAGTCCTTTAAGAGACCTCTTTCTGAGCTTCTTCAGTAAAGGTCTTAGCTCTGGAATGTTCTTTTTCGCTCGCAGTGGTTGTCTGCTTGCAATGAAAAGCAGCAATTAAACTTGATAAAGAGGCGGAGTTCTGGCCTTCTGCTCTTTCACCTCTCCTAATAGCCTTATCTGGATTAATTCAGAGTTTATTCGGAGTCATGATGACATCACTAGAGGACATTAGTTAAGGACACATGACTGAGTTGATTGGGGTTTTTCTGTTTAGACACGGAATTTATTGCGGAACATGGAGAGCAGAAGAAAGGCCGAGCTTACCAGCGCATCAGCTTTGTGCTTTAGTTTCTTGGCTTCCTGCATGTAGTAGTCCGCATTGTGAACACTGTGGAAGAGGAAATATATTACCTGGGATCAGGAAAGGCATGTGCACATAGTAAGACCCCTCACTGTAAGATTTGATACACCATACAAGGAAGGCAAGCAAGATACAAGAAAGACATTCCTGCAAACAAAGTGGTGGAAGGAACTTGGTTGGAGTCACCGGCTGTCTTCAAATGAAGACTGAACTCCTTCATGTCACTAAGCATTAAATCATCTTTTATTAATGTACTAACTTGTTTTAGCTTTGTAGTATTCTTAGACCTTGACCCAGAGGTGGTCAAATCATATTAGCTAGTCCATCAAGGAAAATAAAAGCTCCGGTGCTGCCAAGTCTCATGTTTTGGTTGCCTGAAAACTTAATTAACGTCCCTAAAAACTGGTAGCTAATGTAATGTAATAACACATGGCAAGCTATAGTAGTTAGCTAGTTAAGTGAATATCTACAGACTAGCGGTGTAATGCAATGCCACTGTCTATATATGTATGTGTATCTATAACTGTTTAGTGCTCCAAATATCCATATCTCTATCTGTGTTTGGATTTAAACCCAAAGTGGGTGTGACTAAGCTGGAAAGTGTTTCTTAATTAAAAACGAACTTTCCAATACACCCCCAGAAACACTAGGAAAAAACCCAGCACTGTCAGAAAATCATAAATAAACGCTATGAATGCACCACAGAATGTGTGCTTTGTCTGACAAGCTTATTGCATCACTGACGTCCACATGAAAGCGAACACCTTCCTTTTGTACATGTTTTTGTTGTGTCCGGCGGGATCCAAGTCCTAATCTCGAGTCTCAATTAGAAACCCTATGAACCTTTTCTAGCAAGATTCCTAAACAAAATAATACACTGGTGCTTGAAAGTTTGTGAACCCTTTAGAATTTTCTATATGTCTGTATAAATATGACCATCATCAGATTTACACACAAATCCTAAGAGCGATCTCCAAAGGGAAACCAAACTGAGACAAAAATATTATACTTGGTCATTTATTTATTGTCATTTTTCTGACTTTAATCCAATAGAAATTGTCCTGACCTTAAGCCAATAGAAATTGATGAGGTCCTGACCTTAATCCGATAGAAATGTTATAGACTGTAAATGTTTAGGCTATAAATGTTATAGACTATAAATGTTTAGGACTAAAAGTGGAAAAGACTATACTTTTAAGTATAGAAAATTCTAACGGGTTCACAAACTTTCAAGCGCCACTGTAAGTATGTGTATTAGAACATTTTCTATTCAGTTGAAACACAGTACATACGTGTTGTTGAACGGGAGTTTAGGTCTCCTGTGCTCCATATTCTCCATGGACAGAGCTGAAGGGTTTGGCCACACGATCGATTCGGACTGACCATTGGCATGGAAACCCCCGGAGGTTTTTGCATGGCTGTCTTCCTCCTGCTATATGAAGAATCCATTACAATTAGCATTCAGCAAATCGAATAATCCAGAAAGGAGTCATGACAGCTATCTGGCTTTGTTTCAGGGGCTGGCGCTGAGAGTTCAAGTTTAGATGACTCGGCACATGGCATTTATTTTCCTGTCTTCAAGTCTATTTTGAAATCCTTTCCAAAAGAGTCATTTGTTTGCCAAAACACAGGAAATGTGGTTGAAGCCTTGAGCAAGGATGAAATCTATGAGGTTTCAAATTCTGCTGTCTATTTATTTATTTCTACCAGACGCTGTATTTATTATTTTATAATCGCCTGTATTTTTAATGCAATTTAAGAGAAATGATCAGGTAAAATGACACTCGAACATATTTCTAAATATTACAAAATAATATTTACTGAGTGATTAAATGCAATGACTTTGAATTCTCACAACCAGTTCAGTTAAACTAACACCTCCGGTGCCGAGTGAAGAAGTGTACCACACTAATTATTTCTGTAAGCACGTGTTTTGAAAATAATGCAACCGATTAATGAGCTATAACAAGAATACAGGTTATAATAATATCACGCTTCATTACTAATGAGACGAATATTTAACAACAGTGACTAATCGTTGCTAATATGTTAATGACAACAGAAAAAATATAGATCAGATCACACATCAGAGCACGAACACGCGCTCATACTTACGCTGCTGGTTTTGGAGTGAGACTTGCTCTCTCCTTTGCGGTGCTTGTGAGACGACGAAGAGGATGACGAAGACGAAGAGGATGAAGGTGGAAGGGAGTGTGTTGGGGGTAAGGTTGTGGGAACAGCTGTGCCTCCTTCCATACTGAGAGAACTGCTCTCGCTGCTTCTTCGCTGGCGACCCATGGGCTCGTCCGACAGCGGGGAGAGCAGCGGCGGAAGGAGCTTCCTCGGCTGCTTCTTCGAAGAGCTTGTCAGAAACGACATGTTTTTTAGTGAAGTGCTCCCTGTCTACCAAAAGTTTGAGAACCCGTGTCCTGTCCAATAACTCTGCTGAAACACTAAATAGTACTCGAGACCCTAAATGTGTGTTTCGAGGGGAAAGATAAACCCAATCTCAGCGTCATGCCTCTGCCTCAGGTTGTGTTCTGAAGTGAAGAACAGAAAGGTTAATTAACTAACCAGGCTCTGTGATTTGTAAATACACTCTTATTGAGGTATGCCATTCATTGAGCAACTGGTAAGATGTGTTTGGGCTATAAACACTCAACAGGAGCAGACTGACCTAACATCAACATTTAGCAGTAGTGCTAAAATAGCTGTTAGGCCATGATGCAAATGTGTGTTAAAATGAAGAGAGCTGAAAGATACCAGCTTCAGGAGAAGAATGCCTGAGGGTCTAGGCTGTGTTTTAGCATTTAACTAAGCACTAATTAGAGAGAGAGAAAAAAAGCCTCTGCAAGGTTTAAGTAAACAACCGCTGAAATTGTGTTGTCAATTTCTGCACAGCCTTGGGCCATAATTTGGCTAAAAATAGATGAGATGTCATTTAGTACTTTTCTTACTTCCTCCAATCCTCTGGTTAGTAAATGTTTTGTTTATGGGCTTCAGAAACACTAATCACTGGAAGCAGTAGAATTTTAAATTAATATTAATATATTAATACAATTTCAGGGGACAGAAGAATAATAAAAAAAAAGTATAAAAAAAAAAGAATGCTTCAAGCGTATTGATTAACGAGGCTGAAGAATGCAATTTAGCATGAGCCACTTTAACATACATTGCTAATACTGAGGTACAGGAGTATTAATAGGGTTTGCATAAACTAGTAGACTCCTCAGCTACAAATACATTTGACTTGTCCGTGATGTGGGAAAATGACAACTAGTCATGGTGGTGGAAAAAAAACAAACAGTGAAAGAGAAAGGAAGAAATGCAAGCAACGTGGTAAATAAGCAGGTCTTAAAATATTTCCGATGAGATGAAAGCAATTCTACACACTGGGAAAAGTATTTGCTAATTTTCTTTTCCTTCAATAGAATGTTATGACTTTCATATCACTTTGTATGAAGTGATATCTTTAGACGTTATCGCACGACCACCGGCTCCGGAAATCATTCCTCTCACGGTTATTGCTGTTATTCCTTAACGTCGTGTGTGAAAGAGTGCTCAGCTAGTTCAGAACTTGAATGCTTGTCTTGTTTTGTAGGCTACTGAGCCTGGAGTTGAACATGGAGCTTGAAATTTGGGGTCATTATGAGCGTTGAGAAGCCTCCGGGACACTGCTGTAAAGATATCATCCAATATCCACGGAAGTGCGAACATTTAGCTATAACGATGGCCCTGTTGATTGACATGAGCGTCCATGCTGTGCGCTCTCAGTTTCAGAATCAAGAGCTGTTCATTGGAGTAATGTTTGACATGGTCTATGCTGTTGTTCGCATTTAACTGCACTATTAGCTTAAAAAGAGCAACGCCCTGAAATAGTTTTAAAGTATTAAAGGGACTATTACATTCTATCTATCTATGTACAATAGTTGTTCCAGAGACCAAAGTAGCCTGCATCTTTTAGACGAAAAAATGCTGAGCATGCTCATCTTAGCTCGCAGTCCTAAATAACTAAAAAAGTTATTAAAAAAAAAACCCTTTCCCCCCAGCATGTTTTATGTGAACATGTCCAGAACCTTTACAACAATAATAAAAGGTGCATTTCCTTTTCTAATCTGATTAAGAGGGGCAATGTAGCGTGTGCGCATTGATGCTGTCTGAGCTGAACTGATTTAAAACCCAGCGGGAAGGTGATATCATTAAAAAGTCCCCGAGGTGCTCAGTGCTTCCCGTAACGAGCATTAGCGCAGGCTACTATTTTAGCCTGGAGCTGCTTATCACATTGTAGGGATCTGCAACAATTAGTCATGTTTCATGACAGTGGACACTAGCAGACAGACAGGACGCCCCACGACCTCTGTTACGAGCGTGTCTTTGGCGGGTGCATGTCCGCTCTGGAATTAATTGAATATCTAAAATTAGGGCAAGCTGGTACGGTCATGTCAGAGTTCTATTATGGTCATTCAAAGAGACAGAGGAAAATGGAATTAAAGCTGAGTATAGGAACTGACCTGCTGTGATACACAGAACACAGGAGCAAGGTAAAGGACTCAGCCGAGCTAGCACTATAGCACATCTTGTGCTTAGGTAGTTGCATGCAAAAGGGCTAAACACTTGAATGCTTGATGATACAAATGTTAAAAAGATAATATTGTATGATTTCTTCATAGGAATGTTATATGAACCCCCCACCCCCCGCCCCCCTCAGTTTATTCCAGTAATCAGACTGCGTTTGTCGATATAGAGAAAAAGGTACTTCCAAGAATCCCGAGAAAGTCAAATCCACCCAAATGGTCACTTATCACATCAGGCCTTTCATGCAGCATGAATCAATAAAGTGTAATAGTGTATTTAGTTTGTGTCAGGGGGCTTAAATACTTACTCTTTTGTGTTGGAGACTTTGTGGTTGTGGATGGGAGAGATACAAGGAGGGAGGAGCAGGGCCTCTTTCTCCAGTTTTAACTTCTTCGTCCCACTCAACACCTCACAATGATCTGACTGCAGGTACAAAAGACACCTTACCTTTGCGTTTTATTTATACACTCTCTGCACTTAGTGTATAAATGAGATCTCTAACCTAATTAAATATAATCCCCTTTTGGGATTATAGGTGAAAAAATTATAATTCTATTCCACGTTCATTTAAGGCGATTTGAATAGGTTTCTTCTTCTTCTTCTTCTTCTTCTTTTTTTTTAAAAGAGATATCACAAATAATCTTACAATATCCTTCCTATACTCCCAATCCTATGATTTCCTTACGGGTATTCTTGTATTGGAATGAAAATAGACAAGGCCTTATTTGCATAAATAAATGTACAAGTAAATACGCACAAAATTGCATACTTTATATTTTTGTTGATATAACAAGCCCAAACACTGAAATACTGAAATATCATAAAGCAGGATACACAGACATAAAGTCATTCCTAGCAGTGAAGTCCATAATACAGAATTTGTTGGCATCACAAAAGAAGAGTCCTTTTCATAATAATTTTGAAATAAGGGAATATATTAGGTATATAAGGGTATATATACACCAAGAACCCAAGGTATGCTTGGGTTACAAGTATTGGTCAAGGCTATAATGAGGCTGAGCTCAATCTGTGTCCTGCACCTGGATCTGTACAAAGTAACAGAATTCCATCATGTAAATAAAGGTTTACAGAGGATGTCCCGCTGTTCTAAGCTGCTACTTTTCAGTAAAACAAACCTTTTAAGTTTTAGGACTATACTCATCGCTCTGTATTTGATAGTGGGATTATTTTACACTGGAAAAAACATCCATGAAAAAGAAAGTAGGGGTTGTAAATTCCTCACATACATCTATAAACTTCAGTTGTTCTATGCTCTCAATATGATGTGAAAGATCTTGTACGATGGTACAAAGAGAGTGGGCACTTACCTTGTGTTTCCTCTTTGACTTGCTGGTGGGTTTCTCTGATGGAATGGAGGCAGGTGACTGCTGTCTCCTGTGCTTGAAGCTGGTGTCTCGACACTCAGCCTTGGTAGGGAGCGGCTCAGGTGGATCCTGCCCAGGAATCCGTGACAAGAGGCTGAGCTCAATCTTAACCCACAAGGACTTAATGTCCTCAAAGTCTCGCAGTGGTGACAGCAGCTCATTCTGCACCATGGAGATGGGGGAGAACAGGGGCTCCTCCAGCAGGTCAGTGGCAGCTGGGTCTGGTATGGAGGTACTGCTGGTGCTGGCAAGACTGCTGACACTCAGGATATTGCTGTTACAGTCCTTGGATTTAAAGTTCAGGCTGCTAGGGCCAGGGCAGGGAAGATGGACTTTTGAAAGGTCCTCAGGGTCCGAGTGGCACTCTGATGAGGACGACTCTGTTTCAATAAACTCCTTCGACTTGGGTATGATCTTACTAGGCCCTCTGTGCTTCTTCTTGTCTGGAGCTGTGCTGATAGTGGAGGTGGTAGGGGCAGCAGGTGTGGTTACTGTAGTGGAACGGGGTTCCTTTCTGGGGGCAGTCTTGCCTCCTGGGGCTTTGCCTCTCGGTTTGGGTGGTTCTAAAGGTGGAGGTTCTTTCTCCTTTGGTGTAGTGCTGGAGTTGACAGGTCTGGGCCAGTTGTGCTCCTCACTGCTTGAGGACTGTTCGACTTTCTTCGGTTGTTTCTTGCCTGTGCTTCTCCTGGAAGGAGGCAGATCAACTGAAATTGGGGCCTTCACTTTGCTACCCTTACCATCAGGACCTTTCTGGCCTGTTTTAGGCTTGGCCTTTTCTCGGATGGGACTGAGCAAGGCCCGGTCTTTGGGGTCTGCTTGTGCCAGAGCTGCACTGGGTTTGCTCTTACTACAGCTTTGGTTCTCTGTAGCTTGGCCATCCTCAGGCTGAGAGCTCCTAATTCCATGGCTTTCTGTCTGTGTGTTGGCAAGGGGCTTATTGTGAGGGTTGACTTTGTTCAACCATTTATCCAGCTGCCACTTGTTTGTTGATGGTGGTTCAGGCTTTAGAAGAAAGAAATTCCTTTGTCAATGTGTTGAGAAATCTCATCTGTTTATCATCATTTATAACACAAGTTGTTGGACTTTCTCATAAATGCAATGCTTAGTGATAAATTAACATTGTTGAATACAATGACCAAGTATAATATTAATAATATTAGAATATTATATAATATAATATTAGTAATAGAATAATTGTCTCAAAACATATGCAACCAATAATGCTAATGGTCCATATCTACATGAACATCATCTGTTTCAATGGTGATTCATAAGAATGATGATTCAGTCATTTGACTTTCACAGACCAATGCGTTACTAGAAAGATGCGAAGATGCGATTACAATAGGAAATCATAAAACTCCTGAATGGCAGATAAACTCAGTGGTGCATTGTCCTCAACTGTCGACTGCAAAGGAGATGATGTTTTCATCACCCATATTATCTCACATCATTTGTTTTGTACCATTATGCTCGAAGACATGTAAATATCTTTCGTTTGGAACCATAAAACCTGTCTTGAATGCCTTGAGTGTAAATCACTTGGAAAAGGAAGCCAAAAAGATGAACAGGCATCCAAATGAACCATTACAACCAGAGAAGGTGGAAAATGTTGAACAGACTTTTCCATCTGATCTGTACCTGCCTTCCCACAGGAAAAAAAAATCCTTCCATGTTATTTCACATTTAAAAGCCACACTTTAATTTTTTTATTTTATTTATTTATTTTTTATCTCATCTGCTATAGATTTATGCCAAAACAAACTGAAAAAAATGGAAGTTGAACAGTACAAGCAGAGATGACGAATTGACAATCTTGCATGTCCAAATTTTACAGGCCTCCTGGAGCATTCCTGTTAAAACACTACAACTGTGAATTGCGGCATGAAAGAAAAAAGAAATATCTCTCCAACGGGCAAAGCATTTGCAGACTGCAGATATGGATCCCCCAGGTGGACTGCAGACAGCTATTCACTGAGGTGATGAGAAAAGGGGTGTTTTTGGTGAATGCACTGAGGAAGCTCAGGACAAGCCACGGTGGGGCAACTTTAAAGCTGCCAATTAAGCATTTAAGAGAGCTTCTCAGACATCTGGCTTTACTCCCATGCTTGGAACACGGTGGATTTTGTCTTTTGCAATAGTTCAAAGAAGGAAAAAAAAACTCTTCACCTTGATCCCAGGGCATTTCTGCTATGTTGAGTCGTCAAAATTTATGACTAATAATTTGACATCTTTACTCATTTGCCTGCTGCTTTTTATCCAAAGCAACTTGCAGCTGAGACAGGATACAACCTTGGCAGTTTAATGATTAAGGGCCTTGCAAATGGCCCAATAACAGCAGTTTGAACTCACCACCTTCTGACTGGTCCTAGTGCCTTCACCATTGTGCCATCATTGTCTGGTCATTTACATCTGGTCTGTACATTTTATCCCATTTTCTCCAAAATTTGGTAGATGCCAATTCCTACTCACAAACTAGTTATCCCCTACTGAGGAGGATAAGGGTTGGCACATGACTGATAAATTAATTTATTCATTCAATCAATCAATCAATCATTCAATTTCTGTAACTGCTTTAACCAGGGTCATGGAGGACCCAGATCCTATAATAATGGCATCAGGAAGTAAGACCCTCTTGACGGGATGCCAATTCATCTCGGGACACCATGCACACATATTCGCACACTTGTTCACCACTAGGGGCAATCTCAAGTAGCCGATTCGATTTGGTGCAAAATGTAGATCACAGGAAGAACTCCATGTAGATAGTAACCTGAGTTCGAACTGGATTGGACTGGAGACGCCAAAGCCGTGAGGCGGAAACGCTCCCTAGTGCGCCTTGAGGAACATACTGTGTTTTAATTTTTGCCTAGGGTTTATACCTCTGGTGTAGTGGCGCGGGATGCTCGGTTGCATTCGCTGTCACTGGAACTGCTCTCGCTGTCAGAGTCAGACTCAGAGCTGCTTTCTGATTCGCTGGAACTCCCAGAAGCCCCGCTGGAGTGGCCACCTGGATCACTGCTCCGTGGTGTGGGCCCTGGAAGGCTGCAAACACATACAAATGAGCAGAACATTATTCACATGCTGTAATTAAATACAAAAGTCTGTAAATGGGACTCACAATGAATAAATATGTTATTTGCAGAAATTTTACATCTCTGCAACATACGCCCACCATTTACATCAGTGTGAACATACTGTGAAGAAGCAATGTAACATTAGATTTCAGTCTTCTGAGGTCAATAATGCCAAGAGCATGTGGATAATATCTTACAAAATGAACTTCTGTAATATATGCAGCATATGTCAAACATGCCTCAAGCTATCGCTAAGGTCCAGCTAACCAAGAAGCTATTAGTGAATGCGTGATTTATGGCGGAAAAAGAGAAAGAGACATGGGCAGCTAGCTCCCCCACCTACTCAGTTATTATTCTATATCATCTCACTGTTCTCCACTGCCGCTCGCCATTATTTATCACTTCATGAAAGTCTGGAGATCTCTAATCTAATAAAATTCTGCATCTCGACATGTCCTCGGCCTCTGACAGCTGTGATTGCTTTACATGGGAGTTAAATGTGCTGGAGGGAAGCAAATTAAATCCCTTCCCAAAGGTCAGATTGGGCTTCTTTATTGTCAACACTTTGTTAGTGATTATATTGTGACAGAGAAATGCATCATCTCTTGCTGGGCCAATATTGCTTTGGTCTCAGGGAAAAAAAAATTAACTATAGTCAGTAAAATAACTGCTCTACAATGAAGAGAAGCTAGAGGGAGAGCACATTTTACTCATTGGATTGGTTCTGGGGTGTGGTTTGAGACCATGGCTAACTCAAGAGACCAGAGAGTTTGGCAGTGTGTAGTGATGGCATCATTTTGTATCTGCTGGTGCATGTTTTACCCCTATGTTTTGCCAGAGATGGGCAAGAAAGACCCACGTTTCTGATCAAGCTGTAATATGTTAGCAGATTGTGTCAGCAAAAGCACTGCCAATGCTGGAGGCGACCAAGAAGACAGGCAAATATCTCCAGAGTATTGTTCCACAGAGCAAATCAGGAGGCCTAGGAATTATTTTCAAAAGGCGAAAACAACACCGAAGTGCTACAAAAACACATTGAAAAATGTGTTTCACAAGAAAAAAAAAACAAAAACCCCAGAATGACTAATTGTTACTTAACCACTCCTAGAAGAAAAAGAAGAAACCTTTATTTGTCACATATACTACATTACAGTACAGTGAAATTCTTCACATATTCCAGCTTGTTAGGAAGCTGGATGTCAGAATATGATATAGCGCCCCTGGAGCAGAAAGGGTTAAAAGCCTTGCTCAAGGGCCCATAAGTGGCAACTTGGCAGTGGTGAGGCTTGAACTTTGATCAATACCCAACCTTTGATCAATACCCAAGAGCCTTAACCATTGTGCCTCAGCACAACAAGTACATTCTGTATTAATGGCAGGTTTTAATATGAATAAGTAATGGATTGAACACTGGATTTGATCATATTGTTTTTGTCACAGTTTTCTAAAAGCAATAAGCTACTCCAGGGCATGCTTTACGGTGATTTCATCATGGTTAAGGAGGTTTTAGGCAATCTGCTTAAACAGATGTATATAAAATTACTGTAGCGCACACCCTCAAGTGGCTCAATTCTTTATTTATTTCATGACAGTGTTTAGAATATTTAAGAACCTCTGGTAACTATTTTGTGGGCGAAGCCGCTATACAATGCATGGGATATTTAAAAAAGAAGGCTGACGAAACTCTGGAATTCAAAATGATTCAAAATCTCCAGATGATGCAGCGAATGCTTTTTTGTTCACTTGGAAGCCCGTGAAAGACATTTTCAACTCTTCATTTTGGCCTTAATGTGGTTGACCTTAGACCGATGGCTGATGACAACCCAGGGGAATTATAACAATGCCTGCTAGGTTTTTCACTTGGTATTGAAGATACCGTTGTTCACCTTGACCTTGAGTGCTGACCTCTGACCCACAGGCTTTCTAGCTGTCTAGCTCACATGTCTTCCACTGACAGAATTACAAGCCTTAAACATATCGTATTATGCCACTCCAATGCTCCCCAAGCCCACTCCCATTAACAAACACATACTGTTGAGCAGATAATATTTATACAATCGCTGGATGTGCTAAAAATGAATACTTTTGATTAGTAGAAAAGGAAATCCTGAAGTACATGCATATAAACAAAAAATACTGCATAATTTCTAGCTTTAGCATACTTGTTTTCATCCTTTTTAAAACGTCACTTCTGACTAGTCTGCAATAACATGCCAAAATGAAACGATCTTATTAAATGTTTACATGTTCGGTGCAAGTGTGCCGTCTCTTCTGCAAAGCCTAGTCATCCTGCCAAGCCATTCTGTTATAACACACTCAACCTGTCCTACGTGACGTGGTGTATCAACCATTAATCAACAGCATATGCAGCAGATCCTGAAGATCTGCAGTGCATATAGTATAACAAGTAAATAAAGTAAAATCATTCATAATTGAGCTAGTCCTCAAATAGCATGAAGTGGTAGAACTCCAGGAGAAAGGGAATATTCAGTGTTGAGTTATCTACACAGCTTAAATTTCGACATTGGTGGCTTAGTGGTTAGCACGTTTGCCCTGCACCTCCAGGATGGGGGTTCAAATCTCGCCTCCGCCCTGTGTGCGTGGAGTTTGCATATTCTCTCCGTGCTTCGGGGGTTTCCTTTCCCAGTTCAAAGGCATGCGTTGTGGCATTTCCAAATTTCCCATAGTGTGTGTGATGTGTGTGCCCTGCAATGGATTGGTACCCCTTCCAGAGTGTCCCCCGCTCTGTGCCCCGAGTTCCCTGGGATAGGCTCCAGGCTTCCCCGCAAGCCTGTGTAGGGATAAGCGGTATGGAAAATGGACGGATGACTTGGCCATAGTCCTTATCCATTAAAAAAAAAAAGTGTCTGATGTAACACATTATTTTTTTGCACCCTTGAACAAAAGTCAGCAAGTCGTTGGCCAACGTTTCGCTATGAGTTGCGGTGTTCTCAAATCGTACATAATTCGTCATTTTCATTCAAGGCATTTTCATCCATACAGCTGAACTCGGTGACACTTCGAACTGAGAGTTACACAGCAGCAGAAACAACAATGCAAAAATGATAACATTCAAGTATATATTCACCACCCCAAACACGCATCACTTGAATAATTCATGGCAAAGCAAAAGCTTACACACACACACACACACACACACAAATCTACTGGGCATAATAACGTCTGAATGCTGTCAAAGCACTTATTAACTTTAAGTAAGCAGGAAAGCTGCGAAATTATGCCGCTGATCATCAGATTTTCTTCCCTTAAAACACCCCACTGCTTAGAATGCACTGATGTAGTCACTGCACAAACCAAATGATTCCAAGCGTTCAATAAACTCTCCAATAAATAAATAATGCAGTGACATTAGAAATATTTATTGCATAAATATTCAGTGATTCGTAATGAAGCAATTTTACAGGACATATCATATAGGAAAAAGAGAGAAATACAAGACTAAGCACACAGAGGCAGAGTATATGTGTGGGCGATACGGCAGAAATATCATTTAGTGAACAGTGGACTAGTACAACAAAGACTTCATATAAAAACCATAATGAACTTTCTTTTACTTTCACACGATCCGCTGTTACCCAGATGAGGACGGGTTTCCTTCTGAGTCCGGTTCCTCTCAAGGTTTCTTCCTCATATCATATTAGGGAGTTTTTCCTCATGACCGTCGCCACCGGCTCGCTCAACAGGAATAAATTCACACACTTAAAATTTGTATCCTGTGTTTATATTTCTGTAAAGCTGCTTTGAGACAATGACCGTTGTTAAAAGCGCTAAACAAATCAACTTGAATTGAATCATTTCACAATACAGGAAGACAACTTCTTGATATGATACACTATAGTATAAAGTCTATCTATCTATCTATCTATCTATCTATCTATCCTTCTAGCTAGCTAGCTAGCTATATAGCTATCTCTGTATGTTTTTTTGTTTTTTCTGCTGATGTTTTGCCAAAAAAAAAAGTGCCAACAAAGTCTTTTTCTCCAGGATTTATACAAATGAAATCCTTTTATGAAGAAAAGGAGGGAGCTTAAACAATTGGTGTAAATGATCCTATTTCTATGTCTATACTTTTTACAGTGAGAACGAAAAACGATATAAACTATCACGGACAACTGACAATAGCATTTAGGATAATATTTATTATTATTTATAAGATGAGTCAATCGATGTATGAATCTGGTATGACTGACAACCGTGTAGGTGTTTAGAACTCTCTGATAACCTCATCCTGACTTGCTTTTAATGCTTTTAAAATGCAGCTCTCTTGCTTTCTATCAAGGGAAATGTAGAATGTTTTGAGTTTGTTAAGGTGAAAGAAGATCCCACATTAGACAAGTATTGTATACAGTAGTTAACACCAGTTTAGCTCTATGTATTAAATCTTTGGCTTAGACATTTTGACTCAGATGTGTTCAAGCAGATCAACAATGGGGGGAAAAAGATGCTGGAACCATTTCACAATTTCTATAAGGGATATTAGACAAGCCATGAAAAAAACAGAATATATTCAAAATGTTTTGTGGAATGATACCAATACAGATACTGAAACAATGAGTATCAGCTGATAATGCTTTGAAATGTTTTTTTAAAACTGATGTCACTAAAAGTAAAGGTTAGGTTAAAAATATCTGAAAAATACATAGCTAAATACACAATATAAAGTATTGTCAGATGTCTAAGGTGGCTGCTGTTGCAAGTAAAGGCTTTTATTAAAAAAGAAAAACACTTCCATATTCCTAGGCAAGGCTCTAGTCAAAAAACAGGCAGAGAATCAGATGATCGGCAAACAGACTACAAACCAGAATAGTGAAACTAGGAAACCAGAACAAGATCATGAACCGGAATATCATGAGCAGTAAACGAAGAGTTGCTACAGTACCTCAGGCAGTAAACAGTGAACAATACTTCACGGTGAGTGTTTTTCATGCTCAGTAATCTGGAGATCATGACAGTGTGTGAGTTGAGAAGTGTAGTCCGGGGCGGCCATGTTAGTAGGGAATCTGGGAATCGGTGTTGTTACGGAATCTTGCGTTGACATGACAAGTATACTGTAAGTAGTAAGATAAATCCTAACACAAAAATACAATCAATTCTACTGTAAATCTTTCCGAAACTAAACATCCTTAAGAGCATCCACAAACTTGACACGATAGCAGCTCCAACATGTTTGCTACGCTAAATGCAAGTATGGCCACTTGGTTGCTTGATTTCCTCACTAACAGGTCACAGAGAGTAAGGGTCAGTGTTAGCCTGATGGGTCCAATAACTACATCTATTGGCTCCCCTCAGGGAGGTGTACTTTCTCATCTCCTCTACATGCTTTACACCGAGTGTCACCGAGTATCTTAGTCAATTTGAGAACCAGAACCAGTAGTTGGTTGGTGAGGAGGGAGAGATCGTTGTTGATTACTTTACAAATTGGTGTCAGGAGGCTAGTCTACTTCTGAATGCTCATAAATCCAAGGATATGAGTATTGATTTTAGGCATAATCAGGCAGCAGTGTCATTCACTACTATTGATAATCATCCGATTGAATTGGTTGAACGTTACAAGTATTTAGGCATGATAATTGATAATAAATAAAAATTTGCAGAGAATCTTGATTGACTGAGTAAGATGCTTGTTAACAAGAATAAAGTTCAGGTGCAGGTGGTCATGTGACATGATTGTGTGGTGCAGTGGCTGCTGGGAACTTTAGTCCAGAGTTCCTTCTCTGATATTACATGACAGCCTCTTGAAAGTCAAAAAAAAAATAAAAATAAAAATGCACTGGGAAAAGTTGTAAATAACTGTAGCAAAGTAATGTATTGTTACAAGATTGGTTTAAATGAATTTTTTTGCCTATGTCTTGGTAGTGTTGGACTGATACTGGTCCTGAGTATCAGATCTGTGCCACCTCTAGTACTATGTTATGTTTTTTTGTTTACAGTATCCTGCATTTCCTCGCACAGGACTACGCATTATTCCTCTTCAAGGTCGGAACGTCTGCTGCTGAACTGACAGCTTCGGAAAACTACTCGCATCGACTCTTGACTTTCTTCCCCTATATACACTGATACCATAATCTTAGATCAATGTGCCTGAAAGCTACGAATGAGGAGGTGAGAAAGCCCCCAGGCCCAGCTTGGGAAAATAAGGATGAGTCCAAGCAGCCAGAAGAGCCCCAGCGTCAGGGAGTAAGCACTCAGTTAGAGCGAGTCATTAAATCTGGGCCCATCCAGATATTCAGTCGAGCGGGAGGGCTTTAGGGTCCCTGCTGATTCAGAAATACGGGCGAAGGCCTCCTGTCTTACTCGGCTGGCTCATTCCGTATTTGTTTGCAGCTTCTAATTATTTAAACATCTATCAGAGACAAGGTGCCTCAGGCGACCCTGAGCAGCCTCCCCATTAGCATGCGGCTATCTTCTCGTATCCAAGGGCAGAGCTGGCTTCTTATTTTTTTCGTCTTCTTCTTTCCCCCAGTCTACCCTTCAGTGAAGTTTAATACTTAATTATAGATGAATGAATTCTGCAGTCGTCTCAGCAGGCTCAGACCCGGGCCGAAGCTCAGAAGTCTTCGTTTGATTTGATTCCCTCCTGACAGACAAGTCTCGTTTGACACACTTCCAGCCTGAACAGCAAGCAGCCAGACCTCCACATGATACACCACTGGTGTTTTCATGAGCCTTGAATTTAAGATGAGTTAGCATGAGAATGCATAAAAATGAAATGATAAAGAAAAGTCACAGGAAAGGCTATGAGTGCTTGTACATAAAAAAAAAAAAAAAACAAAGATGAGAAGCAGGATGTCTGACCACGCTGTGTACGTATTAATGGGTCTTGAAAGTAAGGAGGAGAGCACAAACGGTGTGAGAGAGGGGGGGAGATCGAGACTATGCTGGAGGGGTGTCATCTATAATTTAGCTGTCCTCACTCAGCGCGGCACTTTATTAAATGATCTTCAGCATGCGCTGTACTACATTATTTTTATAAATCACCCCAAAGAATAACATCTCCAAAATAATCACCGCGGCTTTCCTCGGTCCCCTAAATCTATTACAGCTTTTAATTGATTAAATCATCAGCCCTTTTTCACTAAGAACGTGCCGTCGCTGCTAGGGTCGCCTCTGTATAAAGGTAAAATCCCATTTACAGAGCCTGTTTCGGAAATTGAGCGAGTTAAAAAAAAAAGAGACACTTTTAACCTATAAAAAAGTCATTCACATAAATAACAGTGAAAAATAAGGTGAGAAAGCAGAAAATAATACAAAAATTCAATCAGACTCTAAGGTCTTAGAGTGTGTAAGACGTCTGACACATGAGACATGACACATAAAATGATCATTCCTTGCATTAACAAGAAGAGTCTCAGTAGCGACTGTAGTTAGCTGTGCAAGATTATTCGCTAACACTTTACAATAACAGTACGTGAATATTCATGCACAAATACCTGAATGAATACTTACTTAATTATTAACTAATGGTGGCTTAAGGCATGTACTAGTCATGAACTAACGAAGCGCTAACCTTAACTACGACGTGAGTCTTATGAATTCACGCGTGAATAACGACTGCCTTAAGTACATATTCGTTCATGTTTGTTAGATAATGTATTAATTACCACGCAGGGGTAAACGCAATATAACTCTGGTTTTAAATCTTAATAGATAACTGCGTCTGCTCAATGAATAAACGCTACTGTATTCATTCCACTCTTGTGGGCAAAGACGCAAAACGTGTTGAGATGTACTCATTGCTGTGTATTAATTAGTGCATCTTTCTAGGTCCGATAAGGAGGATCAGTGTAAATGATGAAAGTAATCCAGAGGTATACGCTGACTTCTGTGTATGTAGCTGCATTTGGAAAATGATATAAACAGTTTGAAATGATGCACGTTTAATTCGTATACTTTCTTACAGAGCGTGTTTGACCGAGTTTACCCCTACGTGTTAGTTAATGCATTAACTAACAAACATGTACTAACATGTACTTACGCTGGTTGTTATTCATGCATGAATTCATAAGATTCACATCATAGTTAAGGTTAGCTCTTCGTTGGTTCGTGATTAGCTCAATAACTCATCATTGGTTCATATTTAAGTAAGTATTAATTCAGGTATTAGTGCATGATTATCCATGTCCTGTTAGTGTAAAGTGTTACCGATTATTCAATATCAGTCTGTTTCCTTTATGTACTTCATGTAGAAATCAGAAATATAACGTAAGAGCATATAAACCTGTGATTTAAGGAATGCTTAGCATTGGATTTAAAGTAAAGTTTATATGATACAGAATGGACAAATACAAATCAGTAGCCTAAGAACCCAGGACAAACATATTTCATGTTGGGGCTATTCTTATTATTTAGTTTTTTATTACAAAATTTTGTAAAACACTTTATTTATTTATTTATTTTTACATTTGATATGTTAAAATATAATACTATCGGTAGAAAAATTTGTACCAAGAGTAATCAGGACATAAGGAGACAAGAAGTAGGAACGTGCAGATATGTTGAAACACTGACAAACCAGAGCAAAATAAAGTCAAGCACAAAGCTTATATAACTCTCATGCTAGTGCAATAAGTAACCTTGCAGGTAAACAGCTCGAAAAAAACCCCCACATACTAGCGAGACTCGAATAATATTTATACTTGCGACAGAACAACTTGTCTCATGAGACAACTTCTCAGGAATTCATTAACTCGTTCATTTCCCTTAGTGTGTATTTAACTAGCTATCTAGCTTTCTATATGTTATTATATTATATTAGCTAACACATTCTAGGCAACCAAAACATGGGAGTGGGCATGACATAGAACCTTTCACTGGCTGGATAATAAACTTTTTTAATGAGGTCCACAGATTGTAAAAAAAAAAACAACAACAACAAGAACAACTTTGCACTGTCTATACTAAGTAGGCTTGTATAGTCTTATACTTGAATATACAGTGAGGTCACTTAATGCTTGAGGGGAAATGAGCTGGTAAGAAACACCAACACTACTAACACAAGTAATAAACCAATGCTAAACTATAATAACAATCCACCGCCTCGTACACACTTTCTTTTAAATAAGCAGTGATTGGTTAACAGCATGACTAAAATGGGTTTAAAATCCTCCAAAGCTTTTAAATGTCAGTGCATTGCATGATATCCCAATGCTGCCAGATGTAGTTTTATCTCAATTGGGCTCTAGCAGGCTCTAGTAGAAGTATCAGCTTTCTCTGACAAAACGGGATCCGTGCCATTGTAAAGGGTGGCACACAATCCCAGCCCTGCTGCTGGCTCATCTTCAACCGATTTGGAAAGCAAAGAAAAAAAAAAGAGCAAAAACAAAATTCCAACGGCTTTGAACAGTTTTCCCCCCTATGCCACAAGGGGAAATGAAAGCCAATGGTCATGAATAGAGCCAACAAAGAGCAAAATGTCAAAGTTAATATGGGACTCGAGGCCATAAATTAAGCATATATGCAGTTATGAGGTTTCTGTGTAACACGCTTGCCAGCTATAACAGAATGGCGTGAACTTATGACCCTTGTGGGCTTTTGATGGTAGAAAAAGCAAATATCCTCCTCACTTAATTTTAGATGGAGTCATACAATGATATGTATGACTTACTTGCACATGTTTTCACACTTGAGCCCTGGTCTACAGGGGTTTTTTTGTTTAGGAAAAAAGAATAAATCAAGACGTTACATTCTATTATGTAGTACAAAACACTGAACTGAACTTGTGAAAGTATAAAGCATTGTGTTAACCTGATAAACAGCAAGGTTGTGTGACGCTCCCAACGTAAAACAGTTAATGTTAGCACCCCAACGTTGATTATTTTCCAATAACAGTATGTCCCGGATTGTTTTATTCCTCTTACACTACACCAATCTGAAAATAATTATAATTCTGTATTTATTATAGCATTGAATTTATTTGTGATATCACACTCCACAGTAGTGATTCATATAGAAGTACACACTCAGGGCTTTAAGAATTTGAATAAGAATTTCATAAGCATTTATTTTCATTACCTAACGTACTAGGTTTAAATGTTATCAATTTAGTGCACCAGTTATTTATGGTGTTTTACAGTTGTTTACAGTGTTTTATCTCTGTACCAGTGATATTGTGGAGAGGTGTGAATTGTTTGTCCAGCAGGGGGCTCACACCCCTGCTCACCAGCAGCTAAACATAAAGTTACGATACTCTACACACAGAAACCCAACAGTGTCCTGATTCATCTTAATAACAGACTTGCGGCGATAAAGTAATTCATTTGTTTATACCGACTGAAAATGTCCGATAAGTTGATAGTGTATTGCTAGAAAGGGTTAAGAACAATAGGTCATATTTTTATCCATTTTATCCACGTTTAATGTTGTGGAACAGCCGCAAAATCATTTAGTTCCTGTTAATCCTTATGTTAAAGCAGCTAGCAACAACTGTTCTTTGACCAGCCTCTTTTTTCTCTCTCTTGAAGCGACACGATAAGAAAAAACAAACGAAACATAACTTGTCATGTTATAAGAAACTGCAAAGCGCACAGTTCTCTTGACAAGGCCATGTCAAAAAAGTCAGTTACAAAAGTTCTGACACTGGAGACTCCTTCCAAAATGACCAAATAAATATCTCCCAACAGAAAACTTCACCATATAAACAACGATACATGTTGTATTTGTTCATGTGGAGTATCCACCATGCAAATCCTTGTGAATTAGCTGATACCAGCTGTTAATACAAACCTTGCAGCCAGAAATATTGTCAGAGCTGCTGTTAGAGAAAATTAATCAACACCTTCTGACTAATCAGATTTGAGGTCAGCAGTGCTGTGGTATAAAAAACACTGCAAATGAATAAGGTTACATACTGTTTGTGGAAACAATCAATTTTAAATTACAATGCATCTTCCAATCTTATACACATTTCCAAGCCACTGATGAGTTTGGAACTTCAAAATGCAATGCATTGTTATTGGAGAAGTTCACCGCTCACTGCTGTCGATTTGAAAATAATCGTTAGTTTGGGATTACAATACGACACCGTTGACCCAATCTAAGAGGCCAGACTTCGAGTACTGGGTTCGCTCAACAAGGCGAGACACGATGTCACGACGAATTCATGAGGATTCAATCTGTTCATTATTTATTCTATTTGCAAATCGTTTCACAGTCATAAGTGCATCGGGAAGGGGGGGTGTTTGCCAACATAAATCTCAGAAGAAAAGGATTACCTTAATGATAAAGCAGCCATACTGTACAATTGCAGTTAAGCTAATTAATACACATCTCATTCTAATGAAGAACATTCAGAAAGCATACTCAGGAGAGCATAAGGTATTACACTATTGCCTGATACTATTTGCCATAATGATGAGCAATTAGATCACATAAGCAGTCTGATCTAATTCGCTGCTGCCTTCGAGAGACAAAATGGCACTGTTCACATAGTAAACAACTCATTAATATGGTGAAGGCTTTCAGATTGTGTTTTCTCCCTCTGGATGTTACAAACGCAGTCCCTAAACTCAGTCTGGGGTAATTTTTCATTGTGTACGCATGTGTGCGTCTCTGTGTTTTTGCGATTAAGGGGGGGCATAATAAATGTGTGTGTGTGAGAGAGAGAGAGGGAGAGAGAGTAATAGATTTTGACTGAAGAAAAAACATAAATGAATTAAGATGCAAACAAAGCTACACACATTAAGCACAGAGTCTGACTATGATAAATACCGGAAAGCCCTTAGCTACTGAAAATGGGGAACTCTGGCCAAAAGAGATTAAAAGAACCATTAAGAATGAGGTGCCATAATATTCCTTTAATTACGCAAATCAGCTATTGACAATAGGCGCTTTTCACCTCTGTAATATTTTAGTGCAGCTCGATTGGATGCGCTCAGAACGCATCACAGTTTCTATGCAAGCGGATACCAGAGCGAAAGCGTGATCCCGGTGAGAATGTGTGTTTGTGTGTGTCTGATTGAGGCTTAACCTAAGGTAAGCCAAATTAGTGACTATTCATAGGAGCAAGTATGAACTGGAACAATGTCACAGGTTCTATGTATGGAATAAAACACGTGTGCAGTTATAATCAACAACAGTGTCATGTGAAGGCACTGTTACAACCCTCCCGACGTGAATTGTATACCTGTAACAGCACATCCTGAAGTGTTTGATTTCTGTCATACTCCAAGAATTTTCCAACGAATACAATCTTTCATTAATAAAACAAATGACACGTTGTACTTTTAAATCCATTCATATTGATGTTAATGTTGGGGAAAGGTTGGCGAAATAAGTTAGTTCTGGTTATCGCTTACGTCATAACCGCTATAAACCAGCGTCTCTTTTTTTTTCTCTCTGATCCCTGCCCAAAACAATAGAAACCATCACAGACTTTCTAATGGTTTCCATAACAAATACCATTGCAAACCATCAGCTAACTTTAAATAAAACCATTACCAAGACATAACATTAGCTAGACATAACATGCCACCAATAGAACGCAACAAATTACACAGGGGCCATTACAGTTCCCATTAAAACCAATTAAATTCCCATTATAACCATTAAAACCATTACAAATTCTATGAGCGTTTCTATTGTTTGTTTTTTTTTCAGCAGGGATGAAGCTACTAAGAGAAAAGAAATGCAGCTTTTCATGTTACTGACAAACCACAAAAACTCTCCAGTGTCAGAACACGTAAAGTTATAGCTTCAGCTGTTACAAAGCGCTGACACTGGAGACTCCTTATGCAACGGTTAAATAAATGTTTCCTCACAAACCAATGAGTACAAATG
The DNA here is from genome assembly GCA_012411365.1 of Ameiurus melas. NCBI lineage: Eukaryota > Metazoa > Chordata > Actinopteri > Siluriformes > Ictaluridae > Ameiurus > Ameiurus melas. Next base: position 36,369,466 of record CM022752.1, read on the forward strand.
TTTTTTTTTCATATGTTTATGTGGACACACGACTAAACTCTACCTGTGTTAGCTGTTAGTACAGAAACAATAACCTTAGAGTGAGCACATTAATATAAACCTTGCAGTTGGTTTATATTAAAACTGTCAGAGTTGCAGTTTAGAAAATGAATCAACACTTTCTGACAAATTCAAACATTCAATGCTGTGTAGTGTTTAGTTATTTGCTTTGTTACAAATCAACCACCCACATGACAGCACCTTTTGTTACCAAGCGTGCACCAGAGTGACCTTTTGACCCACGCCAACTTGGCCACCAATGCTAATCCACCCACAAGAAGGCAATACGCATAGGCACACACACACACACACACACACCCGGGAACAGCCGAGGCCCAAATGCTGACACACTTGTTCTAAGCACTGCTGAAAATCTAATGAAGCAGCAATTTGTACATGGTTCCTCATGGGCTCACTAAATCCAGCTTTAGAAAAAGACCTCTGGCACACAGGCAGGACTTTATCCCATTTACGTGCCCTTTCAAACCAAATGAAATCCCTTCACTTTAGTTTTAATACCATTAGCAACATTAAAGCGACAGTTGATACAGTGCAAAGGAGCGGCATGCTAATGGAGCTGTCACAATTATACATAATCACCTAATCACCATCATTTGAGCTGATCGTGATTAACCACGAGATTCCGAAATCATATGTTTTCATATAAATATATGTAATTGTTCAGGCAGAGTTTCAGAAAAACTCAATTCAGATCACTGCACCATAATTTATTTATAATTTATCGTTTCCTCTATCATATCACCTCTTTGTAGCTGTGTATTATACATTATTTAGTGTAAATCAGACACTGTTGCTAAATTGGGTGCAAATGATGAGCTATAACTTGCTTTCATTCATTTATTCCTCTGTTCCTTGATCCATTAATGAATTAATTCATCAATCATCCCTTCATCCCTTTATCCATTTATTCATTCATCCACCCATCCATCCTTTCATTCCTCCATCCATCTACCCACCCATCCACTCATTCATCAATCCCTTCAACCCTTTAACCTTTTATTCATTCATCCACACATCCATCCATCATTCATTAGTTCATTCACCCATCTCTCCATCCATCCATTCATCCCTCCCCCCATCCATTCATCCTTCCATACACCAACCCACCCATCCATTCATTCATCAATCCCTTCATCCCTTTAACCTTTTATTCATTCAACCACCCATCCATCCATCTATCATTCATTAATTCATCTACCCATCCTTTCATACCTTCATCCATCCATACTTTCATCCCTCCATCCATCCACCCACCCATCCATTCATTCATCAATCCCTTCAAGATTTTATTCATTCATTCACCAATCCATCCATCTATCTATACATTCATTATTTCATCCACCCACCCCTTCATCCATTCATTTTATCATCCCTCGATCCAACCATTCATTCAATTCCTTCATCCCTTTAACCTTTTATTCATTCATCCACCCATCCATCCATCTATCCATTCATTAATTCATCCACCTATCTGTTCATCCCTCCATCCATCCACCCATCAATTCATCCTTCCATACACCCATCCACTCATTCACCAATTCATTCACTTGACATCCAACCTGCGAAAGCATTTACAGCATTTACATACCATTAGCTAGCTGAGTAAGCTAGGCTAGCTAGTCAGATATTTTGATTTTGGAATTTTTAACAGTAGGAAAGCTCTGTATTACTGTCGCGATTGCTTGTTTGGTATAAATATATCCATGTATCCTTACAGCCTATACAGTGGTGTGAAAAAGTGTTTGCCCCCTTCCTCATTTCCTGTTCCTTTGCATGTTTGTCACACTTAAGTGTTTCGGAACATCAAATCAATTTAAACAATAGTCAAGGACAACACAAGTAAACACAAAATGCAATTTGTAAATGAAGGTGTTTATTATTAAAGGTGAAAAAAAATCCAAACCATCATGGCCCTGTGTGAAAAAGTGATTGCCCCCCTTGTTAAAACATACTATAATTGTGGTTGTCCACACCTGAGTTCAATTTCTCTAGCCACACCCAGGCCTGATTATTGCCACACCTGTTCACAATCAAGGCATCACTTAAATAGGAGCTGCTTGACACAGTAAGGTCCACCAGAAGATCCTTAAAAGCTACACATCATGCCGAGACCCAAAGAAATTCAGGAACAATTGAGAAAAAAGTAATTGAGATCTATCAGTCTGGAAAGGGTTATAAAGCCAGTTCCAAAGCTTTGGGAATCCCGCGAACCACAGTGAGAGCCATTATCCACAAATGGCGACGACTGGAACAGTGGTGAACCTTCCCAGGAGTGGCCGGCCGCCCAAAATTACCCCAAGAGCGCGCGACGACTCATCCAAGAGGTCACAAAAGACCCAACAACAACGTCCAAAGAACTGCAGGCCTCACTTGCCTCAGTTAAGGTCAGCGTTCATGCCTCCACCATCAGGAAAAGACTGGGCAAAAATGGCCTGCATGGCAGAGTTCCAAGGAGAAAACCACTGCTGAGCAAAAAGAACATCAAAGCTCATCTCAATTTCTCCACAACACATCTTGATGATCCCCAAGACTTTTGGGACAACATTCTGTGGACCGATGAGACAAAAGTGGAACTCTTTGGAAGGTGTGTGTCCAAGTATATCTGGCGTAGAAGGAACACTGCATTTCATAAAAAGAACATTATACCAACAGTAAAATATGGTGGTGGTAGTGTGATGGTCTGGGGCTGTTTTGCTGCTTCAGGACCTGGAAGACTTGCCGTGATAAAAGGAACTATGAATTCTGCTGTCTACCAAGAGATCCTGAAGGAGAATGTCCGACCATCTGTTCGTGTACTCAAGCTGAAACGAACTTGGGTTCTGCAGCAGGACAATGATCCTAAACACACCAGCAAGTCCACCACCGAATGCCTGAAGAAAAACAAAATGAAGACTTTGGAGTGGCCTAGCCAAAGTCCTGACCTGAATCCTATTGAGATGTTGTGGTATGACCTTAAAAAGGCCGTTCATGCTCGAAAACCCTCTAATGTAACTGAATTAGGACAATTCTGCAAAGATGAGTGGGCCAAAATTCCTCCAGGACGCTGTAAAAGCCTCATTGCACGTTATCGCGCAACGCGGTTGCAGTTGTTGCTGCTAAGGGTGGCCCAACCAGTTATTAGGTTTAGGGGGCAATCACTTTTTCACACAGGGCCATGATGGTTTGGATTTTTTTTCACCTTTAATAATAAACACCTTCATTTACAAATTGCATTTTGTGTTTACTTGTGTTGTCCTTGACTATTGTTTAAATTGGTTTGATGTTCCGAAACATTTAAGTGTGACAAACATGCAAAGGAACAGGAAATGAGGAAGGGGGCAAACACTTTTTCACACCACTGTATATAACGCTCAGGATAATACACAAGGGGCATCTTTGATAGCTAGCTAATTATGTAGCTAGAAACATGCATGAATTAACATGAGCTAGATAGCTAGCTAAAAAAAAAATGCAGCAAGCTGAAACCCCAACAGCATTTGGTTAAATGATGCTAGCCAGCTAACTTTACTTTTCTTTATATACTGTTGGTGTTCACTTCAGCATAGCTCACTTGCATTCCCGAGATACGAAACATTTTCAAAACAGTAATTTTAGACATGTAAACAAAGTAATTTGTAAAGTAATATGGCTTATTTACTCTTATTCTAGTAAATTTTTTATCACGACTTTTTACGCAAGAACATTATTACTACATTTTCCACCTCATTGTAAGATCGGCAGCCATTTCATTCATTCATAAATTCATCTGGGGATGAATGGGACATCGGTCCATCGCAGTCAGGTCTGGTTATTTATTATAATTTTATTTTTATTTCAATAAAAATCATTACCTGTGATTAAATGTCTGTTGTCATCACTATTTTTAGTGCATAAAAATAGAGCAGCGAGCATAACAGTATTATTAACGCCTGTATAGAGAATGCATCTGCTCATTCAGAGGAACAGATTTATCAAGAGTTATTGTACATGTATCATAATGTCAAAGCCTCTAATAAATGACTAATCACATTTTTTCATCTCTCTCTATAGATTTTAATGGCACAAGCAGCTACAAATACTGAATTTATTCATGTTTATGCACTGGACCTTCAGGTTACTGCAAAGCGCATTTCCAAATCACCCCACAGTCACCATCACCCCCAGTGTAGTATAAAAAATATATACAGTGCAACTCCTTATAAAACAAAGGGATTAGACCCAAGCGAAATAAATCACTTGCAATTTCTGGCTCGTTTTGTGTTGTAGCAGAGAAAAGCAGGGCTGCTTAATGAAAAATTCATCCAGTAAAACTTGATGGGTGAGGACCAGGGAAAGAGAGTGTGTTTTGACAGCAGAGAGAGAGAGAACATAAATTGAAGGGGAGAGTGGATCCGCGCTGAAAAACACATCAATAAATGAGTCGAAAATCTGGAGTGCATAGGGAGAGGGGAGACAGAGCCAACTGTGAAAGAGAAAGAGAGGGGGAAAAAGAGAAAACAGAGAGATATGAGTCTAATTACTGCAACTGTGGACCAGCCAGCATCACACTTTCCTCATCAGGTTTTGTGTGTGTGTGTGTGTGTGCGCGTGTGTGTGTGCGCGCATGTTATTTATGCCTTAGTGGGGACCAAATGTCCCTGCAAGTATAATATATATAAAAAATAAACTCTTAAAAAGAAGAAGAAGGGAAAAAAACCCACAAAAAACAAACAAACTAAAAGAGCCAAAAATGTTCCTGAAATTTAGGCTAGGGATAGATTTAAGTGCAGCATTAATGAACTGCATTACTAATTACTTCAATGGAAGGTCCTCACGAGAATAGTATGACAATTATGTGTGTGTATAGGTGAGTGTGTGAAAAAAGACTGACCGTGTGCCTCCTTTTGTATATTAAAGACAACACAAAAAGGCACCGTGCATATTTTATTGTTGTTTTTTCCTTGGGTTGTTTGTCTTAGGGAACATTGATAAAATGGCTAAAATTCTCTGTGGTGTTTCATCTGTTTATTAAAAAAACACAAAACAAACTAAAGACTAAGGGACCTGCTTTCATATTGTTGCTGTTTTAGGGTGTCTCAGACCAAACGTGCGGCCATTTCAGACATAACAACATCGTCAAACAACCCAAAACAGCTACAATTGTAGAGGAAACTCTGAAGTGGTGTATTAGATGGTGTAATCATGTCGGGATCACCATTTCAAGCCTCGAAAAACAACCAGGACACCAATCTGGCCAGGTCTGATGAGGACTTTCTGCAATGGCTCTAATGTATTCCATCTGACTAACGCGGCCGTCTCTAATTAATTTGATTGCGTGCGAGTGGCTTGGCTTTACCCCACTGAATGTAGTTTCTCTCTCCCTCACACAGTCTCCCCTCTGACCGAACACAGAGACAGAGGGATGGAGGCATCAACACGGTAATGCTGCACTTATTACAATGCCACTGCGCATTAGCGCTAACGTGGCTGACCCAGGCACCTGAGCCGCAGCAGTGGCGTGCCGCTAATCGCTAACGAAGCTCAATTATCCTCACAGAAGCCATTGTGTCAGTGCATTCATTCAGCGCTAACGGTACCTTTTACGCGGCTAGCATCTGGACACTGTCCAAGGAGAATTAGATGCTAACCTGGCACCGTAATAATTGTAATGGCTAATTAACACTCTCCAGCGCTTCGAACACAGTCGTGAGCCTTGTTTCTGTAATAAAATACAATCAAATATTTACTGTCTGAAGGAATGCAACATTGATTTCAATGCATGCTAGTGAGAAAGCATCATTTTAGATGTTGCGGAAAAAAGGGGAAATGAGACAGATTTACACTACTGATAAACGAGTACGAGTGTTTGTATGTATGTGTCTTTCTTTTTGCTTTATAACAGCGGTAGCACAGCTCTTAAAGATGCACCATCAAAGTTTTCCAACACATCTCTAGCTGCTGTCGTTCATGCCAACCCTAAGACTTCTTATCCTGGCAGTTTGATTGACAGCTTGATTGACGATTATGAGTGCGCTCAGTGATTGGGAAAGTAACGAGTGGTGGGAGCTGAGGAAAATCCCAGCCAAACTCGCTGAATATTGACAAGTTTGCAGTTATTAAGTATTTACAAACCCCTGCCAGTGCTTGAAGTTATTTGTTGAAGACAGATGGTGGAGGGTAAACAGTGTTGAGTAGGAGGAGTGAACCCGCGAAACAACATCACCTACTCAAAAGCAAAAGCAGTGCGTAGAGCTTGGGCAGAGGGGGGTGCAAAATTTTGGCAGCCATTTTTGCTTCACAAGTTTACATGCAATAAGCCATATGTGATAACACAATACGGCTAAATCTGTTTATGGTTTGGAACTTCTGCTTGGTGGAGAAAGTCAATGAAATGCCATTCGCGCTAATTTGCATTTACATTTAAACTCATTTGGCAGATGTTTTATACAATTATGAGAAAATACAATCAAAGCAAATGAAGGCTAGGGGTCCACTCAACAACCCAATAGTGACTCTTTGCGTGGTTGCCAGGGTCACAGTTTTTCATCAAACTAGTCAAAATGGGGAAGTGGCAGCTCATTGGCCTTCAAGTGGCTTTTTATTGACATTAGCCTTCTGATTGGAAAGTCATGAGTTCAAATCATAGCACCGCAAAGCTGCCACTGTTGGGCCCTTGAGCAAGGCCCTTCACCCTCAACGACTCAGTTGTATAAATGAGATAAATGTAAGTCTCTCTGCACAAGGCTGTCTGCCAAATGCTATAAATATAGGGGAAATGGGTCTAGTTTTGCAATAAGGTTGTGTGTGGAAAAACCAAGTCTGCTGGCAGCCACCAAGGTCTTATTTAATCAGAATTAAATCTAATCAATTTAAGCAAACAAAGGGAAACTGTAAGTGCATACAATGTATCTACAAAATACAGAACCATTTCTGTTGTAGTAGGACCTATTAAAATGATTTAGGTCAGAATGCTTTTTTGAGTAGGTAGGCTTTGAGTAAGTAGGCTAGCTGCATTGTCACATTCTAGTCTGAAAAGAGAATCCATGACTGTACATTGTTCTACTATGAAAGGTAGCATTTTGGGGGTATTTTCAGGAATTTTTGTTTCTGAAATACAGTTGAGCTGGAAATTTTGCTGTGACCTGGCAAGCCTGGCTCTGACACTTGATGGATTTGATCTTGCAAATTTGCAAAACCCTCAAATATTGTCCCAAGGAGGCTGATGTTGTCTCCAATTGGATACCTACAACAGTGCCATGTTAAATACTATCTTGCTATTGGACTTTTTTTTCCCAGGATATCACGTGTACAAATCCAATAGATGCCAACTTGGCCGTCCTGTCCTTTTCTTTTCACAGGACTCCTTTCAACACTTAGTATTGTTTGATTTTACAGTAGGGGGCACGGTGGCTTAGTGGTTAGCATGTTTGTCAAGTCAAGTCAAGTGGCTTTTTATTGTCATTTCAACAATATACAGCTGGTACAGTACACAGCGAAATAAAACAACGTTCCTCCTCGCAGGTTGCCTCGTACCTCCTGCCTCTGGCTTGTGTACGTGGAGTTTGCATGTTCTCCCCGTGCTTCGGGGGATTCCTTCAGGTACCTTGGTTTCCCCCCCCAGTCCAAAGACATGCATTGTATGCTGATTGGCATTTCCTAACTGTCCGTAGTGTGTGAAAGGGTGTGTGAATGAGCATGCGATTGTGCCCTGTGATGAGTTGGCACCACATCCTGCATTGTGCCCCGAGTTCCCTGGGATAGGCTCCGGGCTCCCTTGCAACCCTGTGTAGGGTGGATTTTTACAGTATGCATTTGCAGAAGAGTAATGATTAGAAAATTCTTGAGAATTTTCAAGAGAATTTATTAGATTTGGTCTGGTTCCTCTCAACATTTCTTCTTTATGTTGTCTCAGGACAGGAGTTTTTACTTGCCTATGTCACTTCTGGCTTTCTCATTAGGGATCTAAATGTACATCCAGCTTTTTTTTTGTAAAGCTGTCTTTTGACAATACGAATAGAAACGTGATTGAATTGTATTCAGTTAGAGCAACAATAGCCAAACGCAGACATCTGTAATCTTATGTACAGAGTTATCACTTCAAGTATGTCCTTCAACTATGTCGTTGCCTGAGCAGCAGTTTGAACAGATGTTTTAGCAGGGTTTACATATCTCAGAGAAAACACGTGTTAACCCTGACCTTCTGGGGGGGGGGGTTTTTTTTGGTGCAAAAAAGGTTTTTTTTTTTGGGGTTGTGGCTTTTTTTCCCCAGGAGAGTAAGGTGAGTATATGGATTGTGGTATTTGGTCATGAATCGATGATATGTGAGCCAACATTTACATTTACAAATTCTTCCTTCTCTATATCGTGTAATAACTGCAGCACAAAGCTTGAATTTTTTTTAAACTCCCCCTTTTCTCATTTTGTTGCTTGTACCTAGTTTCCCA
>CM022752.1:36382927-36412927 GCA_012411365.1 Ameiurus melas
TCACGATTATATATATAACTTCTGAATATGATACAAATTGTCTTATGAGCCACCTAAATATGTGTCTAATGTGTATAAATGATATGCCATATGGCTCTACCCACCAATTCTACACATTTAGAAACCACAATGATTTCACTATTACCGAGTTGCAGTGCTCTCTGTTTAAACTGACCCCCGACCCCCAAAAAAAGAATGTTTTCTTGGAGATGACTGAGTATTACACTATACAAAAACATTCCTCCAATATAGAAAGACCCAACTGTCACCAAGAAAACTGTCTATAGTAATGCAAATCAAAGCATAATATTGAAATGTTCCAGCAGTTAAATCTTACAGTGGAGGAAAAAAAAAAGATTATTACTCAAGATATAATTACTGAGCCACTGAGGTGACATATTGGTTATTATTATTTTTTAAATAAAGTGTAACAATTTAATTCAAAAAGTGGAACTTTAATATATTCTAGATTCATTACACATGAAGTGAAATATTTCAAGCGTTTTCTTTTTGGTTTTAATCTCGATGATTACGGATTACAGCTCATGGAAATGATATACTGGAAAAATAAAAATAAACAATAAAAAGGCTTCAAATATTTCACTTTGTGTGTAATGAATCTAGAATATATCTAGAATATATGAAAGTTCCACTTTTTTAATTATGGAATAAATCTACTTTTCCAAGATATTCACATTTTTTTTTGAGATTTATATATACTTGGTACAATTTATTTGGGAAAAACAGGTGAGAAAATGACCAATAGGCAAGAGTGGAGCTGCGGTGGGTCAGAAGGCTGAGTTCAAACCCTAGTACTGCCACGTTGCCACAGTCAGGTGCTTAACAACGGCCTTTAGCCCTTTTTGCTCCAGAGGCAAAGTATCAAGGCTGACTGCATTCTGACCCAAGCTTCCTAACAAGCTGAGATATGCAAAGAAAATAATTTCACTCTACTGTGTGTATGTGACAATAAAAGGCTTTCTTCATCTTCAAAAGGTCTAATGTGTGGCACAGTGGTCCAGCAGGTAACATGTGCCACGTCACAGCTCCAGGGTCCGCGGTTCAAACCTGATCTTGGGTTACTCTTTGTGCACCGTTTCACATGTTCCTGCAATGTCCATATGGTTTTCCTCCAGGTTCACTGAGTTTCACAAGAGAACCATGGCAACATTCATTCGTTTTCATGAATCCTGATGTCAGGAAAACAAAAAAAGCTACGAAACACAGAATTTTGGTCTTTTATTGCGATCTTCTCCTGATTTTGAAAACATTTTAAGTGCCAGGCTGAGAGAAAGGAAGAAAGAAGGAATGAAAGAAAGCTTTAAGAGCAACGATTATTGGATTCAGAATAGGACTGACTACTTCGCGAGCACCAATATGCTTCCGACATGTATGTACTTTTTAATCATTAGCGTGACATTTTTTCAGCCTGCCAGCCTTGAAATGTGCCTGCTGATGCTTATTCATAAATAGCGCTCGGTGGAGAATATTTCCTCATTTGTACGTGTGATTTTACTGAGTATTCTCAGAGAAAGAAAAACCCTCAATCTGTAACACATTCATCTCTGTATTGCAGTATGTGGGATTGTCACACTGGTGGCACACTTAAGGCATGACAGAGAGCTCCCATGGCACAATTACAGCCTGGGATGGAAAGGAAGGGGTGAAGACAAGAGGAAAAAAGATTGTTTTTTTAAAATTTATTTATTTTTTATCAAGGGATGTGATGGAGGAATGTTTAAGAAGGTCTGACAGCATCACGGTGATAGGAATAAAAAAAATTGTCTGGATGTCATTTAAGTAAATGTGGAGCGACTGAATAATAGACAATACAAGCACACATAGTGCTGACGGAGGCAGGCTTAGCTTACCGTGCTGGATGTAAGCGTGAAAAGAGACAGAGACGGGGGAGGGGATCTGACAGAAGGCTGAAGACTTTCTATTAAAGTCATATTCATCACAAACTATTAACACATTCATATCAGTATTCACGAACCGATGTTTATTATGCATTCTGAAATCGTAAGTATCCGTAAGGCATCGTACTGTATCATGGTGTTCGCATTGTGTCACTACGGATTTATTTATTTATTTATTTTTTTTTTTTGGGACAAATCATAATATAAAACTTCATGCGAGAATGAAATGTATAAATTAATTCAAATAGAACGTAGTGCTCCAAATCTATACATCTATATATAACTACAGTGCAGTTCTGATCTTGATAAAACTGTGATCATTATAGCATTGCGTAACATTTCGGTTTCAAATATCTCACTTCACTTTTAAATTATTACAGGTGCTTAAGTTATACTATCATATACCTGTCTATAATCTACACTCAGAGATGAAATGTATACAAAATGCTTGTTTTTTTCTTGATTTTTTTTTTTTTAAATAATCATGGCAGTTATGCACTTAGCAAGCTGGGACTGCAATTTCTTTGGCCTCACTCACTCTCTCTCACTCACTCACTCCTCACTCACTCCTCACTCTCTCTCTCTCTCACTCACTCACTCTCACTCTCTCTCTCTCTCTCACTCACTCACTCACTTATTCACTCTCACTAACTCTCTCTCACTCACTCACTCACTCACTCACTCACTCTCTCTCTCTCTCTCTCTCTCTCACTCACTCACTCACTCACTCACTCACTCTCTCTCACTCTCTCTCTCTCTCTCTCACTCTCTCTCTCTCTCTCTCTCTCTCTCACTCACTCACTCATTCACGCTCACTCACTCACTCTCACTCACTCCCTCACTCACTCACTCCTCTCCCTCACTCCTCACTCCCTCACTCCCCTCACTCACTCCCCTCTCCCTCACTCACTCCTCCTCCTCCCACTCACTCACTCACTCTCCCTCACTCACTCATTCACTCTCACTCACTCACTCTCTCTCACTCTCTCACTCACTCACTCACTCACTCACTCACTCACTCTCTCTCACTCACTCATTCATGCTCACTCATTCACTCTCACTCACTCACTCTCACTCACTCCCTCTCTCACTCACTCACTCACTCACTATCTCTCTCTCTCTCTACTCACTCATTCATGCTCACTCACTCACTCTCACTCCCTCACTCACTCCCTCCACTCACTCACTCACTCAGTCACTCTCCCTCACTCATTCTCTCTCTCTCTCTCTCACTCACGCATTCACAATCTTTGCAAAATAATACAATCAAAAAATCTGTTTATTACTAGTCTTTTGATTAAGTGGAGCATCACATACAAATTCTGTGCATGAGCTGTTAGCAAAGTAACATTAACATTAGAACATCCATCCATCCATCTTCTATACCGCTTATCCTTTTCAGGGTCACGGGGAACTTGGAGCCTATCCCAGGGAGCATGGGGCACAAGGTGGGGTACACTAAAACTTCTGACCAATCAGATTCGAGAACTCAGCCGTGCTGTTGTATAAATGTATATACAGTTTAAAATATACAGATACATTATACCTCCAACAAGTTATTTTTTCTAAAGTAATCCCGATCCTGTCACTGTTCACAACAAAAAAAGCGTTGTGAACTTTAAAAGAACAATTCAATACAGAATGTATCCAGATATAACGCACTATCTAGCACATTGTGTAGTTCAGTATCCTGCAGTGTGTATGTGTGGGGTCTGTGCAGAACAGTGGTGGATTCGCATCAACAAAGGGAATGGGGGCCGTGCGCTGTGTGCGTTCACGACGGCGTTGAAGAATGAGACATTTCCGAACCGCAGGACAATCTGTAGCCCTCATGTCTGATTCACTGGTGTGCATCCACCAAGCCAACATCTGGCTGTTCCCCTAATGGCTCCTCTGTTCCTGGGCACATTACTCAGGGGGGTGGAGGGATAAAATGTGTGTGTGTGTGTGTGTGAGAGAGAGAGAGAGAGAGAGAGAGATGTTTGCCTGTATACACTCTGTCATGACTGTGTGTGTGTGTGTGTGTGTGTGTACGTACGTACGTTAGGGCTGTCAGAATGAGTTTATTAAGATTATATATATTTTTATATACAAAAAATTATCCACTTTTAGATGTTTAAGATCCTGTCTCTAAATGTAAGCAGCTTACACACACACACACACACACACACACACACCACGCACATACACACCCTCTCTCACACACACACACACCACCACATACTTGCTCACTCATTCACTTCAGCACACACACACACACACACACACGCACACACACGCACACACGCACACACACGCACACACACGCACACACACGCACACACAGACTAAATCAACTCTGTGCGTTAAGAAATCAAATTTTACTTTGATGACATAAAAGCTGAGCCCTTATTTTTTAAATGTTGATCTCAGGGGTTTAAAGTGAAGCAGAAGGTAGGCCGCTTGCTTGTGTGTGTGTGTGTGTGTGTGTGTGAGTGTGTGTGTGTGTGTGTGTGTGTGTGTGTCTACTACAATATCCAGTGTCTCTATACTCGCTTCAAAGTAACTTCTAGGTGCTCAGTGTATCATTTTCAAGCAGGCGAAGCCTCCATATCGAGATCTTCAAACAGAACGTAATGATTCCGCAGCTGTCCTGTAGCTACATGATAAAAGTGTCACATTAGTGCACCAGAATATTTATTTCCTCTGTTAATGGTAAATTCAGTCGGAGTTTTGCCAGAATCGCTGGCGTATCTGTGAGCCAAACACACGGGTCAAGATGGGGAAAGGATATTGAAACCATTAAGACCGTTTCATTCTGAAAATCATTTGCAAGTCTAATGCACTGGATCTTTTGCACAGCCTTCCAGGCTTTATGGAGATCATAATCCAGCTGTGCTTTTTATCCAATGTTTTGTTCTCTATGTCACTACTTATTAGTAAAGAAAATGCCAGCAGAATTCTTGTAGAGAAAATAGGACAGAGAGGGGGGTGGTTGGAAGAGAAAGAAACATCTAAATCCAAGTCAAATGCATCATAACAAACACAGCGCCCTGCCAGGAATTCTGTGATATGGATCAAAACAAAGAGAAGACAAAACCCCATTAATCAAGCATGTTAACAGTGATATGCTTTGATCTATAGCCGTTCTTCAGTCTTATTAGGACATGTTTCTGTTTGTAGGGGGCCGTTACTTTTGCCAAATGCACTTACACTTACGCTCTAATTCTTTTGTAGACACGCTCATTTCATTCCGAGATCCAACTTACTTACGTGTTATTATATCACAGAGCTATTGAATATTCTGATTGGTCAGAAGTTGTTCATCATTTTCAATAACAGCAGCTCTGACAGTGATGCCAGCTGTAATTCAACTTTAGGTGTTCATTTGTCACGATATTAACGTAATGAAGGTTAGGACGGATACAAGTGCAGAAAAGAGCATTTAATAAAGAGAGACAGGCAGACAATTCCAAATCACGGTACGGCGATAACACTCAATACTTCGCAAAGTCATTGTGTTCAAATAGTCTCTTTCTACTGTGGATGTGAGTGCTGTGTGTGTGATTAGAATGAATGTAAGTGTTTCTGGGAATTGCAGTCCATGGCGGCCATGTTTGTATGGCGCAGTGCAGGATGGGACATGTATTTCCTGGTTTGTTGGGATAGGACAATATTCATGTGCTTGTTCTAAAAAAGGTTATCACTTCTGTAGTAAAAACTCATTCACAGGGACCGGTATGCATGGAGGAGGCTCCACATCGTCCAACACTAATGATAAACATGTCCATGTAAAGTTTTCTCTACAGAGATGTTTATTTAATGTCACTTGAAGGAGTCTACAGTGTCAGCGCTTTGCAGCAGGAAGTTTTCCGCCATAGGAAGGTCTTCAGGATAGACGACTTTGCGCTTTCAAGTTTCTCAGCGACGTGACGAGCTGCGTTTTATTTTTTGGTCTAATTAGCGTTGATAAAGAAACAAAAGAGGCTACCGAGGGAATGAGTGTACACTGGACATGATAGAACGTAAGTGATAACGGAACTACCTTGTTTCGTTATGGACATTCTACAATATAATATTAAATATATCTATCCATCCATCCATTTTCTGTACAAAGGGGCGCAGGAAGCCTGGAGCCTACCTCAGGGGACTCGGGGCACAAGCTGGGAGACACCCAGGATGGAGTGCCATCCCATCGCAGGGCACAATTGCCCACACGCATTCACACACCCACTGACACACTACGGATCATTTAGAGATGCCAGTCAGCCTACAACGCATATCTTTGGACTGCCGGAGGAAACCGGAGTACCTGGAGGAAAGCCCCGGAGCACGGGAAGAACATGCGAGCTCCGTGCACACAGGGCGGAGGCGGGATTTCATCCCCCAACCCCGGGGGTGTGACACAAACGTGCTAACCACTAAGCCACCGTGCCCCATTAAATAAATCTATAAAAGATGAAAGTTGTGCTGTGTCATTCATAAATAAATAAAAAATCTTAATTGTTGGCAAACCGCTGTTATGATTGAGGAGTATAAGACATAAACCGGTCGTAATAGCCCTCCACTTCAAGGCGGGTTGTATCACACAACCCAGGTGTAGATTACTTTCATTCAGTTATTCCTTACTTATCATTTCTACAATAGCAACAACTACAAGTGGACTTGTTTGGATAAAGCTCCACATAATTTAAGTCTAGTAGTAAAGGAATGAAAAATGATGATTATTATTGTTGTTGTTGTTTAAGAGATACAGTTGTTGGTGAAACTCTATTTAGATTTATAGCAAAGTGATCGAACATTTATTGAAGGAGTGTCCAGTCTTGCGAGGACGTTTTCCGCCATGGAACAGTCTTCAAGGTGAAGGGTTTTCCACTTTTTTCCAGTTTCTTGCCAACATGACAAGCTGCGATAAAAAAAAAAATCTTAATATCTTCAAGAAAGAGTAATAAGAATAAGATGCTATCATGTAAATGACAACAAGTTGTTTCGAGGATGTTCTGTAAGATTTACGTAACTGTACAAATGGATAAAAATGTAATGTGCAGTGTTCAATAATAAAAATTGTTATGGGCAAATTGCTGTAGAATAACGTCTGGAAGAGCTGGGTTTTTTTGGCAACAGTAGACTACTTTCTTATAACAGCACGACTCAAAGTGCTTTATTCCTTGCTTAGCAATACTTCATCTCGAAATCCAGATGGGCCAAAGCAGCGAGAAAGAGAGCTCCACATAAAAAAAAGCATCAAAAGAGGGTTTTGAAGTCTTCTAGACAGGAATCTTCTGACCTCTCTCAGATCAATGTTCATACACATCTCCTGTATATACAGAATGCACTTACTCGAGTATTACATTTGTGGGTTGTGTTACAGTGGTTCAGGCTGTGGTTACAGTGATGGAACAGTCTTTCCATCAGTGTGTGTGTGTGTGTGTGTGTGTGTGTGTGTGTGTATCTACCTGTCTGACTGGTTTGAGTTACGGTCATCTCAGTATCAAAGGCTGGAGGGCCAGCTGTGAGGGTGTTTCTGCTGCCAAGTGGTGCTTAGCTCCATCCTGCCAAGTTCACATCACTCTACTGACACGTTCAACGCGTAAATCAAAGCTGACGTTACATTCACGTCAACACGTCCTGTCCTACTGACCCAAGAGAGCCCATAGCCATTCCCCTCCTAATGCAGTAACGCAAACATCGAATTCTGTCGTTTTTGTGTTCGCAAAAGCCAAACAATATTACTACGAGCACCTCGGCAGGTTTAGATTCAGATGAGCTCAAATCGCGATCAAAATAACATGCTGAATAAATACAAAAGACGGCCTCCAACTATTTTGCAGCTGGATGCTAGCATGAGAATGCTGGAAGGTTCCAGATCACTAGTAGAACACAGGGCAGTCATCAATCCGTTCGAACCAACAGTTATTCAAAATACTCTTTATTCAAACGTAAAATCGTTTGAAGCCATTCTGAGGTTTCAAGTACGCAATTGTCACAGACCATCAAACTGAACTATTCCAATATATCCTATCAAAACAAATCATAAATCCGTTAACAGCGTAATTTAATCCTTACTTCTGTTTGCGACTCTCATGTCCATGCATGACGAATATTTCAATAACATGCCATTAGTTTCAAGTGATGTTGCGGTAATAGAAAGACTGAGCATCTGTTGTAGTTGATGAAGAATTCTTGGCATAAACAAACACAGACCAAACGGTTTGTACTTTGATTTTGGAAAGCAAGTCGAACACCTGCTCCTTTGCACTCGGATGATAATAACATCTGAGAGAAATTACGGCATAATCAACTTGATATTTGATGTATCGGCTGTATCTTTGTATTTGCTTTGGCCAGATCATCAAAATTGCATCAAATTTCAATCCTGGACAGGGATTCAAGTGAGATCAAGTATTTATTCCTCTTTACCACAGTGAAGAAACTTCAGCTGAACCCCAAGCACACAAACAAAGCAACTGAATATTAGTCAAATATGACCAGTTGGTATGTAATTATTACACCCCCACACCCAAATATATATATACACAAGTTTTATATAGTGCAATAAAGTTTTATAAAGTTATAGGCACCCTATATATTTTTTTTTGTACAAACTTTGTTATACATTATTTATTTGAAGACTTCTACATTATCAGGTCAGAATAAAAAACATTTTTAGATTCCCTAACATTAGTTTTCTAGCACAAAATTAAATGTTACAGGAAAATGTTTGTGTCATTAAAGAAAGCAGCATATTACATAAGACACTTTAATGTAAAACACAATGAAGGCTGCTGGGTTTTTCTGCATATGTATATATATATATATATATATATATATATATATATATATATATATATATATATATATATATATATATATATATATATATATATATAAACAAAAGTGCATAAAATAAAAAGTTAAAAGAAAATTAAGTTTGACGCTTGTCACTTTATTACGACGCCCCAGCTCTTTTACATCCGTTTCTGTTCCATCGGGAACTACTGGTCACCTGACTTCTGTTGCTTACTATTGTGAACATAGAACATAGAGTTAACACACAGAGCTGGAGTAAGCTCTATTACAGAAACAAACCCAAATGATGTGAGCTGAAGATTGTTATCTATGTATGATTATCATGATTATGATCATATATGATTATGAAGAGCTAAAGGAGTTTTACACAAAAGCTCGCTGTATCCTCTTCTGTCTCCACAAGATGAAATCAGATCTCAGGCCTAGTGATTAGCTTTTCTACTGTCTACATATGGATCTGGAGCTACTTCTGGCAAGATCAGGAGGTGGGGGAGTTGCTGCATGATAGAAAGTGGTAGGAAGGATCATTTTTCTGTCCTCCGCCGACACCGGGCCAGACTTCACAGACAGCAAGTGACGGATCACATGGCTCAAAAAAATGGTGCTGAAAGCTTGCACCTCTCAGACTGGCTCTGGTTTCTTCCTGTCTCGCGTGCTCTCTGACCTTATGATGATCTGTTCCTGTTACAATTGTCTTTTCTTCCTCTGTAGTCATGTCTCTGTCAGAGGGATGTTTGTTTCCAGGATATGTGTTGTTTTATGTCATGTTACATCCTGTCTTTTATGCATTTTCCCTCTCACATACCTACACATATGCACTGGCAGCTTGCCTGCAACAGATGTTGTCTTTAAAACCCCATGAAGGTGCAGGTCAGAGTACACTTCTGAGTATTTACTCTAGTATCAGTGTATGCTGACATTCCCTATTCAAGCCATTAACACCCAGTGTTGCACTAGAGTGCACATACAAAACCCCCCCCCAACACACACACCGAGTGGTTCCGATCGGGTCAAAGATTAAACTGAGAGCAATTGGAGTTTCATCCGAGAAACCTTTGAATTGCCTCAACTTGCTGAAGGGCTCCTTCACATTAAACATGGCCGCTTGCCACGGCATACAATTACCTCCCTTCATTCCAGCTTGATGAAAGATGACTATCTTCGATTGGTTTGAAAAAAAAAACCAACAACAACCCATCTCTTTATAAGCTTCCATGTGTTGAATGTCACCGCAGGTCTCTAGCTCTCATAGTTATCGTGTGCTTTAAGCCTAGTTTACACTACACCATTTTAAGCCCGATTTGCAAGTCGCCAAAAACCCTTTGATAGGAGGCAACTTGGTGAGCGATCGGCGCTCGCAGGTTGGCAGTCGATCGTCGAAGACTTTAGCTCCGATCATAATCTTGCCCAGCAGACCATCTAATCATTGCCGTAAGACGTTTTTGTCACCAAAATCAGGTGTGTTAGATTTTGGTTGGAGATGAAACCTGCAGGAAGAGGGTTGGTGACCACTGCTGTAAGGAGATGTTTATTTTCTATCTATTTGATAGTGAGTAGGTTTTCAACCATGGGAAAGATGAAGGGTTGAATTTATCTCATTAAATTCAAGAAGGACAAAAGAGAGGCTGGTGAAGAAATGACCATTTATACATGCTATAACAAGAACTAACTTGTTTCATGGGTGTTCTACATCCTTAAACATAACTGAAAATTTATAAATAACAAAAAGTATTTGTCATTTTCATTCTAATAGATTAACAATTGTTGGCAAATTGATATATGTGGAATAACACACATTAGAACATACTGCCATTAGAATGTCCCTCCAGGATTTCGTGATTTTGCAATCGTAGAAATGGACACAAAATCAATCAAACCCTGCAATAATCGGAGGCGCTTGCCATTTTTCAAATTTACCGCAGATTTTCGGAGGATTTGGGCCGAGGCACATCATGTGATGATGTGATGTCATCACAATGTGCGATCAGCCAAAGCCCTCTTTAATTCACGTGCGTTGAACATGAGTCCAGCTAGTACTCATTTACCTACAAACAGACCGTGTGAAACAATTTCATGCAATTGCAATTTCGCCAAATCAAGTAGTTTTCTGCAAAAAAACCCCAAACAAACAAACAAACAAAAAAAACTTGCATCGCAAAATCAAGCATTCAGGCTGCAACAATCATTAAAAAAAACTCCCACAAAATCCTGTATGGACTACTTAGAAAACAAATCAACTGCAGTATATACAGTAAAACAGCATTCTCCAGAGTGTGATATTCCTTACATACGAAACAATATACACCGTGTGCATTATAGCACCCTGCCGTTCTCTCTTGTTGTGGCACAAATGCTTCTGAAATATGGCAGCCGTTTCAGCGTCAGCACATTAAAACATATTGTTTGGAACGAGCTGCGTTGATGGCGATACACCGTCTGATATGACACACAACAGTGTGGGGTGAGAAGATATGAATAATGATGGAGAACCAAGTAGTCAGCCTGAAAAGCGAGGACGGGGGACCCATTTCTTCACTCCTCTCCCTCACCTGCCTCTCCTTTTTGCTGGTTGGTGAAGCTGGTGATGTATTTGCTGCTTGACTGCTCACAGAGATTGCTATCAGCCAAAACCCGTCTGCGGAGGTAAACTCAATACACATACTTTTTTTTTTCCCTACCACCAACCATCATACCATTTACTTTTAGATTGGCTGTGTGTGGGTGTAACTTTCAGTCCTACGGAGAAATAAGAAATATGTCTGCTTGCTTTAGCCTTACAGTGATGCTTCATATAAAATCAATTAGAGTGTAATATAGTGTATAATAAGGTGTGCTTAATAGAAAGAGTAAAGTGTTAGTGTAATTGCTGTGTGATTATAATGCTGGATGTGAAGTATACAATGCGCTTTGCTGATTCACCCCAGAGAAATGGTTTCTATTGAAATAGTTTTTCTATAAAACATTCACTCAAGCTGGATCAATTGGACATTAATAGCAAGATGTACTTCAGCAATAACCTCTTTAAACTGTCACTTATATGTGACCTCATCCTGTCACATTTCCAGAACTTTCTTTCAGCACTGACTTTATTCCATTATTAAGAGCCTGGGAAAACCCTTCACATAGTGAAATGTGGATGTTTTCTACCGTCTATGCAGGGTGTCCCAAAAGTGTCCCTACACAGGGGAAATAAACACTTTTTAGCAAAATGTCTTCCAAAATTTTTCATACTTAGCTTATATATAAATAGTGGACCAATCGAGAAGTGGACGTCCACATACATCCGCTGACGAAGACACAACCGACATGGTGCTGGCAAACATAGTTTCCTATGTATGGAGACTTTTGGGACACCCTGTAGTTCTGAAAACTACATAAAATATGTTTCTGAGTCCCAAACATAAGTATAATTCTAGCTTTTTAAAATCTGGTCACCCTGAAAAGAGAAGATAAGAGAGAAGAGAACTGCATTTAAACATTTCACTCCAACGCCAGTGATTGACACCAAAAACACAACGACGTTCTAAAACCAGCTGCAATGTACGGCAATTCGATTGAATTTGCATTTAATTTATCATATAATAAATAAAATATATGAATGAAATATAAAAATAAATGTCATATACAAAAATTATGCTTGTACACCTGCCTGTCTGTATATTCATAACGTAGCCTACAGCTGTTTTTGCAACCACGCTTGATAAACTGCCTCCTTTCTAGAACGCACAAAAATAAAGTCGTATATATATATATATATATATATATACACAGGGGGAAATTGAAGGATTGTAAAAATTGCATTTCATTTTTTGACTTATTACTGTCCTGAATAAGCCATTTCGCATAACACAAGTTTACATTATTGTGTCCACAAGACACAATAATAACTGATTTTACACAAATGAACCAGTTCAAAAGTTTACATACGCTCGATTCTTAATCCTGTGTGTTGTTACCTGGATGTGTTCATGTTTTGTGAGAGTTGTTCATGAGTCACTTGTTTGTCCTGAGCAGTTAAACTGCCCACTGATCTTCAGATAAATCCTCCAGGTCATGCACATTCTTCACTTTTCCAGCATCTTCTGCATATTTGACTCCTTTACTTTTAACAGCGGCTTTATGATCTTGAGATCCATCCTTTCACACCGAGGACGACTGAGGGACTCGTACTGTACACGACTATTACAAAAGGTGCAAACGTTCACTGATGCTCGAGAAGGCAACACCATAAATTAAGACCCAGGGGGTGTAAACTTTTGAGCAGGATGATTGGTGTAAATTGTTATTATTTTGTTGAAAGATCTTTTTTTTTTTGTCATTTTGTACTGCTTTTCAGAAGCGACATGTGATATTCCAAGAAGACAAAATAATAATTGACACAGATCAGCCTGTTCAAATGTTTACACCCCCTGGTCACATTAATATTTAGATTCTCAAAAGTGCCAGGAACTGCAGCTTGTAGTGTCCTTCTGTGTTCACAAGTTTGGTGGTTTGGTACATGCCTTGATCTTTTTAGGTTTGTGGTCCTTTTTCATTTGGTCTCAAATAAAAAATGTAACCACCATTTGTTAACGGTTACTTCAAAATCCATGTGGACTATTGCAACAGCTGTTCATAGAAATCCTTTTTTTTTTTAAATTGAGAAAAGATGTCAATTAAAAACAGATGAACGGATGTAAACACCGAAACGCAAGTTTTACCTTGGCTTAAAGTTGTTTTTCAGATTTGAAATTATGTGAGAAATGGGCTGCATCACACCATATGTTTTATTCCTTAATTGTGTTATCTGTGCAGAATAACATCTGTAATAAAGCGGCTAATGCACAATCTAGGTTTCATATACTGTAGTATCTATGCTAAAATGTTCATCTTAGCACTCTAAAAGGACAAAAAAAAAAACTTAAATGACAGTTGGGTATACAAAAATTTACCAAAACAAAGGGAGAAAGAACTAAAGCATTTCCACGTAGCAGACTAAACAACAGAACAATAACGTCTCAACTGTTCAAATCTAAACAGCAAGCAGAGCTTCTAAACAACAACCACTACACTTATCAGAGACTTCATAATATTAAACCGGAAGGCCAATGTCACACACAGAAACCTCTGAAAAGGATTCCTGACTTGTGAATGAGCTTTTAGACAGGGGGATCAGTGCTAACTTATTTTATTTAGAAACCTTTCCCATGAGTTTTTGTGAATTCAATGTTCTTTAAATCATTAATATATAAGCAGTTAGCACGTCAATTAGCAGGTCAATACAATTGTTCAGTGTCAATCATGTCACTTCCCTTTCAATATCCTGCAACCATGCAGGTGCTAAGACTCTTATCCAAAAGCTATCAGTCAGTACGTTTACATGGACAACAATATTCCAATATTAACCAGATTAAGACGATTATGAAACCAGCACGTAAACAGCAATTTTTGATTACCTTAATCCGACTAAAGTCATACTCGAAGTAAACACAATTCGAATCAAGACATGTGGAGTACTCCTGTTTTAGTCGCATTACGGACGTGTATTACAGACATGTACACACCTTAATCACACTATTAACGTCATGTGGGAGTTTTCACCACACAGGACATGTACACACACGGCAGTGCTCAACCGTTTGACAGCAAACAAAAGAGCACAGCTGCGTCCGAAAACCGCATACTTACCTGCTATATAGTAGGAGAAATACATGTATCTCGGCTACTATATAGACGGTTTGGGACGCAGCCCACGGCTTCAAGCAGTCGTCTTTTAGCACGTACAGCATGACAAATAATTAACTGCACTTGAACCTTTGTAAAATTTTATATAAAAACACCAAAAACTGTATACGGTTCCAAAACGAAAACAAACTCTATGTTGATACGTGAAATTCGGGAGGGAATGTCGGACGGCGTGGCGTGGGGATGTAATGACGTGTGCTATTAATCTATGTTCTATAACATGTAAAACAGGACCATGAAAGGGATATTGTAAAAGAAGCTCATGTAATCACCTTAATCAGAATATAATCTTATTCAGAATAAGGTCAATAATTAGATTACTGCTGTCCATGTAAACGTAGTCAGTGGTAGTGCACATAAGCACACGGTTGTTGTCATGCTATTAAAGATACACTGCACTAACCCGTGGTACCATGTCACATATTAGATGTGGGCAAAATGTACATGTTATAACCTAAATATCACTTTCCCTGTGGATATGTTTGTGTTCTGCAAAAAAAAAAAAAAAAAAATCTAAATTGGACCTGACTTGTCAGCGAGAACTGTTCTAGGATCTTCCTGATCTTTCAATACAACTAAAACTATTGACCATGTGAAGCCTGATTCCACACCACAGGAGTGCTGATTTTAGAGCTGTGTGAAACCCATGCAGTCATGCAGCTAGATTTTCTGCAGCATGGTGCCCTAGGCTGAACTGTGGGCTATGTTTTAATGGGCACATTGCCTCACTGTGGAAGTAGGGAATAGCTAGATGCTTCATATAGGCCCCCATGGACACGACAGAGATCATGTCTAAGTCAAACCGACGTGCTGATCTGACACTCCCGGCTTTATTTGGTCTAAATTTGACTTGGTATGCGATTCTGAGTGCCATTTTTTAAGAGCTGTCATTTAGACATGGAACTAAATTGGACTTTATTGCAGGAGCAGTTGCCTAACAACACACCCATAATGTCCCAAAGTGAGCTGCAGGACAGTTAGTGTGAGGTTTGGACCAAATTGACACACTTTCAATTATTAGTAAAAGTGGAACTATTCTAAAAATGAATTTTCCGACACTACACCTCAAGCACATGGTGCAAAATGAATGTCTAAAATATTGTGTAATGGAGAGTATGATCAAACTATTTTGAAATGAACGTAACAAGGTGAAATCAGTCTTAACATCGATGAGATTTGTCGCTGTTTCTCTGGGTCCATTTGCTAAATAAATCTAAACAGAGGCCTGACTTTGCGTAATGGAACGACACCGATACTGGTATCAGCCCAATATCGTGCTTGTTTACATGCGCTTAAACATTATATCAAAGATTTTTACAAGCATGGAGAAGTGATCCGAGTGTGCAGAGAAAATGTTGCATGTGAGATCACTTCAGATCAGCAAGCACTGAGCACACACACACACACACTTCCTTTCGCCAGGGTCTACACTTTTCTTGCGAGTCACGGTGCAATTTGTGGTACCTTGCACTTACTTTTAACTGGACAATGCTTGCTGCTCAGTGTCATGTTCTCTATTAAAGATTCTATTTAAAATCTTAAACATAAAACTTAGCATGAGGAGTATTGCATGCAGCACACAGCACCAACCAACATAAACAGAGCTGAATGCTCCATGATGTCCCTGTTGCTTAATGCTAAGTGGCTTGCTTAGTTAGGTATCAGCATTGGTATTAGTACTCATATAAAGTTAAAAAAGACAGTAGGGAATACAGTGAAGTACTGTACACTACTACGTCGAGAACAACACACGAGAATGAATATCAAGCAAAGCTATCAAAGACCTCTTAAGCAGGATTCAAGACCTCATTAGTAAATGATCACACAGTCTAAGCCACCACCCGTCTAATTGCCACTTATGCTCCAGCTCCCTCTCACTAACTGCCTTCTCCATGAGACCCTCCACCTCTTTAACTCCCTCCTCCAACCCTGCCTCTACCCCCTGCAGCTCTGTCTCTGCTCCCCACGCTTTGCTTTTGTTAGAGGAATGAAGTCGTGGCCCCAGGATCGCTCACAGCTCCTCCACTCCTAGTCTCCCTGGCTGAGAACAGAGCTGCAGGCCATATTTCTCTCTCCGTCTCCTTAATGAGACCCCGTCTGCACCTTACGCTGCCTCTGAGAAGCCAACAGAGGCATCGTCAGAGATGAAGGAGAGAGAGGAGGATGCTGGGAAATAAATGCTGGAGACTTAATAACAGGAGCAATACCAGTAGTAGTGATTCTCCAGTGGATAGTGAGGAAATTTCTTCATAATGTGACATACAGCATCTCGTTATCTTTCATCATTCAGACTAGAATCTATGAAAATGGCGCGCTGTATATAATGTATTACATAATCCTTTATAGAGTGGCGGTGATGGTGTTGTGTGTGTGTGTGTGTGTTTGAATAAATTCTGATGGCTATTTGCATCCACTTGAAAATACAATTAGCACCTTATGTACTTGTTAGAAATTTGCATGTGCTAGTTATAGTACATCTCCATTTATCGCATGATGGCCAACAATCAGGGATGCTAAGGGATAATGCTTGCTAGCAAATTTGGCTACTGTGTTGAATACACAATCTAACAGTATGCCTAATGCTAGCTATTTATCCGATTACCTGATGCACTTAGTGGTTAGCACATTCGCCTCACACCTCCAGGGTCGGGGGTTTGAATCCCACAATGGCCCTGTGTGTGCGGAGTTTGCATATTCTCCACGTGCTGCAGGGGTTTGCTCTGGTTTCCTCCCCAGTCCAAAGTCATACATGGTAGGCAGATTGGCGTTTCCAAAGTATCCATAGTCTATGTATGAATGGGTGTGTGA
Organism: Ameiurus melas; assembly: GCA_012411365.1. Taxonomy (NCBI): domain Eukaryota; kingdom Metazoa; phylum Chordata; class Actinopteri; order Siluriformes; family Ictaluridae; genus Ameiurus; species Ameiurus melas. The sequence goes on from CM022752.1 coordinate 36,400,168, forward strand.
ATGTGTATGTGGTTGTGCCCTGCGATGGATTGGAACCCTGTCCAGTTTTACTCCAGTTTTTTCTGTCTGTTGCTGTGCCACTGCGTCTGATCACATCTATGGCACCAGCTGCTGCACCCACTGACCAGTCCCTCCAGGATTTCGGGAGATTTTGTGATAGTTGAAATGAGCACAAAATTAAGCAAACTGTGTAATGTTCGGAGGAGTTTATCATTTTTTCAAATTATCGCTGATTTTATGCAGATTTAGACCAGGACGTGTCATGTGACGTCATCACAACACGCATTCAAGCATTTGTGGCTGCAATAAACACACACACAAAAAACTTATTTTCGATTGACGAAAGGAGGCGGGTGGTCACCCATACAAAACCAGTCAATATTTGCCACTAGACGTGATATAGAAATGAGTATTTTGGTCATTTTCACAACTTAAATTGCTTTTCTGCTCACCACGGTTATAACACGTGGTTATTTGAGTTACGACTTGCCTTGCTGTTCGAACCGGTCTGGCCATTCTCCTCGGATCTCTCTCATAAAACCACCAACAGGTCAAATCACCGAACCCCCCTCCTGCCATTCTGATATGTGATGTGAACATAAAGTGAACTGAAGCTCTTGACATATATCTGCATGCTTTCATGCACGGTCCTGCTGCAATGAATTGAATAATTGCATAAATGCCTAAGTGTACAGGTGTTCCTAATAAAGTGGCTGGTGGGTGTACATCATATTTCTTCGATTACCGTTTTTAAGATGATAAGAGCAAACTTTTAAAAAGATGATATCGGTGCGAACGGTGAAGAATTCCCGGTAGAGACTATTATTTTTTCGATAACAAATGGAAAAATAACGGTTCTTGAAACCGAACGCTCGTGTTTGAGACTCAGGTCTCATCCGATACTTCACAATCCTCCAGCTGTGAAAAAGTCGAAGCAGGACTGTGTCTAATAGTCCATCTGGGTGCATGATGAAACAAATCAGCCTGAAACAGTCACTTACTTTGGAGGTGTGCTCCTGGTTTTGGGTTTCTCTGCAGCCTGTGAATGAGACACAATGTCAATTAGATGAAGAGCAAAGCAGGATTGAGTGCATCATACATACAAATTTAATTAACACAACTGCTTAAGGCTGCTCAAGTATTGTATGATCACTTTAGACAGTAGATCAATGTTAGCTTGAGGCTAACAAATGGATTTTCATCCTAACAGAGAATTCTTGATTGTTTTGTATTTTATTTATAAGGCAGCATAAGCAGCAATTCAACACCAGAAAAGTCGAACAGCATTGCATAAAAGGGTGATACATAAAGAACTTCTGTTGGCTCTGAATTCCATCGTATTTGAGATTCAAGTGTTGAACATCAGCTTCTATGTGGTTTAACTCTATTTTATATAAACACGCTCAGATTAAAGCTGACATAATGTACTCTATCCTCGTACATGTTTATAGCATCTCCAGCGTGCAGGAGAAAAGAGCCAAAGCAACACAAACTGTTCGACTATTCACAAACTGTACTGGATTTCTTTTCTTTTCTTTGTTTTTTTAAAGAGAGAAAAAGAAAATCATAAACAGAGATGACATCTTGATATAACCTATTAATAAAAAATTACAAAAACCCATTCAAGTTTTGCATTTGTTAAAAAAGAAAAGAAAAAGAAGCAGTTAGCAAACCCTGAATTAGGCATTGCTAATTGTTCTGGGTCTGGCTTTACTCACGTCTTTTACAAGAACAAACTTATATACTGTTATACTTTTAACTGATACAAAGCTGGTGGACAGAGAATGAGAAATCACATCCAATTTACACAGTCAGGAACCTCAGGTTAACACAATTACAAGGCTCATTTATCATCCTACTCAGTACTGCTAGCATGGAGCTAACTGTAGTCCCATAATTCTAACACCATGCTAAGCAAAAACTTTTTTATTTAAACAACAGTAAATACATAAAATGTCTAGGATAAATCACATCTTGAATGTATTCAGTATCAGAAAGAATTGTTCAGAAACACTGAGTTTACAATTTACTAAACACAAATTATTTTCACTGAACTACATTTAGCCAAACACAAAGCTGCTTTCCCTGAAGGATATTTAATTATGATAAACATTCACAGAAATGCCACTTTCTTTTCTTTTTTTTTTTTTTTTTTTACACACCAGATGTAAAATGTTTGTTAGCTAGCTATGAGCATCTAACTGGCTAACTGAAAGTAGATGCAACATGCAATATCTAAACGAGCTAGCGTCATGATGTTGCTGAAACAATTTACACTGTTCGTAAAAGTAAATTAACATGCCATAAGTTATGTTCATATTTACACAAATCTGACTAGATAAATCCAGTCTTTCAGTGTGTGTGTGTGTGTGTGTGTGTGTGTGTGTGTGTGTGTGTGTAGCAAGCTACTGCTAGCTTACAGTAGTTCCATATAACTAAGTCCTATATTTATTATATATTATATTTTGAAACAGACGTTTATGGTAGATATTGTCACACAAGTCTTTTCACGTTAACTATATTTAGCCAAACACAAAGTGTTTCTTAATCACTGCCGGCGCTTTGTGTAGTGTTGGTGAGCTAGCTATGAACAGATAACTACCTAACTAAACATAGCCAAAACAGAAAAATATATAGGTAACATTAACTAAGTTAGCTAGCATGCTGGTGTTAGCTCGTATGGTGAATAACGTTGGACTGTATTCAGAGTTCATGTAGTTTTCTTGTAGTTTTCTCGTCTTTTTCAAGTGCATGTAGTTTTGTTAAACTCTATATCGGCTTGAGTGAAATGTTAAGCTGAAATTGATGTTTTCGGCTATAAATATTTACACTCAAAAGTACACGGAATGCTAATGGGATTGATGTTAAATAAATAAATATGACACTATTAACCGAAAGTGTCAGTATCTTATGCAGAGCAGGTACAACTAGCAGATGAGTGCATTATTTGCATCGGCATTATTTGATTATTAACGATTAAAATCAAAATGTAAGAAGTCAAGAGAAGTCTAGCATTGGAAACATTTACAGCACGTAAAAATTTCAGCAGGTGCATAACCCGATATTGATTACAGGTCACTTTCCCCTTAATACATACAGTATTGACATATCTATTGGACTTATGTTGCCAAGTTTGAATTTGGCCCGAAGTTATTAACACTAAACTGCATACATTATGTTTAAAATTAGTCTTTTTTGAATGCAGTTTATTGGTGTGTTAGCTGCCTAGCACAGTTACACAATGCTATATATTTATCATACTTTGAAACAGTAATTTACAGGTAGATAGAACAGGTGTTTTTGTGTATAGTCATGTGTGTGGTCAGTGAGGAACAATATTTCATCGCGCTGTATACGTGTATATTGGACTACAATAATAAATGACACTACTTGATGGTCAGAAACGGGTGCATCGGAGTAAATGGGGATGGATTGAGATATCTGAGCCGTTCGTGAACGTGGAGCTCGTCTGATGCTACCTGGGCCGCCTAAGCGGGCACAGACTGGCGTCCCGGGCTTATTGCTGTGGCCATTGATCTGTATACAGTCCATTTATCATTCAGTGAGAGGAGCCAGTGATCTTCACAGTGTATTAGATGAAAGAGCGCAGATCGTTTGTCACAGAGGCTCTTATTGCTGTTTCCTGCTCTGCGGGGAATTTGGGCTTCTTCCAAGCCGCACACGTTCCGGCGTTGCTAGGCAACCCAGCTGGGGGCAGTAAGGATAGCACGGCATGTGTGGGCACACACACACATGCGCGCACACACACACACATGCACGTGGGCATAGGCACATGACCACACACATATATAGTACACATACACACACACACACAACACACAAGCTCACACATAAACACAAGTAAAATTTTGTTAGTGTTTGCAGTGTTTTGGGCTTTTCTGCTTGAGCGAAACAGGGAATGTTTCTCACAGCAAACTGAGACGACAGTGTGTGTGTGTGTGTGTGTGTGTGTGTGTGTGTGTGTGTGTGTGAGAGAGAGAGAGAGAGAGCGAGAGAGTGAGAGAGAGAGTGCTACTATTTTCCGAAAAGGCAGCATGACAAAAGATTTTAGCATAGTGAAATCAAGCCTAAGCTGAAGCTTTTCACAGCATGATGAATGGCACAACTCAAATGTTCAGTTCTGAACAACAGGGGGACAAGGCATCAATTAGCTAAATAAAATGTACAGTGCATATGAAATTATTTGGAAACACTGAAAAATGGTCATGCAGTGCAATGAACAAAGCAGCACCAAACAGCAAAATTTGTGTATTTATCAAAATACGCCAAATAATACATTCATCCGTTTGTTCATTCTGCACTAAGTGCTCCATTCTGCGAACATCAGGCACAAGAAGAGATTTATTACTGTGAAATTTAGTAATAAATGTGAAGGTTATAAAAATTGCAGAGTAATTTTGTTGAGAACAGCTATCACTGTCAACTCCACTGACAGTGACATCCATTTTTTTAATACACCATTTTGAAAGCAGCGGCCGCCCTTTTTAATCTTACACGTTTCAGCCCAAGGTCCAAAATTACTCCAAATTAAGTGCATTGGCCATACAATCTGACTGTCAAGTTGCTCTATAGTTAGGCCTTACTGAAAAGACACATACCCTCTGAGATATTGAGTGGTCATTGTCCTTAAGGCTAAGATAACATTTTCAGACAATACTCATTATAAAGCTATCAAACACTGACAATTTTTATTTATTTATTTTTGAAATCAGATTTTTTATAAGTACAAACAGTATAGTTTCTCATCTAAAGCTAAACCATTATGCATGCGCACACATACACACACACACAGGTGCACACACAATTATATAAATATATATAATATATATATATATATATATATATATATATATATATATATATATATATATATATATATATATATATATATATATATATATATATATATATATATATATATATATATATATATATATATATATATATATATATATATATATATATATATATATATATACATATGTATATTTATATACACAGTAATATAAAAACTTTATTTTTTGTGAAAAAGCTGTTTTGCAAATGTCCACGCAAGGCCAAAATTAACACGAATTCCTATACTTGTGGGAACATTTCCTGTAAAGCTACCATTTTGAGGTTATGTGGAATGTATAGAATGCACACACACACACACACATGTCGGGTAGCAAAAAACTAAACAAGTAAACAAACAAAGAAAAAAAACATAACATCAACCAACCATCATCCAGCCAATCATCCAGCCAGCCAGCCAACCAACCAGCCAATCTTCCAACCAACCAGCCAGCCAGCCAACCTACCAACGAACCAACCAACCAATCAACCAACCAGCCAATCAGCCAACCAACCAATCAACCTACCAGGCATTCAGCCAACCAGCCATCTAAACAACCAACCGACCAGGCTGCCAACCAACCAACCAATCAGTCATCTAGCCAACCAATCAATCCACCAGCCAACTAGCTAACCAACCAACCTAACAACTTACCAGTCAGCCAACCAGTCAGCCAACTAGCCAACCAACCAACCAACCAGCCAACTAGCCAATTAACCAACCAACCTACCAGGCAGACAACCAACCAGCCAACTAGCTAACCAACCAACCTAACAACCAACCAACTAGCAAACCAATCAATCGACCGATCAACCCACTAGCCAACCAACCAACCAGCCAACCAGCCAACTATCCAACCAACCAACCTAACAACCAACCAACTAGCAAACCTAACAACCGACCAACCAGCCAACCAACAAGCCAGCCAGCCAACTAATTTGATAAAATTGAAATATATACATATAATATACCATATTGTTTATGCATATTAATAATTTTCTGTCAAATGACCAGCCTAGTCTAGTGTAGTCCATGGGTCAACACATGACCACCACTCACTAAATATTATCTGAAGCGTGGACCAATACAGCACAGCAGTGACACTAACAAGGTAATGTGTATCACTGATATGAGTGAATCAGATGTCTCAGTATTACTGGAGGTTGTAAACTCCTCTATATCTCTGTAGGGTTGATAAACCATCCACCAATCAGAACCATCCAGCCGACAGTGGTACTGTAGTCAGCCACAGACACAGATAATGTAGATTGCCAGTAAATGTACACAGTGCACCTGATACACTCATATAAACACCACACCCTCAAATACAGCACTGATTTAAACCCAAAATGAAAACCTAGACTTGAATACGATCTTGTAAAAACGCCATTAGTTCGTCCAACATTGTCCTCAGTATCCTTTTCAATCACAGAGGATGGAGCAAGACACTGACTGATTAATAAGGAAACTCGTAAATAAAGACAGCACTAATTCGCAAAGTGGGTTTGGAGGTGTCTTACCTCTGAGGCCTCTGTGTAATCCCACTTTGCTCTCAAATCATTTGGGAGAAACAATGTTGATATAATCATGAGCTTAAATAAAAGCTTAACAGAGACTGTGCTTCAGGGAAAAGGCTGCTTTTTACCCAACTATGTTTGTCAGGAGACTGCAAGACTGTTATTGTTCTATAGCAATATATATATATATATATATATATATATATATATATATATATATATATATATATATATATATATATATATATATATATATACTTATATTATATATATATATATATATATATATATATACTTATATATATATATATATATATAAAGCTAAATAAAATAGAAGTGCAAAGAATGGCAAAAGGAAGGGCAAGGGTCATAAGCAAGGGACAAATACATGCTTAAACTATTTTGTCTGTATTTTTTCAGGTGATTTGTATCAGATGGTTTATCTCTATTCAATCGTAAGACAGCAAAATGTATGTGTGTGTGTCTGAGAAAGAGAGAGAGAGAGAGACCGAGAGAAAGAGGGGCAGTAGGGAGATAGAGGTTAATTGGTTTGGATATGGTTTTATGTGGGCACAATAAGATTGCACACACACACACACCCACACACATACTATTTTGGAAAACATGCTCATTATCCCTTACGTAGTCCAGCTAGTCCATTATTGACAGAGTGTGGCACATTGAGATGTGTGTCGTATGTTTGTGCGTGTCAGTGTGTACATGTGAGTGAGCAGGGTCGGGAGGGTTAATTTACAAATGTATTCCGTTACAGTTACAAATTACTTTGTAAAAATGTTATCAGTAACGTAATCCAAGTCTCACAATATGAAAGTAATGCAATCTGATTATTATTGGATGGCTTCAAAGTCACATATGTAAATAAAGTCAAGAGAAAAGCAATACGATCTGAAATACTTTTATTAGCGCTTTTTTAAGCTTCAACGTGTTCAATGTTCGGATTTGTTTTGAGAAAATAAATAAATAAATGAATAAATAAAAGATCACTGTCTATGATGCGGGGTAACATTGCATCACAAAAGTTCGGGTGACCATAATCTGGTTTTCAAAAAAAAAGAGGACACCTCCGTGTCTTAATACCATTGAAAAAAAAGTGTTACTGTGAATGCAGATTTGAATACACAGAAAAAGACACACTATTAGCACAATTAGCATCACATAAATATATATAAATTCCTACATTCTTTTGAATGTCTATGGACTAAAATAAGATATTAGATGTCATGGCCATGTAACATGAAGCAATGCAATAACATGAAATTAAAAATGACCTTGTATGGCCATGGCCAATGTTTCAGCTCAGGACAGCAGCCATTTTAAGCTATCGTCAAGCAACCGTTTGACTCCGTACACAACAGTGCTTCACCTTCGCAGGTTCGCTAAGAGTAGGCTAATGGTTGAGAGGCAGGAATTTGGCCAATAGTTGCTACAAGCCTTTTATAATCGACCAATCAGTGTGAGAGAAGGCGGGAATTACAGAGAGGGGTTAAAGCAATGCAAATATGCGCACACATGATGCAGTATTAGACCATAAGCACATTATAATGAAACTAAAGTCGAATCCCGGACATTTTCTCAAATTTAGACATCCCGGCCAGACGCTTTTTTTAGGTCAGAAATGTCCTTCCCATGTCATGGGAAAAAGAGGATGTACGGTCACCCCAACAAAAGCGTTTCAGAGAACAGTTTGTGTTCATTTCTACCAATTAAACTTGTGTTCATTTCTACCAATTTAACCAGGAGGTTGCTCACGTGAGTCACGACTGGCAAGACAGAACCAGAACTATAATCAAGCAGCTGTCTAGATTTCTTTGTAATCCTGGTAGTATTCCCATGTTTTACAAAATGTACCTGTGATCTGATTACTTTGTTTTTGTGACGTAACTGTAACGGATTACAGCTATCGTTTTTTTTTTTTGTATCCTGATTACGTAACGCCGTTACATGTATACTCCCCAAGCCTGTGAGTGAGATGATCGCATGAAGGAGTGCATGGTGAGTGAGTGTGTGTGTGTGTGTGTGTGTGTGTGTGTGTGAGAGAGAGAGAGGTGATTAAATTGTCTATAAAAATGTCTCATGTCGTGAGAATAGAATGCTGCTAATTTGCAAGCTCAATCAAAACAAATCAAATATAAATGATAAAAAGGTGGTTTCCAAGCACAAAAGAAAGGTCAAAGCTAATCAGAGAGTATTTACACAATCAGTATGCTCCCTCACAACATTTCCAACAGCACAGAAATCACTTCATGACATTTTCGTGAACATTTTCTATGTGGTCCATTCATTTTCCGGGAACATTCGTTTAAGCGTCAATTAAACAATTAAAGCTTTTAAATGAAGAATGATTTACATCCCCCCCCAGCCCCCCGGCAATCATTTATACTGTGTCTCACCTGTTCACTGTCTTCTTCATCACTGCTGATCTTCAAGTCATCTTCCAGCATTCTGAAATACAAAAAAAAAAAAAAAAACATGATAAAAGTCATGAATAACAGAAAGCTTTATCATCTCAACGGGGAAAAGGAAAGAAAGAAATAAAAAGAAATGAAGCACAACACTGTAGGAAATTATTACGCAACTGGGAAGTGTGGTGTGCCCCAACCGATTCTCAAATCTGATTGGTCAGATGTTGTTGATAAATTTTCTACAACAATGCAGACAATAGTGCCTCGTCCAAATAAATCCATAGATCCATTATCTGTATCACCTGGAACCTACCTCAGGGAGCTCGGTGCACAGGGTGGCAGACACACTGGATGGGGTACCAACCCATCACAGTGCACAATCGCACACACATTCACACATTACGGACAATTTAGATATGCCAGTAAGCCTACAACGCGTGTCTTTGGAATGGGGAAAGAAACTGGAGTACCTGGAGGAAACCCCTGCATGGGGACAACATGCAAGCTCTGTGGACACAGGGCGGAGGTGGGATTCGAACTCCCAACATCGGAGGTGCGAAGAAAACATGCTAAAGAATGCATCACCGACAAATCTTTTTAATTACTTAACACCCTCCGATAAAAAATGTGTCATTGTTGACATAGTGAATTTTTTTTTGTGTGTGTGTGTGAGGAAAGGTTTATTTAGCCTTTTTTCGAAGGAGTCTCCAGTGTCAGCGCATTGCAGCAGTCAGAGGTAAAGCTGTAACTTTAAGTGTTCTGGACACAGGAGTTTGCACTTTCCAGTTTCTCTGTAACCTAACAAGCTACATGTTTTTTGCCTTATTAACTTCAAGAAAGAGAAAAGAGAGTCTGGCGAGAGAATGACTCTTCATAGCTGCTATAAAGTTATTTGTAATAGGAACTAACTTGCTTTGCTGACTTTCCACAACATTCGATGTATCTATAAATGTTTAAAAAGTATGACGTTATCCAAATAATAAAAAAAAAAATTAGCATTGGCACATTGCTGTGGTGGTATAAGAGGAATAAAACACTTCAGGATGTACTGAAAATAATCAACTTCTGGGCGGTGACAGTAACTCCGATTCGTGTCGGGTCGCACAACATCACCTGGTCGTTGATTATTTTCCTTTAACAGCACGCACGCAACTAGTTTTATTCCTGACTTATCAATTACGGCGTATAGTATAACCTATAATCATTTGATTCCTTAACGACATGCAGCTGTTTTTTATGTATTTATTTATTTATTAATGTAGACGACTTTATTTGGCTATATCTGGCCAACAAGTCCCACTGAATTTGTTGATTTAAAAAAAAAAAAAAAAACTAAATTATTCACCTAATAGAAGAAGCACATTAATATATACATGAAATTGATGTCAAAGTTGGCACTTCTGTCAGAAACATTGCTATTTAGAATGAATCAACACATTAAATGAGATCGTAAACCAATTTCTGAACCCCACTGTAAGTTTATTTACGTCTTTGCTAGGCACAGGTTGTAATCTTCAATAAACAACCTGTGAAATGAATAGGTATTGATTTTTCCTCTTCTCCTTCTCCGAGCAGACAGAATATCAAGGTCTTCTAAGTCTAATTAGTCTTATTAATTCCTATTCACCTGTTCAGGAGGGGGTACTTTGCCTCTACTGTCTTACTTGCACTGTGGGGAATACTGCTAGCTAATCTCCCATCCTGTACATAGAATCTCGTGATACAGTATATAAAATACACCAAGCCATGACCTCGTTAAAACACGAGAATCAGAGCATGATGTCATCTGTGTTGTAGTTATGAGGGTCACATGACATCATCCCGACAGCTTGTCAAGCGATATTTCTGAATGTCAGGTCCTGATGGCCACCAGAACACAACAGGGCTGTAATAAAAAGGGCCAAGTAAGGAATTTTCCTCCTAACACTGGAACAATAAAAACAGGCTCTATAAATGGGGGAAATGTGTTTAAGGTTTAGTTTTCTATGACCTAAGCTGTCGTGCGGCAGCACAAGACGTGGGGAACTTTGAACAAAACTCCCAGTCATTACCCTCATAATACCTAACAGATGTCAGCGTCGGCCTGCACGGGAGACCAGGTGCTGGAGGTGCAATCAGGCAGGATTTTCAGTTTATAATGGCTGATCCATGGCCAGTGTGCGTGTTTATCTGTGTGGGTTTTAGAGTATACTTTGGATATGGAAAACCTTGAAAACAACAGTTTATTGGGTACACCTGCCTTTAAACACATTTCATTATCAATGACTATAATCTATGTTATGATCACACACTGTTTGAATCAGTTCATTTATCGTTAGTTAAACTATTTTTTTTCCCACCCCAGGAACATCAATCAGTTTAGCATTTAATTTTCTGTAATATGCTGTAAGTGACGCACGAATCCTGCTTTCAGCTGGGATTCATTTCCAAAAAGAGTCATTTTGCCGATTCTAGGCAAAGCTTTGGAGTTGATTCCACATACTGAAATGATTCGTCTCGCACAAACCAGATGAATTTAGCATCTGACAGTGATACAAGCAGACGACAATAGACTGGACATGTAGTCATGGATATCCGCCTTTATTTTGAATGACTGGTAGGAACCGAACAAGTCAGGAGTAGAAATGCTGGAAAGACAGAAGGCTGTAATTCTATGCCTATAAAGTTCATTGTTTTTTTTTTTTGTTTTTTTACCTAAATAATTATACATTTAGCATTCCATTTTCTTAACATACACAAATATTAATTATATCAGTGTGTCATGTAATCAAGGCACAATCTTGCTTTTGGTCAAGACTAAAAGGGTTTTGATCCCAAAAAGACGTGATTCACTGATTCCAGGCATTGGAAACGAAAAGTCAATGGCAAAGCATTGGAGTTGATTCCACACACTGAAATGATTCGCTCTGCACAAACAAATTTATCACCGGAGTATTTCAGACAGAGATACCGTCCTGATGGTGGACATCTGCCTTTATTTTGAATCTGACTAGCCTGAAGGAAACAAGCCAGGACTAGAATCACAGGGAAGACAGGACGCTGTAAATGTATACCTGCAAAGTCAATCTATATGGTAAGTTTATTGAAAAGCCAGTATCTGTTAGATGTCCTTTAAGTGACCCAATGACTTAAATTGTATAATTAGCTCTGTTGATGTGTCCATACTAAGAGAATATGTTTGTCTTCTGTCCAAACCATCAATCAAATGATTCAAGCAACAAACTTTTACTTTGAATTTATTCTAGTAGATAACCCAGACTCTAAACATTGACCTGAATTTCAGATTTATATTTTGACATTTCAGCTGTTATGACAGAAGTTCTGGAGGTCCGTGGAAGAAGGGAGTCAAATTTATCATCACAACCTTATTTACGATCTTAACGCAAATATGGATACGTATAGCTCTTTTGTTGGTGTCTGGAATAGTGAAGGCTACAGCAGGGGTAAGAGTTTTCTCTTACAAAACCAAACAGTTCTGGAACAGCCTTCCGATTAGTGTTCAGAAGTCAGGCTGAAAACATATTTGTTTACTCAAGCTTACCATGAATAGACTTTCTTTTACGCAAAGTACACAGTCTTATCCATTACAGGATAGTAAGCATACCTAATAATCTCTCCCTCTCTTTACCTCCCTCTCCCTCTCTCCTTCTGTCAAGTCACACATGATTGTATGGAGATGCCAGTGGTCCTGCCCTTTCGGCACTCCGGACCTGCCTGATCCATCCTGATGCCCTACCTCTGGATGGCTCTCTCATCAACTGGAGGCTACATTCTGCTACTGAGTACAACCCCAAGCAGAGCAGCCTGGAGCTTCCTGAGGATGGTAGCACTTGAAGTACCATGGAAATGGTTTTGGACCCCAATTCCACATGGACATTTTCGCTGTGGTTGCTGGGACTACGGTTGCTGCGATGGCCTTGGGACTACAATTACCACATACAGCTCCGCACTCAGGTCTCCTTTAG
>CM022752.1:36417927-36467927 GCA_012411365.1 Ameiurus melas
CCCCGTGTCATTCCACTTTATTACAGAACTTCATTTATAGAGTTTAATGTTTGGATTTCTTTATATATGTAGATTTCTTGAGTTAATACTGATGTCTGGTGAAAATTTCATGTGAATAGCCTCATTGGAAATATCCATCCACGCATCTTCTACCGCTTATTCCTTCTTCAGGGTCGTGGGGAACCTGGAGCCTATCCCAGGGGGCATCGGGCACAAGGCGGGGTACACCCTGGACAGGGTGCCAGTCCATCACAGGGCACAATCACATACACACTCACACACCCATTCATACACTACGGACACTTTAGACACGCCAATCAGCCTACCATGCATGTCTTTGGACTGGGGGAGGAAACCGGAGTACCCGGAGGAAACCCCCGCAGAACGGGGAGAACATGCAAACTCCGCACACACAATCGGACCCCGGACCCTGGAGGTGTGAGGCAAACGTGCTAACCACTAAGCCACCGTGCGCCTGTTGGAAATATATTTACTGAAAAAAAAAAAGGTTGCCGCGTTCAATACTCATTTCCCCCACTGTATCTTTGTTCTAGTCCCATCTTTTATAAGTCATGAAATAAAAACTGTAATGGATTTTGGACTGTATATTGGTCTGAGTTTCTAATGGGTATCTCTCGGAGGCATTGTGGCACTGGAGCATTCACTGTTCATTACCGATGCCTGGTGTCCCGTAGAGAAGGCCCACGGCAAGCCATTTAGCCAATGAACGCCACAGTGGCTGCCTGCTAGCCAGCGAATATGCACGGCTTAAATAGTAGGAAATAAAGACTAAGACATGAGGAGCTGCAGGATTTTATGCCGCAGTCATGAGTATTGTTGAACAGTAAGTAAAATAAATCTCTCTCTCTTTTTTTTCTTTCTGTTCATGCAGAAATGATTAAGGATATAGTTCATACGTTGAGGATTTAAAGTGCAGAGATACTTGATAATTTGGCTTTAGAAAACATTAGTGTCATTAATATCACAATACTCCCTGTAGTACCTTGGTGAAAATCCCATCAGACTGCTTGTATTGTTTCAATAAGCCGGTATTCCCATTTATCACAAGTGTATTATTCATCAACACACTTTTCACCTATGCTGTGAATACGTCTGCGCTTGTACCTGTACCTACGGATAAACAGCCTCCTGTTTTTCCTTTGCCTGGCTATTATCGTTAGCAATAGTTGCGTCATGGAGCCATGTTGCTGTTTCTAATGGCCCTGTGGGCTTCCTCCCTGTGGTGTTATTCTCTCTTGTGGTGTTATTTGCTTACAACAGGCCCGCCCTGTTTTGTTTTAATGTCAAACTAAGACTACAATGAATATATATATATATATATATATTTATATATTTATATATGTTTAAAGCATTTTAATACTGTCAACTAAAGATCTTTAGGTATTAAAGCTCTAATTACGTTCCAGTCCTTTTGACGATCCGGAAGAATTTCAAGCTTGCAATGTGCATTTTTAAATACAATGTGTTTATCACATCGCAAAAGATATGTAAATATAGCATAGCGTTTTAGCAGTGCTCCTGCTTTCATCCGTTTAGCTCACTTCGGGGAGCCGCCGTTTTCCTGAGGCGAGCAACGGCGTTGAGAAAAAGCTCCCTCGAGGAGCAGGGGTTTGTGGGTAACCACACAGTAGACGCTTGTTACCATTGTGCTCTGGGTTGCTGTGGTTCTGCTGGGACTTCTCAATGAGAAGGGAATATTTGCAGGGAATATTTATTCCAACAAATAAGAGAACACGTCCCAGGGCTAAGCGTCTGCTTGGCGTGTTATGATACTATAGAGCATACTGCTGTGTGGAAGGCTGTTACCTTTAAGAAGGTACGCTTCTTCATACGCTTGTTATGGGAGTCGTAAAGCAGAGTTCTCTTTCATTACGTGACGCGTGTAACTTCTGCGGCTTCGGCTTTACTGCGCAGCACCTCGTTTTAAAGTGGGAAACAGTTAACACGCTGCGTGTGAGGTACAGGGGAGGCCGAGTTGCCTGATGTTTACTTGCGCTTCCTTGTAGCCCCGATGATTATTGAGGAAAGTGTAAGGAAACAGAGCGAGGTTTTAAATAAGCATCTGAGCCTGGCCTCATCGTGTCAATCACAGGCAGGAACACGGAAATGCACTTGGACTCTCGCGGTGATAAACAAACACACGGTGTGTTTTTTTTCGTCTGAGACAAGTGTCTCTCTCTCTCTCTCTCTCTCTCTCTCTCTCTTACACACATATACACATACACGTCTAGCCGATGGAGCCCTGAGATCAGCTCTGCTCCAGATCTGTCAACACTACACTCGTCTGGAGAGCAACTCAAGAGATACAACACACTTCTAATGTCTCTGCCACTCACAAGTACAAGTATATATGTATATATGTATATATATATATATATATATATATATATATATATATATATATATATATATAATTTACTAATATAAAGTACAAGCACAGTTGACCATTCAAAATTCTGGATAGGTGAGATTCAATATACAGTATAATTATTATTTTCTTACAAAGATTGAAATTTCAAAGTTCATTGTGTATATCCAACCATCCATCCATCTTCTTTTCAGGGTCACGGGGAATCTGGATCCCACCCCAGGGAGCATCGGGCACAAGGCAGGGTCCATCACACACCCATTCATACACTACGGACACTTTAGACATGCCTTTGGACTGGGGGAGGAAACTGGAGTAGAAACCCCTGCCGCAGAACACAGGCACACACATGGCTCCGGTGGGACTCAAACCCCGGACCCTGGAGGTGTGAGGCGAACGTGCTAACCACTATTTCTACTCTTAAATTCTTCTCGAATTAATTCCTACAGAAGAAGAAAGGGTACTCAACATTGCCGCTCTTTGTCACTCAATCGTACACCATTTGTAGCTTTAGCATGTACACTATCTTGTAACTGGAAAGGTGCATGTTTAGTCTAAAAGGTAATTACTGCCTGATTATGTACCTTAAATCTTTGTTACAGGTACGCATTTCCAGGTAAAAGATGAATATTATTATAGAGTATAAGATACGAAAGGTAAGGGTACTGCCCCAGAAACAGAAAAGTACAGTTTAGTATGTATTTTGTCTGAAATTGCAGAAATCATTTGAATTTAAGCCATCTTAGTGTGAATGATTTCCGAGGATTGCAGGTAAAAAAAAACTGTAGTTGTGCTGAGGCATTATACATAACAATTCAGATGACCTTCTTGAACTTTTTCGATCTGTAACAGGCATGTCAGAAACAAGATGCATTACCATGTATAATACGCAGCTTTACTTTATTTTTTAATACAATTGTTTACCCTGAACAAGCAGTTTTCATTTTAGAGAGAATTTTAGGAGTAGCGGTGAGGCCTGTTTGTGTAGAGGACGGACACAAGCGGATGTACTCAGCATTTTTTCTTTTTACATTTTTTTTCGTTCATTTCTAAGCATTATTAGAACAAATCTGAATATCACAGTCAAAGGAATCACAGCTTAGACTTGTGTAACAGCATAAATGCATGGAAAGACTTTGCGTAGAGATGAAGAAACCAGCCCGTACTGGATATCTCAGAGTTTTTTGTTATTGTTGCAGCCACAAATGCTAGATTGTGTCGTGTTTTTTTTTCTTCTTCTAACGTCGCGATAAAACTTGCGGAGTTTTTGTGCTTTTTTTTGCTACTTGAATTGGCGAAATTGCAATGGCACGAAATTGTTTTGCACGGTCTTTGGCTATTATGTCTGTTGCTAAAAGAGACTTTCACTGTACCCGTGTTCGACGCACGTAAAACGAAGACAGCTTTGGCTGAATGCGTGTTGTGATGATGTCCCATAACATGCACTGACAATTTTGGTTACGTGTTTTAAGCATGTATAAGCATCCTGGGTGAAGCTCATGAAGCCGAGAGTGTGCGAAGCTTCCTAGGGAACACTGTTAAATATTTAAAGTCTAAAAGAGGTTCAGAATTTAACACTATGAAGACAAGATTTGACACGTACAGTAGGGAAAAGCAAGTGTGTATTGTATATACATGGTAGCTGACGAGAATTGTTCTTACTGCAGTAAAGAAAGCGTAATGAAATAAAGTTATTAAAGTGTACAGATACCCCCACCCATCCCTTCCCATTCTTAGGCCAGCCTTCACCCCGGGGGATGTTTAATTAAGAAGCCTGTGATAGACACTGACTCCAGAGACTTCCATCTATCATCACACAACCTCTATCCGCTGGATTATTTCGATTGGCCCTCAGCCATTTCCGGTTTCAGGCTCCTTTCAAGTGTTACATCGAGAGCCTGCATTAAGGTTTGTTCTGGAAAAAAAAGAAAAAAAAAAACTTGCCCACGGTCTCTCCTTCCTCCTCTTCTTGTCTTCCATAGGCAGGCTTTGGTTGTCTGAATTTATGTTCACAACTGAGGCAACGTCAGGGCTTTTTAAGATCCCTGCCTAACAAGGATAAAACGAGCACTTTGCTGTGTTGTGAATGCAAATTTATGGCAGGGGCAGGATGGAGACGCAACATCTCTCCGAGAAAATCCATCTGAGAGAACCTCCTCATGATGAATATGTTTGTCGGAATAAAAGACAAGCTTTCCGTTAGACGAAAACGGCACTGAACATCAATCTTTTTAAGTAAATCTGATTCAAGGGAAAGCGGCAAGTCTGAGCTCGCTTTTTGCTAAATGGATGTTTTCCCTCGGGTTTTTTTTTTTTTTTTAATCATAATGTTGCCTGTAATCTTAACCTCTTAAAACTCATGGCTTATTATTCAGTTATTATACATGTGGCTGTCTGCAAAAACCCATCGGATGTAGCTGAATTTTGGAAAATATCCAAAAAAAGACCCAGAGATTTTCTGTCTCTCATTTAAAAACACACACACAGAAACATACACATACTTTCTAACCTTGCCCATCTGCCTGCAAGGATGTTGTTTACAAAACAAGGAGGTAAAACCAGTCAGTCTGCCTGTCTAATATGTCTAGAACCTTGCTAGCTAAGTGTGACCCCCCCTTACAAATTTATCAGGTTTTTTAGGATAGTTACCCACCATAGCAAAACCAACACAAAGCCTAATCGATTCAGAATGTAATCAGATACCGGCTGTCAAAATGGCTGCCACTTCAACTTCAAAAGGTTTGAGCGAATAAAGAGAAAAGAAATGAATGTGGAAATGATGTTAGCATGAACAGAGATAGTATTAGTTTAAAGACGATGATGAGGGTCATGTTTAAATGCCCTGACAGGCTTTAATCTCAGGTGATGAGACAAACACTAATGTGGATTATGCTGAATATCAAACTTATTTTACATTGTAAACTTGTAGCATTGTGCTTCCTGAGATTGGCTCCAGGTTCCCCGCAACCCTGAAGAAGGAGTAAGCGGTAGAATAGGGATGGATGGATGGACTTTGCATTGTGAGGGCAGTGGTAGCTCAGTGGTTAAAATGTTGGACTACTAATTAGAAGGTCATGAGTTCAAATCTCATCACTGCCAATCTGCCACTGCTGGGCCCTTGAGCACGGCCCTTACCCCTTAACTGTTCAGCTAAATGTGCGTCGCTCTGGATAAGGGCACCGCTCTTTAAATCAGCGGTCACCAACCCTCTTACTTGAGATCTGCCTTCCTGCAGGTTTCATCTCCAACCAAAATCTAACACACACGTTTTAGTTGATCAAGAGCTCCTTAAGTCAATGATTAGGTGTTCATGTGGGCACGATTATGGTTGGAGCTAAGGTCTTCAGGAAGGTAAATCTCCAGAAACACGGTTGGTGACCACTGCCTTAAATGTCAACTTATAACGCTTAAAAATTCGGCAGCAATGTCGTTTATCTGTAAGTAGATTAAGTTAAAAATGTAGAGGTAAGTGCGGTGTCTTTTACGTTTGGGGGTAAGAAGATTTTAGAACATTACTTCTTGTTGTGTGACCCCGCATCCTATTCAGGGTGTATTCCCATCTGGGATAGGCTTCAGATCCACTGCAACTAAAGATGAATGAATGAATGAATGAGTTTTTGAACGATGCACAATAATCTCGATGAATTTGTAATTAATTGTAACAAATTCCTTGCAAGAATCCATCCATCCATTCTTCATATCTTCTTATCCTACACAGGGTCAAGGGGGGAGCCTGGAGCCTATCCCAGGGAACCCCACAAGGCAGGGGACACCATGGATGAGGTGCCAAACCATTACAGAGCACAACTTCACACACACTCACACACACCATGGACAATTTGGAAATGCCAACAAACACTACAACACGTCTTTGGACTGGAGGAAACCACAGAAGCACAGGGAGAACATGCAAACTCCATACACAGGGTGGAGGCAGGATTCGAACCCCTAACCCAGGTGATGAGAGGTAAAAGTACTAACCACTAAAACAACAAGCTCCCCCGTTGCATTAATCCAAGGAACATATTAGATAGTACGTATACAGCAGAATTGTATTGACTAAATGTCTAGTACTACAAGTCTGAAAACACCAGAAGATATCTGGGTGCAAATGGCAGGCATTGTTGTCCTCACTGTCCCTCAGTCAGGGAGAATGGCAAGGTCTGAGTGTGACTAATGCCAGGTCTGGAGTAAATTACGGTGCTGATCACCAGCACTTTGCAACGAGCTTACGGAAGAGTCGATCCACAGAGGAAAAGTGCCATTTTATGACTTCCCAACACGGTAAACTTCAAATTAATGTCACTGCACCCTCTGCCTAATGGACGATTGTGGCTCAAGAGGGACAGATTGAAGCGTTAAAGGTTTAAATGACAGAGTGTCAGAATGCACTGCTTTACTCTTAAAGTGTTTGTGAGACGCTTGGGGGAAATGACTTCACCGAAAGATGAGAGACTTGTGAGAGGCAACACCAATAATCTAATGGAACGGGAAGTGTTTTGCTTCGTTGTTCCAATAGCGTATCTCGCTTAGGCATGGTTACAGATCATAGGATGATGATGATGATGATGATGCTGACATCCAGTGTGACAAAATAAAGAAATGCTCTATCTTGGCAGTACTGTAAGGGACATTTTATCTCACAGACCTTCGTAGTTGTGATTATTAAAACTCCAGTAGCGTTGTAGCTGTAGTGTAGCACTCACTATTGCCTAAGCTGTTCATGTCGTGTTATTAACGCTGGAAGGAAACAAAGGCTCGCGTCTCGACCTATAGTCAGTGTGCTCGGACAAAGCTAGTATCGACAGCGAAGTTCTCGCCCCGAGGCGCTCTCGTTCTAAATATTTTGACTTTGTTAAATCATTGAAGACTTCCCTCGAATAACTGGTGAGCAATTGGGGGGAACAAAAGCCGAGTCATCTTGACTTCAGTGGGCAAAAAGAAACCGAGCGCGAGCACGGTGGCGGAAGAGAATCAAACAGATGTTGATGAAAAAGCCCTTTGGCCTTCAAATAAAGACGTGCGTTTCTCAGTCTGTGGCCAGATCGGCAGATAACTGGCTCTTTTCAGCTTGCTTCAGCAGCTAACAATGCGCCGTTCTTCTTTATTGTTGCCGGCTCTGACCCTTTAACCCTCGTGCCTTTATGAGAAAACATCTCTTTTAGTGAGCTGATAGACACATTAAGCTCTGATTCAATTCATCTTGATCTGTCACTTCTGCTTAGCCAGTCAGATTGCAGCTCACGTTCGCTTGGCTGAGCGTTAGGACACAGACGTTTGTGCGGCACGTAGAATTAGAATGTAAAATCTGCCGGTTACGATTTCGCTCCAGCTTTTTTTTCTCGAACATGCTCGCACTGAAGTGCGAGCGCATAAAGGGAACGGTTCTGACACGGTCAAGAAATACTGAGAATCAAAAATAAAAAGGGAACTGCACCTTAAATTCTACATTTTCTCTCTGTAATAGTGTGGCAATATTTCCTAAATGAATGATCATGATTCGCACTGAGGCCTCGGTCATGCTGTTCTGCTGATACATTGACAGATTTGCAGAGAAAAGTGGAGGGATATGCTATTTATGCATATTTGCGATCTTCTAGAAAAATCCATCTTTGTGTTAAGGTGCTGTTTGTGTCATGACTTAATATATGTTAATCACACCAATACACATCCGTTATATGCCACTACATGTGCATACATGCGATATTGCCGGAGGATTATTATTCTAATATTTGAAAAACAAAAAAACAAACTCATTTAATGTAACGATTCAATGGTAAATTAGTCGTTTTTGAGTATTATAGCTGTGCTACGCGTGCGACGACTACAGAACTTAGGGCAGTATTAAAAAATACAGTAATGTTTACACAGGGAAAGCTCCTTGCATTCAGAATCTGATTATGCACGTGCTTGAGTTGTTTTTCAGGGCTTCCCATCCAGATTATGCAGATCAACCGGATGTAGCGCTTACCTCCGAAGTTACCTGTGAGACTTGTCTTGCGTAGAAACGTCCAAGACGGGGCTTTTGAATATCGGCTAGACCGCCATCTTTAAAGACAAGCACTTGCCTTTAAAAGCGTATTTGTGCCGTCAAATGTAGTGCGTTGTAACACAAAAGCAAGATTTGAAATGAAAAATACAAAGGCTAATACGATGCTATACTGTATGAAAGATAAGATGGTAAGCATTGAAGTAAACAGCTAATAGGAGTCTAGTATATTGCCGATATGTTGCTGCATGAATAGTCCTGGTTGTAATTATCACATGAATCAGTGCACATTTGGCAACTTAACTGCACATAAGGCTTTAAAAAGTGTGTAATCCCTGTATGAGTACACATTGTCCAAGAGTCCTGTGTCAACTACAGTGCAAACCTTGTTGGTTAAAGCTAACTCATTATAATGACCAATCATGTGAAATCATATCAATGCAAATACAAATCATATTCAAATACTGGTTTGGGCTGAAATACATATTCCTCCTAATGCACAGGACAAAGCAGTGCAATAGAATGATCTTATCACAACCTTTATGGCACTTTATACCGTTTCAGTGCTGGTGAAATCTAAACTAGAGGTTTAGACAGCACACACCTGTCTGTCAGCGTATTTCACAGTAACGCACGCGCTAAAGTGAAGCAGTGCCAGCATCGTTGTTTATTCGTCTCTTTCTTTTTTCGCTGGGAGGTGAGCGTGGGGACTTGTTTTGCAGAGCGCATGCACACATGATACTTTCCCCGTCTCTCCATCTCCCTGTGGCGCTTTCCTCAAATAATTAATCGAATGAATACTCACGACTTCTGTGGAACTGGCTTGGTCGAGGGCTTGTTACCAGGAACGTTGCAGCGCTCTGCCAAAAGGAAGCACGCAGAGATGTTAGAGCCGGTTTTTGATTAAGCCCTGGCCAAGAGCTTGCAGCCTGGCATGGGGCATGACATTGGCCTTTTCATTTCTCAGCCATTAGCGCTTGGTTTGCGACATGAATTCACCGATAGCATTTATATACATGATGTGGATGGAGGTTTGTACTCACTTTGTCCATTGTACGCTGGTGTTACGTGTTGGGGGTCCTGAGAGAGAGAGAGAGAGAGAGAGATTAAGTGTATGACCTTATTGTCCAAAGCAATGTGACAACCTCAACGTTCCACACACGGAGGAGCTGTGGATAGCCACAATTCCTACTGATTGCTTTAATTGATTTTACACTAATACAATTAGAAGCATTACACGAATCATACACTGGTGAGACAGCAGTGGAGAGATGACTACGCTCGTAGGCGGCACCATTAAACCAGGATTTATAAAGTGAGCTTTATTATTAGCTGTGTCACCTGGGTCAACTAACGCCAATCAGACCTTGTCCTATTACAAAGCAAATAACAGAGGCTTTAACACTGACAATGAAGTGTCATGGGATTTGAGTGGAACTTGAGAACACACACACACACACACACATAGTAGATGACATCCCGAGGGCATGAGTGCAGGCAAAATTGTGACACTTTGCAGCACAATGATTCATTTTAATAGCCCCATTATTTCATAGTGGATTATTAATGCTAAAGCACATGGATATCCCCTCACAGGTAAATGATTTTTATTTCAACATAAAATCTGTCTAATAATAGTTATATTCTAATAATCTGCAACATGCATATCAAACCAATAATATAATGATGATGCTTAGCTTGGGTCCAAACATTACTGAAATTATTTTTCTGCAACATGTGCTCGGATAAGTGAGGAATAAAACACTTCGGGGCACACTATTCTAGGAAATGAATCAATGCCAGGGCAGTGTGATGCTGTTACCAGTACAAAGTTGATACTTTTCCTATAATAGCACATGCTGAAGTGGTTTATTCCTCTTAGACGGTAATAAGACAAACATACAGTTTGTTACAAAGAACCCACAAAGTCCTGAAAGACTTTCCTGTGGACTTTTCTTTACCGCTTTACTGTTACAAAGCGCTGACACTGGAGACTCCATCCATAAATGTTAAATAAACTTAGCAACGTTGACATATTTTCTTTCTTAAACGACACATTTTTTATCGGTGTATCGCAAAACGTATTTTTCGCTGCGCATCCGACGTGTGAGATAGCTGTTGCTATAGAAACAATAACGTATTACAACAAATGCTTCAATATAAACCTTGCTAAGATGCTGTTATAGAAAAATGAATCCACACCTTCTGAACAATCAGATTCAAGAGTTAATGGCATTGTGATGTAAATGACTTTAATTATATTTCAGAAATTATGTTTTAAGTATTCAAGGTAATAACATTTAATAACTTATTTTTGCTTGATAAGAACAAAATGCATTAAAATGCATGTGTAGCTCCAAACAGATGAATTTAATTTGCTGTATTTACACTTCCGCCACTACACGCACCTATCATAAGAATGAAAAAAATGTAATAATTAAAATACAGACATTAAAATTTGTATTGAAATTATAGATATGGGTCAACGAGATGTTCACTGCCTCACAGTGAACTGAACAGAAACGCTACACTAAGACTGGCCCTATTCCAATCGAGCTCAGGAACGGTCTATGCGGCGATAGATTTAACTCAGTGATGATGTCGACATGAAGCGAAGCCAAAAGATCTTCTCGGTGGAAAATCCCTGCCAAACCACAGTGCCTTAGCCAATATTTCTGTCAGATCATCCCAGTGACGTCGTATTGGCCCCCGAGCCCCTGACGCCGTCTCTGGATGCTTGTCAGATGACATCAGAGGGCAAAGAGAGACAGGCGGGGGCTATGACAACAGCCAAGAGTTCTACTGAAATAAAAACTTCACAAAACAGTTCTCGAACACGTCCAGTGTGAGGAAAGTAAACTGTCTTAATAATGTTTTATGAGTGTGTATGCTGGAAAGCTCAGAAAGTAGAAGACTTTCATTTCGTTCCAACTGGAGAGAAGCCACCTGGAGAGGCAGCATTTTTGGGCATCGTTTACAAGATAAAAAAAGCTGTCCAAATTGGATGACAGCTGGCTATTGGGGTACTTTATTTTGGACAAATTTGAGGGTAGTTTTGGATGAATCCTTTATGAAAACCTGGTTCTATGAACGTTTTAATAAACAAACTGTCTCAGAGTCCATCAGGGGCAGTGGTGGCTTGGTGGTTAAGGCTCTGAGTTCAGGCCCCAGCACTGCCAAGCTGCCGTTGTTGGGCCCTTGAGCAAGGCCCTTAACCCTCTCTACTCCAGGGGCGCTGTATCATGGCTGACTCCAGCTGACTGTATCATGTGCTCTGACCCCAGCTTCCGGACACGCTGGGGTATGCGAAGAAATGAATTTCATTGTACATATGTATATGTGATCAATAAAGACTCATTATCATTTACAAGGCAAACAGTAATAAATCCTTCAAACACCATCAATTAAAACATTAACAATTTAACTTAACAGTTTTTCGAATTAATTGTTGTTTACCTGTTGAATTTTTCAAATCTATTTGTTTAGAAGGTGTTGATTAATTTTCTGTAACAGCAGCTCTGACAGCACTTCCGGCTGTAATTCAAATCCCATTTTTATTTTAATGCACTAAAACGTTTCCATTTTAACTTGCAACGGGATTTGAATGGCGGACACTCAACATAAAATAAGCCAACAAAACTAAGTAAACAAACAAAAATTATATATTTTCGTGATATGCGACTTTGTTGATATGGGACTCTGTTTCTTGGTCACATGACAAGTGTTTATTGTTTATATATATGGAATGAATGCCACTACAATCTGAATTTAAAACGTACAAATCTGAATTCGATGCCTTCATTTGCATTTTAAAGTAAGTAAAGTTTTCTATTCCATGTTTTCCATGTATTCCTTGTTTCAAATAAAATATAATAATCAGGTGTAGAAAATTCACATTCTGACTTGGTGGCACAAGCGATTTCAAATGCACTTCTTTTGTAGTGATTGGAATTTTCATAACACTACATCTTTGTTTTGAGTATGTTTCCATCCACGTATTTTTAGGTGAATTTTAGGATATCGCGTAAAAAAATAAATAAATAAAAAAGCGTTGCATGGAAACACCAGATGCACATAAAAAACCTATGCGCTCAATTGAGGCAGATAATTTATTTATTTTATTTATTTGATTTTTAGTTTATGCGCATAAACTACAATGAAAACACATTTATCGAATAAATTCCTCCATGCGCATCAAAAACGTCAAAATGTGATTTTGCCTCAACTAATCATTTGATTGGATAACTGGCTCAGAAAAGGGAAAATGGCCGAGAGCAAGAGGCGCGTTCGGATAGACGACTGGAAGTGACGATTTTCTTCTCTTGAACACATGGAATGGAAACTTTATTCGCAAATGTTTTAAGCGATACTTTAATTTTTTTTACAGAAGTTAAATTCATTAAGAACTTGGATGGAAACATAGCTACTGATGGAGAAAAGCTGAATTTGAAATTCAAGTACTGAATTTGAAACCAATCAAACTGAACTCTTCTAAGTTTGAATTTCGAAAACTTTGTACGTAAATTCGTATCACAGCCTACAATCCTGCAGTAATCGGACGTAATTCAACTACAAAACTTCACTTACAGATTCAAATAAGGGCATAACTTTTAGACATTTTAGATTTAAAATCCAAAATTTTTGTGGCACATTTCTAGTTCTGTACATTTACATCTACTATAACGTAATTTTGTGTGTGTGTGTGTGTGTGTGTCACCTTGTTGGGAATGGGAAACTTGGTCTGTTCTGCTTTGCCTGGTGTGTGTATGGCAGTGAGGGGAGGAGGCCAGGAATGGGTCATTTCCTGTAAGGCAACAATGTTCACACAGGTTACCTTTCTGCATAACGCACACACACCACACACACACACACACACACACACACACACACACACTGTTTGCATGTGTTAAATATCAACATCAGCATGAAATACCTACAGAGATGGAGGCAGAAGAATCCTGTAATTACTGCTGCTCATAAGCAAATAGAAACTCATCCATATTCATGCGTGAGATGAAAAAGCATTGCGTGTAATCAGTTCCTTAAGCTTCTGTGTAATTGTACGCCGCACGTTTCTCGCTCTCAGAGATTGTCTTTCATGTGGCCTTTTTGATTGATTCCAGACTCTGTGTGCACACGTGCATATATATATATATATATATATATGTTGGTGTGTGAGTGTGTGAGTGTGAATGGGTGAATGAGAACCACTGTAAAACGGTTTGGATAAAGGCGCTATATAAGCACGCCATTTACCATTTGGGTGTATGGTCTGATACAGCAACATGTCATAAAGCTATTAGACTTCAGAGCGTAGAGAAATTCTTGTGTGTTTATGCATCTGTGTGTCTACTGAATTAGCCATATCTGAGTGAATGTGCATGTGTGCATATCACTGTGTGTGGGGGGTGTATGTGTGTGTCTGTGTGGGTTTGTAGGGTTAAGTGTTTAGAGCACACATTTTCCTCTCTTATACCTGAATCAAGCGTGTACACAAACACACACACACACACACACACACACACACACACACGCACAGGTTCCAAGTCATACTTTCCTTTTGAGGACCTTCTGTTGACATAATCATTATTGCATTTAATCACTGCTATGCCTACACCTAAATCTAACCGTAATCTTAATCTCTGTAACCAAAATGAAATCGTTTGGCTCTTGTAGTGTTTTATAAATAAAAGCTGCAGTTTTTGTTTTAAAAACAAACAGACAAACAAACGAAAAATAGTTTTCCTTATGGGGACCCCACAAAAATATCAGATATATTTCTATCCATGCTGGGACATTTGGGTCCTCACCAAGATATAAGCTTTACAGCTCTGTTTGTTGCTGTTGTTGTGTAAGGTCTAAGTTTGATGAACGATTTCTGATAATAAAAATGACCGCCACTTAAAGGTGCTGTAGTCGTATTTATTTATACAGCACAAGTGTATTAAGTGGCTGAGAAAACTCATTCGGAAAACTGACTTCCAGTCTGGACTGCTTGTTTGTGTTTGAATCCACCTCTTGTTAGTTACTTTATAAACACTCTGCTCTGTGGGTCCTCATAGACACTGGGGGCGGAGCTTCGTGAACATTCACGGGAATGGGGGGCAGGCTCGAACCTGCAGTATGTCAAACCGACTTACTCTTAGAGACCCAATCTTAAAACAAAAAACACTGCGCTTACAACTCAAGGCAATATTTAAAGGGCGAGAAGTTATGGTAGTATTAAAATGATTATAATCTGATAAACAAATTGGAATTATAAGGTCTACAATCAAAGAAAGCAACACAAATTACTGAAAAGAAAATAATAAATTAGACTACACACTTTGTTCATGTTTGAGACTCAGTAAAAAGAAAAGAAAGTAGAAAGAGAACTTCTAGAAGTCTGGAAAATACAGTTACTTGATTATCAACATGAAAAGGCTGATATTGAAATGATTACATTGGATTACATTGGTGATACAAACAACAGTGAATAGCATCTCTCAGCTAAGCTGTTCTCTCTGATCATGTGTCATTCTTGCCTAATGAAGTCATGAGCTCAAGAATATCCCAGGTTACACGGGAGTATTCTGGACTAACAATAGTGTATTGTAGAAAAAAAAAAACAACAACACACACACATGCAAATTCATTCATTTTGCTGAGCTGCAGTGGGGTTCCAGGCATTTTTTTTGGTAAGCTTTGATTTGTAAATGAATCAGATTAAGAGCGGCAGAGCGTGGCCCTCGATACCAAACGCACTCATCCGAGCACACACACACACACACACACACACACACAAGTTTAATCTCAATCCTCTCAGACAGAGAGACTTTGGATCCAAATATCGAAATGCAATATAAAGCGGCGTCCTTTCTTTAAAAAAAAAAAAAACAATTTGCAAAAATCAGCTCGTGAAAATTTATAAAGGTTAACGCCAGGGTTAGAGCATAATCCAACCTAAACCTTTGTGTTATTATTATTATTATTATTATTATGATTATTATTATTATTATTATATTTATTTTATTTATTTTTTAATGAATTTCTCATGAATTTTTTTTATTTCCATTTTCTTACGTCAAAAAAGTGTTATAATATACAGTAACCCTTTATTTTAAGGACATTTAAGGACCCCTTTACTGACATACAGTTGAGGAAGTTTACATACGCCTTGCAAAATATTAATAATATAAAAAAAAATCATAAAAATTGCATTGTGTTGTTAATTTCGTTCTGCCCTGAATAAGCTATTTCACATAACAGGTGTTTACATATAGTCCACAAGACACAATAATAACCGAATTCACACAAACGAACCAGTTCAAAAGTTTACATTACATTCTCAAATCTGATTGGTCAGAATGTGTGGATTCATTTGATATGCCGAACTGAGACAGACAGGAGTTGCAGCTGTAACATAAACGATAGGTTTATACTGTATAAACGTGCTCATTCTAATACATGACTGTTTCTATATTCTAACAGCTCGTGTATGGCAGACGCTCCGCATAATCAAAGACTACTAATTTAAAAATATATATATATAAAATCAAACAAAACATGTTGCTAATTAATAAGGAAAAATGTATGATCAAAAACGTTTATGATTATTTTTGTCTCATTAACTTCAAGAGAGAGAATATAGGCGAATAGGAAATGTTCATAATGTAAGCGATAACAAGAACAAACGCGTCTCATGCATGTTCCATAGCATTAAAAATTCAATCTAAACCAATAAAAAGGACAATATCTCATTTAGTGATGAATAACAAAAAATGTTAATATATATATATATATATATATATATATATATATATATATATATATATATATATTTTTTTTTTTTTAGTAACTGAATTCGGAATTGTTTGGCAACAGACCATGCCGTTACTCGAAAATAATCCATATTTTTGTATAATTTCATCTAAAAGCCTGGTCTGGAGTGTTTTATTCCTTAGTTAGTTCACACATAGGCCAATTTGTTTCATTCACAGCCTGTCTGACGAACACCAACATCGGAACATCGAGATCTCTTCAAGCCATACCAAGAAGCTAAAGGTCTAACATGCAGAATTGAGACTAATAAATTCTCACATTAGGTTATTTCATGCTCTGTATTTTGTACAACAAGTGGTTATTGCACATTTACTAATAGCACTAATAATGCAATTATTACTCATCTCATTTTTATATAACAGATCTGCAGTTATGTCACAATGTATAATAGGGCTTTATAAATGGGGAAATGCCTTTATTTATACTGATAACAAGGCCTTAATTAACCCCTTATTTTATGTCCATCCATCCACCCATCCATGCATCCATTTTCTATACCGCTTATCCTTCAGGGTCGTGCGGAACCTGGAGCCTATCCCAGGGAGCATGGGACACAAGGCGGGGTACACCCTGGACAGGGTGCCAATCCAGGGACACTTTGGACATTCCCATCAGCCTACCATGCAGAAGACGCAAACTCCGCACTCCGCACACATGGGGCAACAGCTGGAATCGAACCCCCATCCCTGGAGGTGTGAGGCGAACGTGTTATTTGTTCCTTAAAATAAAACATTACTATAAACATACAGTATAATAATAGTCGATAGAATAATAAGCTACTATACTACAATAAGCTAGATGCGTGGGCCATAGTAGAACAAAGAGGTATGATATATCCTTTTAGACAGTTTGTGAAGCATTATATTTGTGTGTGTGTGTGTGTGTGCTCTTTCCCAAATGCCCTGAAGATGCATGTATCATCTGCTGCTCCTATGTTCATAGACACACACACACACACACACACACACATTTGTGATGCACTGTTTAACTATCAGCATGCATGAGGTGAGTCAGATCGCATTAATCCATGAGCAGCTTACATGTGGACCAACCCCCTACGTCACCCAGTTACACAAAAACTACAGTGGGTCTACACAATGTTTCAAAGATAAACACTTGCAGCTGCCTCCAGTAGTTTATCAATGCACGGTAGAAATATGATTCCCCTTTTTTTTGGCCTGGTATGCTTGTTCTTTGAACAAACAAGAGCTGTCATGTTTAAAACCCCCTATTTTGTAACACTTATACGCTGTATGGAATTCCATTTCCCTATTCTCCAAGTAAAGAACGAAACTCTTCCGGAAAGTAATCAGTAAACAACCCATCCTGAAGTGCTTTATTTCGCCTACACCACAGCGATTTGCCAACAGTTTGATTTGTATTCTTTTGATTCGTTTAGAGGTACATTTATTTTGTGGAATGTAAATGTAGAATTTTTTTTTTTTTAGTTTTATTTATTTTATCTTCTCGGAATAAACATATTACGTAACGTCTGAAGGGCAGTATTAAATGAAAAGAAAAAGATCTTTAAACAAATGACAATAATAACAATTTACACTGATCATCCTGTTCAAAAATGTACAACCCCCTGGCTCTTAATGTATGGTGTTGCCTTGAGTATCAGTGAACGTTGGCACCTTTTGTAATAGTCGTGTCCCTCAGTCGTCCTCGGTGTGAAAACATGGGTCTCAACATTATATAGCCACTGTTAAAAGGAAAGGAGTCAAATACGTAGAAGGAAAAGTGAAGATTGTGGAGGACCTGGAGGATTTATCTGAAGAACAGTGGGCAGTTTAACTGCTCAGGACAAACAAGGGACAAGGGATGATTGTGTCTTGTGGATTATTTGTAACCATCTGTTATGTGAAATAGATTATTCAGGACAGCGCTAAATCAACAACACAATGCAATTTTTATGGTCCCTCATATTAAAAAAAAGATGAATATTTTGCAGATTCTGCAAGGCGTATGTATACGTATGACCTCAACTGTATGCTTTAGCAGCTATGTATAAGCAGCCGTTCCCTTTCAGGTCTCGCTTTTGCCTTTCTCTTGAATAAAACAAACAAAAAATATATAAGCCTGAAATCCCAAAGGTGCAGAGACTCCAAACCGACAGTCACAAAGCACTGACACTGGAGACTCCTTCCATAACTGCTAAATAAGCGTCTCCTAGATGAAAACCTCAGCTTATCAGTGATTCTATGTTTTCCTTTGTTAAATAACACAATTATAATCTGTTTATTATTAGGCTGGGACGATTTGATTAGCTGATAATATATAAACGATGCTGTTTAAAGCAGGCTTTTTGAAAACACCCAAACTAAATCTAATTTCCATCTAACTCTGACGCTCCAAATCTTCTCAGCCGGATCGTTTCCCTAAGAGCCGAGTCAAGAGCCCAGTTATTGCAGCGTGTTTATAATACAGTGGCTTCACACACTTCGGATTCTTCCTAAACGTTGTTTTGTCCTCTTCCCCTCTGGCCCGATCAGTCTGAGTCATGGCGACAGGCTGAGATAAATGAGGTGCCGGGTCTTTCATACTGCCACCTCGGCGTTAATGCAAACGATGAAGCATTACCTTTCATAAAAGCTGCGAATAATACCACCGGCGCTGGAACCTTACTGCCCGATATGATGAATCTTCGGCTATTCTGTTGGTCAGCACAGGACCAAGCTTACGCACACACGCTCAGAAATCAACATAAACACGCATGTGCGCTTTCTTCTCGGCTATCTATCCCGGACACGTGATGATTTATACAGTCTCTGTAGAGTCTCCTTGAGGTCATGTCCCATGGCTGCGTCTCACACAAATGAAAAGACATTGTCGGAAAGCAGGGTCAGACTCTTGGACCAGCCGATGGTTAAAGGTTTAGCTGAAAAGCCCAAGCAAGTCCATGTCCAGCCCAGGGAATTTAACTCACAGTCCAGTGGCCAGTGGTGCAAGTCCTTAAGCACTCAGCTTCCCAGGACAAAGAAAATTGAAAGTACCTCACACACACTGGTTGTACCTTCAGTATTTAAAGCACATTCGTTTCCTTCCAATTTTCACCTCTACACTTGAAAAGTTGAAATGTCTCGAGTAAACAATGTTTGCTAGCGCTGCACCGTAGCTGCTAAAAGGATTATCAGCATTACTTACAAACGACAATTAGAACCATGATTATAAACCGTGATTATTACAATTATTCAGCAAACACAGGGACAAAACCAATTAACACTTATCATTTTGAATAAACAAACAAAAAACACACTGACTTTCTACTTCACACTGCACACTCATTTCTACAAACGGATTAAGCTGCAAATCATAATACTGCAACAGTCTCACTCACTGCATGAGTAATCTTTAAATGGAAAACATACAGTGCAGTTACTATTACTACTAATATTATTGCTGCTACTACTATTACTGCTACTTCTACTACTACTGCTACTATTACTGCTACTTCTACTACTACTGCTACTATTACTGCTACTTCTACTACTACTGCTACTATTACTGCTACTTCTACTACTACTGCTACTATTACTGCTAGTTCTACTACTACTGCTACTATTACTGCCACTACTGCTATTATTACTGCCACTACTGCTATTATTACTGCTACTACTGCTATTATTACTGCCACTACTGCTATTATTACTGCTACTACTGCTATTATTACTGCCACTACTGCTATTATTACTGCTACTACTGCTATTATTACTGCCACTACTGCTATTATTACTGCTACTACTGCTATTATTACTGCTACTACTGCTATTATTACTGCTACTACTGCTATTATTACTGCTACTACTGCTATTATTACTGCCACTACTGCTATTATTACTGCCACTACTGCTATTATTACTGCTACTGCTGCTACTATTACTGCTACTACTGCTACTATTACTGCTACTACTGGTATTATTACTGCTACTTCTACTACTACTGCTACTATTACTGCCACTACTGCTATTATTACTGCTACTACTGCTATTATTACTGCCACTACTGCTATTATTACTGCTACTGCTGCTACTATTACTGCTACTACTGCTACTATTACTGCTACTACTGGTATTATTACTGCTACTTCTACTACTACTGCTATTATTACTGCTACTACTGCTATTATTACTACTACTACTGCTACTATTACTGCCACTACTGCTACTATTACTGCTACTACTGGTATTATTACTGCTACTTATACTACTCCTGCTACTATTACTGCTACTTCTACTACTACTACTGCTACTATTACTACGACTTCTACTACTACTGCTACTACTAATACTACTACTATTACTGCTACTACTGCTACTTATAATACTACTGCTACTTCTACTACTACTGCTACTATTACTGCTACTTCCAATACTACTGCTACTACTAATACTACTACTATTACTGCTACTTCTGCTACTTATAATACTACTGCTACTTCTACTATTACTGTGACTTCTCCTACTACTTCTGCTACTACTACTGCTACTACTGCTGCTACTAATACTACTGCTACTAATGCTACTTCTGATACTACTGCTACTACTACTATTATTGCTATTACTGCTACTACTGCTACTTCTACTATTACTGCGACTTCTACTACTACTGCTGCTACTACTACTACTATTATTGCTACTACTGCTGCTACTAATACTACTGCTACTTCTACTACTACTACTGTTACTTCTAATACTACTGCTACTATTACTGCTACTACTGCTGCAACTAATACTACTACTTCTACTACTACTACTGCTACTATTACTGCTACTACTGCTACTTCTAATACTACTGCTACTTCAACTACTACTACTATTACTTCTACTACTAGTACTGCTACTAATACTACTGCTACTATTACTGCTGCTACTGCTACTACTAATACTACTTTAACTTCTACTATTACTGCTACTACTACTACTTCTACTATTACTACTACTGCTACTTTTACTATTACTATTACTACTATTACTGCTACTATTACTACTACTACTACTACTACTACTATTACTACTACTGCTACTATTACTACTACTACTACTACTACTGCTACTTCTACTATAACTACTACTACTATTACTGCTACTACTTCTACTATTATTACTACTACTGCTGCTACGTCTACTATTACTGCTCCTTCTTCTATTACTGCGACTACTACTACTACTACTACTACTGCTACTTTACTATTACTGACTACTACTATTACTGCTACTTCTAATATTATTGCTACTATTACTGCTGCTACTTCTACTATTGTTGCTTATACGACTACTACTTCTACTATTACAGCTACTTCTAATATTACTGCTACTACTATTACTATAACTACTACTGCTACTACTACTATCACTACTACTTCTTTTTCTACTACTACTATTATTGCTACTTCTACTACTACAACTTCTACTACTACTACTTCTACAATAATTACTGCTACTTCTACTTACCACCACCACCACTACTACTGCTTCTTCCACTCCTCCTATTACTACTTCCAATTCTATTCCTCCTCCTCCTCCTCCTCCTCCTACTACTACTAATACTTTCATTGCATTCGCCTGCTGTAATGAACAAACCTGAATCAAGACAAAAACAATTCCACTGCAATTAATGGCAGTCTAGGGAGAGACCACCCAATATAGTGTGTGTGTGTGTGTGTGACAGAAAGACAACGTGCATCACGCTTTCATGTTATCCATTATGAGGAGTCACAAAAGGCTGCTCTTAGTTCCACTGTTGCACTGTACAATGTGTAATTACACATTACAATCTCCAGAATAAATATATATATTTACATTAACAATGCAAAACAACCGAATTATGAGTCAATTTGTAATTTGTAAAGGTTGCAGGTTTTTTATCGAAATCCTCGGTTAGTACTGAATAATCTCCGTGCCTTTGTTTTCCTTCTGTTTACTCATGTTTCTCTGTGTAAGATACAATCTTGTTCCTTTCTCTGTGTAGAGGTGATATCAATCTATAAACATTTCTAGCCGTGATAAACTAGACCCTGAGGGCTGGAGCGCTACCGAACAGAAGAGTGAAAGAAAATGTCAGATAGGGGTGAAGAAAGCAGGTCAAGCCTCTTTCATCTGCTCCATTTTTAAAGCTAATGGTAACCGGTGCAAAGCAGAGCATTTGGATATGTTTTTGAGTCTAGTGTGTTAAAGAGGTGAAGCGTTTACACTTCAAAACTCAGTCCAGCTAGAGTTTGGTCTGCTAACGTTACATGCAGATTTGGAAAATTGTTATCTTTATCATAAGCTTTAATTCAGACTGTTTGTTAGTCCTTAGAAGTGTGATTTTTTTTTTTTTGCCTGTTGCGAAATGGGACTTTTAGTTTTTTTCCTTGTTTAACACCTAAAACATAAAATAATAGACAATAGATGTTTCTAAATTTGGTGGGAATTTGTAGTTCTGTTTAGCCTACAAAAGCAACTTTCCGGTAAGATTGATAAATGAAGTTCATCGTTATTAACGTCATAAAGGTATTAAAGTAAAATTGGTCAAACTTGACTGTTTACAAGCTTCAAGCCAACAGGAATTGCGACATCAGAGCATTAAGGATCTGTGCTAGTGACCAGAAGGTTGTGGGTTTAAATCCCAGAATTGACATGCATTTTAAAGTCACTTTGGATAGTAGCACCTACCCAACGAATCACTGCAATCGAATGAGCTTTGCTTGTGCTCCACATCTCTAATAACTAATACTGACTTTCGCTTTTCCCCCAAGGTTTAACAGCTTCTTAGCCACGATTATATAAGATAAGCACTTTCTCAAATCAAGGACTTACTGGTGAATCCGAAACCATTCAGACACAAGCGTCCGAAGCTTGTGTCTTTGCTCACGTGACTGACACGGTGCGATGTGAGTCATATCTGAGTCATGACAAGCTCTACATGCACTCTGACAGACTGACACGCTCCAGGTTGCCTGCGAAACACTGCTTAATGGAACAGGGCATAAACTAAGATGTAGCTGATCGGAGTAACTCAAAACCTATTCAGAGGACGAGAGAAACTAATCTACAAACGTAACAGAAGAGCGCAAGCAGCTGCATGTTCTGATCAACAACATCGGTAATGAAGAAACTAAATTAGCATGTAATTTTCCATTTAATAACTAACAAGCAGAAGAGAAGAGAGCTTGTGCTGCAAATCCATGAAGAGTAATAACTTCCCTTTGTGTGTTCCTTCTTAATATGGCTTATACGCTAAGAATGCATGCTAAAGTGTCTGAGGTGTGGGAAGCAGGTGCAATAATTTACTTACCCGCAAAATCTCCTCCACACAACTGGAGTCATTGGGCAGACTGACCTGCATAGGGGGAAAAAAAAAATCACATTACATTAAAATGTTAAAAATGGTCAAGGAAATGCAGGGCATGAGAAACGAAAAGAATAGTAAGTGCACCTAACTTGTATCAAAACTCACTGGATATTTATCAAGTAAGCTTATAATATATACAGTACCTAGCAAAAGTCTTAGGCACATGCAAATAATTGCTGTAGAGCAAAGACGCCTTCAAAAATAATGAAATTAAATGTTTCTATATTTTTTTTAAATACCGTAAAGAGCAGTAAACAGTAGTAAATGAAACAAAGTCAATATTTAGTGTGACAAAAAAATACAAATGAAAATACTAGGCTCCAGTACAGTTTGTGCAGTTGTACAATATAAGGAAACTAGACATGTACATTTCCTGAAGAAAATGTGAGTGGTGCTCGACGTGGCAAAACACGGGACGGGGCGCCAATACTTTTGAGAGCCACCCACGCAGGGCGCCAGTAATTTCGAGATTGAATTTTGTGCTAGGAAACTAATGTTTGGGAATCTAAAATGGTTTTTTTTTTTTTTTTTACACTGACTTGATCATGTAGTCATAAAGTCATAAAATAAAAAAATCTACAATAAAGTTTGTACAAAAAAAATATAGGGTGCCTAAAACGTTTGCACAGTACTGTATACTTGCATGTAATTTTTACATTTAATCGTATTAATATTTTTTACATAGAAAAAAAAAACTTCCAAAAAGAAAAACAATACAACATTAAAAAGAAAAAAAGAAAAAAAAAAGATTTGCAATGGTTTTGCATATTTTAAGCTTTTATTTAAATTTTTTTTAAACATTTTTAATTGTTTAATATCATTTTCTTTCTTTCTTTCTTCCTTTCTTTTAATGCAAATTATTCTATGAATATACACCTGACTCGTAGATTTATTGAAAAAACATAAGGAAAGCTAACATAAGATAAACTTAG
This sequence comes from Ameiurus melas, assembly GCA_012411365.1. Classification (NCBI taxonomy): domain Eukaryota; kingdom Metazoa; phylum Chordata; class Actinopteri; order Siluriformes; family Ictaluridae; genus Ameiurus; species Ameiurus melas. The sequence goes on from CM022752.1 coordinate 36,442,394, forward strand.
CGCCACGAGTACTGCTAGCTAACTTAGCCGTCTCATGACTGCGAACTTGTAAAAAGTTGAAAGAATACGCATAAGAAAAGTTACAAACAGTGAAACTTTTGACAAGGCTGGAATTTTCAGTCATGAATTCACTCTCATAAAATTGAAGGAAATGACTTTTTATTTTGAGACAGATCGGGCTGAAATTAGGCCACTGTAATTTAAAATGTTTTTTTTTTTTTACCGTTATGGCTTGTGCATTGCACACAGGCATGCTGGGAGCTAGATAATCACCAGCTTGCATCAGCCTATCATAAGGGAGAGAAATGTCAGCGAGTATACATGTTGCAATAACTCACCAACACATTTAAGCAAGCTGAGGAAAATATTAATTAAACACTACGAAATGGTGCACAGTTGGTTGAGCATCAGGGACATAAGAGTTGTTTAATAACGGTCAATTCGGTATGCTCAGAGTATTTTTTATTTTTTTCCTGCTACTTTTTCACTGCACTTTAGCCATATCACTGGATAGCACTGACAATTAATTATCTTGAAAGTTTCCTTTCTTTGCTGCTGCTTCCTTTCTTGGTGCACACTTAGTGCAATCAAGGACACTTGAGTTGCGGAAAAAAAAAAAAAAAGGACACAAAAGTCTGCTCGAGAGAGACTCTTCTCTAGTGTGTGGCTGGATGATGACATCAGTCCACTCCTGGAATGGAAGGCAGCCAGCATTTGCTCTAAAAGTCAAATGGCCTGAGGGGGAAACTAACCACTCTGTCCAGCTGCCATGGCACAATGTGCTAGACCTGGCTGCTGCTAAGAAAAAAAAAAAAAACATCCCACCATCAGACCAGGAGTTCCTTCGTTCCTTAGTCAAAGATTTGCTGTGTCATAGCAATGCTGTGTACGATGACGTGTGGCGGTCTGCGAAAACCCCTAAGATGTACCTGATGGCGTTCCAGGTGATCGTCTCAAAGACGCATTGCGCTCAAACTTCAGTACCGGAGGTCTGGGACGCATATAGCCACATCACATTTGTATTGTGAACACCGGTGCACCTCGACGCATCCCATACAGCAACAGAGCCCCGACTAATCGACGTAGCCAGAAAATATGCAATCCTTGGGGTAGAGGTAGAGTTCTCTTCCACTAGGTTAATGGATAAACCAAACAATCCCTCCACTACTTCGTGAATTTTGCGATCGCAGAAATGAACACAAATCAAGGAAACTCCGCGATATTCCGAGGAGCTTGCAGTTGTTCAAAATGACTGCAGCTTTTCCACAGATTTGGACCAAGGCCCGTCAGGTGACGTCATCTTAACGCATCAGCACGTATTCAGACCAAGCTCTCTTTGTTTCACGTGCGAAGAACAGGAGTGCAGCTAAAAGGTCTCATTTACCAACAAACATCACTGTGAATGTTGCAATTTTGCCAATTCAAGTAGTTTGCAGCAATCAATCAATCAATCAATCAATCAATAAATAAATAAATCCAATACAAATTTTGGAAAAAAACAAAAAAAACAAAAACCCCACGCAATTAAAACTTTTGAAACAGCCCGTACACGTGAATGAGATATAATTCGTGGGACATTTCTGCCTGGCAATAAATGGAGCAGAAGACTGGAGATAATAGCCGTGCATGACAGCCATCCTCTAGCAGAAACGATGTACGAAATCCGATCACAGAGATTCATAACGCCAGGTGTGGTTGGAGTCTGTGGTTGGATTCTGGTCAAAAGACAACGAGGAACATGGAAATGTATTTATTTACATTATAATCTTGTCTTGCCGATTTTCCTGAAAAGATCATGTTGTGTCCGGAGCCATTTTAACAAACACAGCGATAAAATCAGTCTAAAGATTGGAAAATTCATGTTACCTATGTGTGATATCCTGAAATACTGGTCTTTGATCAAGCTGTTGCATAGCTATGTACAATAGAGAAAAGGTCATAAGTCTGATCTTTTTAGTCTGTAATCAGTTCAAAATGTCTGTGATGCTCCTGCACAAGATATATATAAACTAGATGTGTTAAACTTTCCCCTTATGAAAGGGTTCTCCAAGCAACATGTGAACTACAACCCCGATTCCGAAAAAGTTGGGACAGTATGGAAAATGCGAATAAAGACAAAGAGGAGTGATTTGTAAATGTACTTTGACTTGTATTTAAACAACAAAAAAAAGTATAAAGACAAAGTATTTGATGTTTTATCTTTTGATCAACTGCATAGTTTGTTGAAGATAAACGTTTATTTTGAAATTCATGCATGCAACACGTTCCAAAAAAGTTGGGACAAGGGGTAGTTTAGGACTAATAGCGATGTGACGAGTTGAAATAAGAAGCTGATGTGAAACAGGTGAGGCGATCGTCTAATCATAACATATAAGGAGCCTCCAAAAAAGTCCCGGTTCTTCAAGACCAAGGACGGGTCGAGGCTCACCAATCTGATAACGGATGCATCTGTGAATAATCCAACACTTTCACAGAAGAACATTCCCCAAAGACAAATCGGTAGGATTTTGGGCATTTCACCTTCTACAGTGCACAATAGAATTAAAAGATTCGAGGAATCTAATCAAATCTCGGTGTGTAAAGGTCAAGGAATGCGTGTGATCTCCGATCCCTCAGACGTCACTGTCTTAAAGACCGTCATGAGTCTGTAATGGAGATCCTGACATGGGCTCGGGAATACTTTGGTAAAGCTTTGTCAGTCAACACCATTCTTTCTCGGAATGTGTTGCAGTCATTAGATTTGAAATGAGTGTGTATTTTAAAAAATAAATTCAATTCACAAAGTAAAACAACAAATAATGTGTTAATAATGTGTTTTAAATATACTACAGGGTGAACTGGATTTTCAAATGACTCTTTTTTTTTTTTTTTTCCATACTGTCCCAACTTTTTCGGAATTGGGGTTGTAGCTATCGTATATGTTTCTGCAGTGAACAGAATTATAAGTAGGCTAGCTAACATATTATGTAGCATAACAGTATGTATTTTTTTTAAGCCTGAGCAGTTGCAAATAAATTCATTAAAAAGATACCAAAACAAGATAAACACCCTTTTCTAATATCTCCATTGTAATCCACCTCATTTTTAGTTAGCTGAAGAAAGAAAGAAAGAAAGAAAGAAAGAAAAATAATTCACACAGCTAGCAAGGCCAGAGTGCACATTACAAATGCAGCAAGCCGGCAGACATAAACTTCCTGTTTTGTCAGGACTGACACATAATATCCTGTTCCCATAGAAACGTAATGTTCAGACTGAGTTGCTCTAATCAGATGTTGCTCCGGCATTGTCCTTCTTTGCTCCGATATTAGGAGTGTGCTGGAGCGAGCCTATTGCTCTGACACTGGAGTTCATTTCTGAGTTACCTGTGGTGAACCCCATTTCGATTCCAGCCGAGATGCTAAAAGGCGCTTTTTTCGACGCCATGTGCCGAATGCAAAGCTTGCTTTATATTGCCTGTGGGCTGACAGAAATGTCAGAGATATAAAGAGGGGATTCATGCATGCTGCTAAATTGTTTATGCCAGCAAAGTTGTGTTTTTTTGGTTTTTTCTTTTGGTGGGGGTTCTGCTGTTATGCTCTGCTCTTATACAAGTTCAAACAAAATAACCGAGTACATTGCAAATGTCGCTACTGCGACATTTCAGAGATAGGGAACATTTTTGCTGGGGATATAGATGTAGTAATAGCACTTGCGTTCATCTTTGTCCCTCGTATTCCTTGGTGTTGTTGTGTAAAAATGCCAGCTGTCCAGCTGAGATCTTATTTCTGCTGTATGGCAGGAATCCTCTACTTTCCTGCAGCTACAGACTGATTGAATGGCTTTACAAATGATTTCTCTCTGATAGTCAATGTCTCATGAGAATGACCAAAAAAAAAGCATTGCAGGTTGAAATATGGTCGAGAAAGAATATATATAAACAAACAAACTGCAGAATGTTTGGAAACCAGAAAAAAAAAATACTACTCATTTTTTTTCTTACTTCCAAGCAGTGCATCCATCCACACATTTTCCATACCGCTCATCCTACACAGGGTCGCAGGGTCGCCTGGAGCCTATCCCAGGGAACTCTAGGCACAAGGTGGATGGGGTAGGCAACCTGTAGCAGTGCACAAGCTCACGAAAAATTTAGAGATGCTAATCAGCCGACAATACATGTCTTTGGATTGGAGGAGGAAACCGGAGTACCAGGAAGAAACCCACCGAAGCACGGGGAGAACGTGCAAACTCCACGCACACAGGGTGGACACGGGAATCGACAAGAATTTAAAAATAAAGATATTTCAATTGTATGTGATTGTGCCCTGCGATGAACTGGCACCCTGTCCATGGTGTACCATGCCTTGTGCCCGATGCTTCCTGGGATAGTCTCCAGGTTCCCTGTGACCCCGAAGAAGGAATAAGCGGTAGAAGATGGATGGATGGATGGATGGATTTTGCTATTGCATTACTATTGCGTTAATACATTTTCTAAAAAACAAATCAAAGCGAGCACTGATTCATGATTCAGCAGCCAGTTTGAATCACGGCAAGCCAGATTGCTGTGTCTTTTCTCTGAGATCAGTTTAGCACCGTGCCTCTTTCCAGGCGAAGAAATGAAAAACAACAAGCTTTTTAATTGGCAGATATAGATATTACAGATCAAGCTAAGTGTCAGTCTCTGAGATTTATTTATAAATTTTTTTGCGTGCCATGGCTGCAGAAACGCATGGGGGGAGGTGTCCATCACTTCTTGACTGCAGCAACCTTTCAGAGACATATACATAGAAGACATATTCTTGAATTATGGAAAGATCCGCCGTAATATTGTGGCGGCAATTACTGGGGCAGAAATGTATTTTTCTCTGAAATAGCAGTCTGTGGAACAGCAGAATAAAATCCATTTGTCTGTTTTTTTTTTTCTTATGAAGAAAAAGAAAAAAAAAAAAAAAAACCAACAAGCCATCAAAGTGAGGAGCTGCAGTGAGCACTTAGCCTGGTGTAAATTGTGCTTAAAAAGTGGAAGAGTGCCTCAACGAACAAACACTCCCAACTGAGAAGGGAAGGGAGATGGAGATGGAGGGAGGATGGATGAGTCTAACCTGTCTCTCCGTCTGACAATAGACGGCGGATTGGTGTGGAAATGAGAGGGTTGGAATGATGGATGGCAGAAAAAAAAGGACGCAGCACAGTCGACAGTGACAGCTGGTGCAGCCCTATGAAGGGACTTGTGTCCTGATAGAGATGAGTAGGCAGATGAGATGAGAGGAGAAAAGGAAGTTCTTCTTCTTTGCAGAAGTGTGTGTGTGTGTGTATGTGTGTGTGTGTGTGTGTTTGGGGGGCGCTTGGTTGGAAGGTAACAAGTCAATCTAAAAATGTGAGAAAGATATGACAAGAAAATGGAGATGGATTCAGAAAGAGGGAATATCTAGAGTACGAAGTTCTGACCAAAAAAAAAAAAACCTCAGAAAGAATTATGGTAATGAAATCTAAATAAATAAATAAATAAATAAAAAGGTGATCACGAGGGTGATTTTTGCTCTACAACCTCATGAATGTCTTCTTCTGAAGCCGTTCTTAATTTGAACCGTCACGCATAATGCTGTCTTTGAGCTACTGACAAACAGAAAGAGACAAAGAGAACAAGTGAGACAGAGCAAGAGAGAGAGAGAGAGAGAGAGAGAGGTGCTCAGGTCCATGCACTTTGCCCTTCTTCTACACACACCATCGTACCTGATTTAGACTCGACCAAGTCATGCTTGTTGAAAAATGTGCAGAAAATCCCAACTCTCCTCTTAAATAATAAATCCCACTTTCACTTTCTGAAAGAAATTAAAACAACCTATATTTAATGTCAAGAAATTCAGTATGTATCACTCTCTGACAATGAATCCCAATTGTGATTGTAGATTTCGGCGATTCGCTACAACGTTCACGTAACCAGTTCATGACATACACGCACAAGCCAGGAAACGAAATGTAACATTTATCTTCGGCCTCTTCAGACAGAAACGTCCCGCAGACTCACAAATCTGTAGTTGTGACAGATATAAGCATTGCCATTTCCAGTAATTCAATTACGACCACCCCTGTGGAAGTCACGTCACACAAATAAAAAAAAATAAATTAAGTAAAATAAACAAAATATTTCTAGAGACATCGCACGAGGTCCGTTCTAACCGCAAACCAACCCTGTTGTGCTTTCCAAAGAAACTGCAAAACAACACGTTTCTGAAGTACGTCTACATCTGTGAAACACGATCCTCGGGGAAGCGAGTAAACGAATAAACAGGCAATAACACGAGGCTTCACGTAAACTGAAGTCAATGCGACAAACGGCAGGCTCACACTTCCTGCTGCAGCCTGTATTGACAGCTCCGGTTTGTTTTTTTCTCCCTTCGAATAATCGTTCAGCTGCTGCCAGACGTACTGTAGTTCAATTAAATTAGAAAAATAGAGATGGCCGTGTTGTTGAGTGACTCACTAACGCTTGTTCCGGTGATTCATCAGCTTTTACTGAGCTTTCCGAGGCCTGCGGAGAGATTGTTTTCCACAGCGTCGTGGTAATCAGCGAGTTTAATGAATCTTTCTTGCCTGAAAAATGTCCATAGTGTTAATCTCAATACCTCATTATGGATTTTGACAACAGATTCGGAAAACGTAAAACTATTTCAAATGTATTACGACAGCAAATAAATATACTACTGTGCTGCTGAGTTCTCAATTCAACACTGGATTGTTTTTTTCTTTTATTTTCTTGTTTTATAGCTGCTATGATGGAAGAAATGAAATGTAACTATAAACTGCAAAAAAAAATACATCACTTATTAATAAATACAAATCACAATCGTTGGCAAATTTGCTGTGGTATATATAAGAGGAATAACGCAGTTCCGGGTGTGCTGTTATTGGAAAGTAATGAACCTCGGTGTGGTAAAAGTATATTCACGTTGAGCCACATCACACCACCCCATCCTTGATTATTTTTCTATAACAGCACACTCCAAAGTGCTTTATTTCATATTTAATTTTGTACTGAATCTTAATGTTGGCCAAAAAAGCACAGTTCATAGAATTTCATGGTTATTAGCTTTAATACAGAACAGAAGCACCACCATGTTTGGGTGTGTGAGCCTGGTAACACAAGTAGTGTGTTAGCAAAACATGCGTGGATAGGAATTAGCAAATGACCAAATTGTGGGGAAAATTTTGGACATTTAAAATGAAAAAAGTTCTTAGAAATGTTCAGGCAAAATGTTACAAAAAATTTTTTAAAATCCTTTATGGAACGACGAACACCATTTTTTATTCTAATCTACTATTAAACTTTTAAAATGTTCTTTTGACTAGGTACTAATCCCTAGTTCAATGCCTTCCTCTGAAATCAGCACTGAAACACAATGGCAAAGATAATGTCATTATATTGATGAACTTCCACACGAACCTCATGTTTACTGACACGTTCAACGTGACTCAGTTCTCCTGACATTTCTAAGGAAACACATGATGGTAGAATATTGACATTGACTATTGAATTTCTGTCATCACAATGATGCGGTCCTCACATCCCAACAGTACGCTGAATATCTCCCTCCTATAATTACGCACAATTATATTATTCCGCAGCAGTAGATCTCAAACTGGGGGCTGTGGTTTAAAAAAATAGAGAGAAATAAATGGTTAGAGAAGTGTAAATCACAACCCACCATTATCAAAGTCATCTCATTTTTATCATTTTTCTCATAGATATTGTTGTTTGATTGTATTGAATTGTGAATGGATTTCATCTACAACCTCAATCAAAAACCTCCACACGGAAAATAAATAAATAATAAAAACCATGAACGAACACACGCAGGATTTCCACTTTGATATAATGTCCATGGTACTATAACAAACGGATTTAGTAAATGTACATATTTCTATGTAATGAGTTTCACCTAAACCTGCCAATATTTACCTATTGTTCAACGTAAATTCTGCCCTTAATTTCCTTAAATTATGTGAACTGGGGTTTTGGAAAATTCAGAAATAGAATGCTCTTTGGCTGTAATAAATACATAGAATATTATTGTACACATTTACAAATTATACATTAAATGTTTACGATTAGAACCACTGACAGGTGAAGTGAAGAACATTGATTATCTTGTTACAATGGCATCTTTTAAGGGGTGGGTTACACAGTATTTGGCAACAAGCGAACAGCAAGTTCTTGAAGTTGATGTGTTGGAAGAAGGAAAAATTGGCAAGCGTAATATGTTGGTGCCAGATCCCACAGCACACCTTCAGAGGACTTGTAGAGTCCATGCATTGACGGGTCAGAGCTGTTTTGGCAGCACAAGAGGGACCAACACAATATTAGGCAGGTGGTTTTAATACTGTAGCGGATCAGTGTATATAATGTCAATCAGGAAATTTATCTGTACTTAAGTAGTCCATGGAATTTATTTGAAAAGGTTCTCTGACTACACGAATTTGGAGGATCGCTGCTCTACAGTTATTCTGCAGCAGACTTAGTGTCATACCATGTCATTCATTTCGTACCTCAGTGCCTTTTCAGTACCTGTATCTGATGAAATCTGATGGACAAACACAGACTTGTAGTCAAGATTTGGACTCAAACGATATTATGATGAGATGAGATAAATTCTACCATTTCTCAGTCACTAAATTCAAAAGGTAGCCCAAGTAGACATAAAGCAAGGAATAAAACACTCCAGTGTGCTGCTATAGAAAAAGAATCAACGAAAAACTGGAGTCTGCAAACCGCAAAGTTGATTACTTTCCAATAACAGCATGCCTGAATTGTTTCGCTCCTCTTATAGTACAGCAATTTATGTTCCGATGAGGTCGGATGAAAAGTTAGCCAGGGGGCAGAATTTGTAGAGCATTGAAGTTAGCTATAAAAGATTGCCATCTGTCCAGAAATTCGGACTGTGCTATGTCGTATCATCCATGATATACTGTTACAATTGCAACGTCGGCATCTCACACGTAGAACGAGAACAAGCATGGCGGAAGGCGGAGTTCCAACCGTAGACGAGGAAGAAGAATTTATCCCCAAAAAAGGAGCTTCCTCTGTAATATGGAAGTGGCTCGGATACAGTACATCAGAAACGAATCAAACGTATGTGATTTGTAAAGTGTCAAAAACCTGCATCTACAAAGGTTGGCAACACCGACCAGAACATGACAAAAGCAGGAAGTTACGTGAGGAGAATGCATCAACAAGTAACATCAAACTCCAAAAAGAAGTTGTGTTGAATGATACAATATTCATATCGTCATTTATATAGTTACTGCGAAAAATACCATGAAATATCGTGATAAGGTTTATGTCTATGTCACATATCCTTACCAGGAATCTATCAGAGTTCCCTCTGTCTCATCTCTATCTCATGTTTTTCCAGTTTAAGGCAAGACATTGGAGAACATTCGTTTGCAGCGGGAAACGAACCCCCAACCCTGGAGGTGTGAGGTGAACGTGCTAACCACTAAGCCTGTGCTAACCTGTGCTATGGCTCAGACTGCACAGGAAATCCTGATATTTGCCTCATCTGTCTTCTATAATTGGATAACATTCAGACAACTGAGCTTAGGAACGGTGAACTCTATGTAGTACTTTAAACTGAAAGAGCCCGAGCAAGGTGCACACTGTGCTTGTATGAATCCTATCAAAAGCACAAACCTAGCATTGCTCTGTAAAACCACCACCCAATTCACAACTCACTCCCAGCACTGTTCACTTTTAATCCTAATTATGGTATGATTATCTGAAGTCAAAAGCTGATTGTATACCAGAGAGATTAGTTCTTACTTTTGATGAGAGTTAAGAAGAAGAAAATCTTCCCATGGATACTTGGGAATTAGGTGTAGTATTTTGGGAAATAAACAGAATGCAATGCCTGACCTGAAGGTACCGAGACACATTCCCACTCCATATATAAAGGGGTAATAATTTGGTCAAAAAATGTAAACATAATTTTACATTTTTTGGGCAAGAAATTGGCCTGTCACGACAACTACTTTTGCTGGATGATATACTGAATTGTCCCAGAAATCCATGTGACCATTTTATGCCACTGATATAGTGATAACATAATAGCATGCCGTGATACTATCATTATATCAGTAGCATGAAATGGTCACAAGGTTCTCCACTGATATAATGCCACTGATAGAATGATAATATAATAGCATAATAATACAAGTACACCGTTTACAAAGAGGGTTTATAATTCTCAAGAATATTCAGACATTGGAATGAAAATGTCAAAATGAATAAATTGAACATAAATAAAAATTAAACAATACATCCAAAACAATAAATAAAATCGACTATAATACAGTATTGTGAACTCTTTATGTTTTAGTTATTCATTGTCCGTGTTTTAGTGCGTTGTTACAGAAAAAACGTATTCACACGTGACTTACCCACTCAAATCAAGCTCAAGTCCACTTGTGTATTCGTATTATTTTGTGCAGAAGCAGGTTGTAATGTTACGTTTATGTTGTGTGAATGTCTGATTAATCTCATATGTGTATAAGGATGCATAAGTTATTTAAGCCGCTAGTAAATCGCGTCAGTTTACCGTTCGCTGTTCAGCTCTAGCTGACGCAGCTTAAGCGGCTCGATCCCCGACATTACTGACCACGACTGGACCATCTGAAACACTAGAACTATTCGTTCTAGATTTTCCGTTAGAGCATTGTTAATATCTTCAGTGTCATTCTTTCAACACTATGCTTTAATTAAAACCGGTGTTAGTGCTCGCTACACATCTTAAAAACGAAAGCATACAGTTTTTGCATTCGAACAAGCAAATTCGAAGAATATTTGAAGACGGAATTTCAAATAGACAGCCCTTGAGCAGACGAGAGGATTGGAGCAGCATGAGTGGCTCAAATGTTGATGACATTCATTCTTATGTGAACAAACACGCGTGTAACCACAATGGGCAATCTCGGGGTCAGGAAAAAATGATCGAGATTGTGTACAGTATCGTACAACGTTTAGCATTTTTAATGACTGAATGAATGTATGAACGATGCGTGGTGATTTTTTTTTTTCAGTTGTTTAAAGTTATACGTAATGTTATGGAATGAGTGAAAGAAAAACATTACTTCTGTCAGAGCTGAGTTAGTTATTTTAGAAGTTATTTATTTTATCCCCAAAGAGGAAATTAATATATTGTTCATTTTGACCGTATTGATTATTATGTACAGAGTGATAACGGCGGACATACTGTATATAAAATAGTCTTGTGCACATTACTTCAATATAGAGTCATTATTTAAGGATGGACATGGTTTTCAGACTTCACATTACTTCTGGAAAAAAAATATAAATGCATTTCTGCATCGAAAAAGCCAAAAGTGACAGAAAGAGAGCAACATAAATGATGCTATAAGTCTGTAGCTAAAGGCAATTCTCCAGTGTTGACATAACCCAAGTGCTGGATTTTTGACTGATTGTGTGGTGTGTGTGTGTGTGACCTGTGTATCAGGGCATCTCCTTCTCTCCTGCTCACTTGTACAGTGTGCTGTGGGTGGGTATGTGGACGTGGAGTGTGTGTGGATGCTTGTAGATGTGGGCTAATGTGTGCTGATGGCTTGGCATCTCCTCACAGAGAGCCACGCTGCCACTCTGCCACTTCCGCTTACCCTGACACTAGCCATGAGGCTAAACACGAGCTCACTCTGCAGAGCGTGGTGCGATTACCCAGCAGCCCCTCTGAGGCCCGTTCTCCCATGTCACTGTACAGTAACGCAAGCAAGACGACTGGCTGATTAAGCAGAAGGAGTAGCCTAACACGTATTAGCGGGGCATTACGCGTGCCGAGATGATGACTTAACACAACATGAGCTTTTATGAGTCGTTTCATAATGACTGACGAGACGAACATGGCATTACGCCGTTTATGATTTCATTGTCGGATCATGAAGGATGACTCTGCAGTTTTTGTTTATCTTCGGGCTTTAAAAATGTCAGCGCTTTGACAGCAATGCTAACGGATGATAATACGGCTGGTGCGGAATATGCTAATCACGATCCCGTTTGTGCTATTACGCAAAACAATGCTTACGACGAAACGGTAATTCATCTCTCCAGTCAGAAGAGTCAACATATACAGAAACATTATGAGTAAAAGGATCAGGGCTCAAGTATTCAGTTTGCTACCACACACACATACGCACATGCGCGCACACACACTCACGCACGGTGCTTTTACGTCACCAATGCTGCTCAGACGAACAAAGGAACCTAATTACCATGCAGAGCACGACATCGCTCAGATGCTAGCAGAAGCGTGACTGCAAAAGAGAGAGAGAGAGAGAGAGAGCGAGAGAGAGGAAGAGACAGAGAGAGAGGGAGAGACGGTTCCTGAGGACATTTTCCAAATATGACCACGCGAGAGGTCCACACTGCTACAATACCAAGCAATGAGACACTAAATCCCCACACAGCAGCCTTTGGGATAATAATCTGTACTCGCTAATCACTTAGCATGATCAGCAAATGTGGCCAAAAGGCCAGGCTACGCCAGAAGCCCGAAATTAATCAGCTTGAGACGGAGCAAGAGAAAGTAAATGAGAGGAATTACATCCTATTTCCGCTAAATCTACCTTTGTGTGTGGATAAAGTGGACAAAATGAATTGGCGGGCAAAGTAATAGTTTGAATAAACCAGCAGGATTGACATGTATAAGCAAATTTCAAGTCCAGAAACCACACAAAAGGGCGAGAAACTAGGCTAAAAGGGAGCTGCATTTGACTACATTTCTTCCTTCTCAGTGAGAAAACAAGTTCACTATGGTGCGCACGCATTTCTGATGAACAGTGTTTTTTTGCCATGTTCTACATTTGTACAAACTGATTCGATTCCACGTATTTGTTTTAAAACAAGAGCTTAGTAACCATGGATGATTTTCAAACTAGCGCCCACAGGCTTGCGTTTTCCTCCTGCAACCTTCTTCTCAGAGTAGTCAAGTGTGGAGTAAAACTCACAACCCTGGCAACCCTGTAAACCAAAATCTCTAGTGCCTTTTTAATACAAGCATGTCTGAACAAGTGTCACTTAGGGAGAAAGGAAAAAAAAACTGTGAGAATGATTGATTATTATATTATTATAATATAATAAATACTCGAGTGGATTTAATTGGACTTAACTGAGGTGGATAGGATAAAGAACAACGTTTAGAACACCAACGCTTTACACTCAGGTTAATATTGGGGATTAGGCCAAAGTGAGGCTCAAAGGCATTACATGTGTATCTGCGAGTTATTTGGAAAATGTCCAATGTCTTAAATGTTCTGAAGTACCCTCATTGAGAGAGGTTATGAGGAAGGTTAACGACGTCTTAACATTTTTATTACAAAAGATTACTTCTCAGTAATGACTTGCTTAGTGGTTGACGTGTGTGTGTGTGTGTGTGTGTGTTTTAATTGAGCACAATTATGCAGCAGTCACTTTAACATAGCCACAGAATTATACCCGGTGATTTGAGGTAAAAAGTTGAAATAAAAGCCAGAACATGGTGAAATGGTGAAACGTTTGTATGATTAAAGCAGCATTACTGTAAACAAGCAGATGCAGTTTGGCCATCAAACTGATATCTATGTGTTGATAACACAGCACCTCACAGTTCCAGTATCCCTGCTTCCATCCAGAGCTCGGGTTACTGCCAGTGTGGAGATTTTTTTGTTCCCCCTGTTCTTATAGTGTCCACATGGGTTTCTTCTGTGTTCTCTGGTTTCTTCCTGCATGTAGGACCAAATTGCCTGCCCTGTTCCTTTGTGGGTATATTCCCATTTCACGCCCGGTGTTCCTGGGATATGCTGAATGGTTAAAGGAATACTTATATACTTACATACGTTTTATTATATATGTATACTTCCAGACTTAATCTCTATCAAACACTAGATCTGTACATCATCAAATTTTGAACATCTGTTACCTGTACTGAAGGAAACAAAACTGCAAATGGAAGTGTAAGCTCAAGTTCAAGCTCTAATGCTCCGTTTTCAGACTTAACTCGGAAGCGGGAAGCCAGAACTGCGAATTTCAACATCTATGCATTCAAGCAACAAAGCCAGAAAGAACATGGACCATGCCATGTTCGTCTTTTGCAATAGTGGAAATGTGCGATTCACGTGGAAATCAGCAATCTATTAATTATGCATCTAATGCAATTGCACTGAAAACTAAGGGTCCCAGTCTGTACCTCCCATAAACTAACAATATATAGAGAGCATCCTGGTCATGTGATCATGTTCTTGCATGGAAAGCCTGCATCATTAGCCATTAATGACTGGCACGAGTTAGAGGTTATACACTGCTTGAAAAAGGACGCACGGTCATTTTAGCCATCTTTGGAGCTCTATTTCAGGTCAAACTGACGCCTAAGGCCCTGCTGAAGAAAATGATTAATATTTTGAGTTCATTAATGTGAAATGCCATCTATTAGTGCATGTTTGACGTACATTAGACTAATATTAGACAAGTATATCATTAATATTTGTTAACTATATTTAGTTGGAACATTTTCGGGCCAAAAATAGTCAGAAATATGCGAAGAATCAAAAGGAGGTACATTTCTATTTTCCTGTTAGTTTTTACACTTTAAATAGAACAGACCATTTTGCCCATCTAAGCACCTGGTGGGTAACCGGACAACCCTGTATATATACGCACACTTCAGACTAACTTACACAAGTGATTTGTGAATGGACTATATGTAGATAATGGACTATATATCGAAGTATTCCATAACTAATTATGCCATCATGGGTGAAATGATATCTGCTGGCTTTACTGCAACTTTGTAACTTTAATAATTACAGTTTTGGTTCTCTCGAGTGCTTTCCTTTCCTCTGATCAAATTCCCATCAGCTTGCTAATTAAAAACTGAACCTGTAAGTTTGGACTCCTGCGTTTCAGGCTGCCAGTCATCCTCTCTAACCTTCCTGCATTCTCACAGCTGCAGACATTGCAAAGTGCGTTAGAGGACAGAGAGGTCATGTACGCTTTACTCCTTTTCTGTTCTCGGCAGCAATATGCCGGTCCCACTCCTATTTCATCAGAGGATCCTCTGCTTGGCCTGACCTCGTCCCCGTCCGTGCTACGTCTAATTAGCTAAAGCAGTATGTTTCGCATGCGCTGCAATTACGCGCCGGAAAACGTCGGCCTAAGTTCTCGCTCTTATCCTAATTATCTGTTACTAATTTAAATTTTGGCTGCGTTGCGGCTCGGGAACGCTGTTAATGTACGTGTTCCTCTCTTTCTGAGGGTAATTTGATTTAGAGCGTGTCCACAGTCTAATTAAATATGCTATTTATGCACAGTATGCAAGTTCTAGGCCGAGGACCATCTGCGTTTCATCACCACGAGAGCTTTAGGGAGATGGAGGGAGGGGGTTGAGATAGGTTCGGGATTTCGAGTGCAGGAGAAGAGCTGTGTAACCTTTATCTTCTCAGAGAAGTCAACATATGCTGAAGCTGCTTATGCTGTGACCATTCTTTAAAGGAGATTTCATTTCACACAAGTGCCTCTATTCTTTTCACACAAGTGTTGTTGTTTTTTTGCATACATTGCACATAAAATGTACACTCCAGTATAATGCAAACATTATATTATTAAAGCTATCTGATCCATGGTAGGATCTCATTTAGGTTTATAAAATCCTCAGCTCCGTGGCGCTGTATAATATGAATAATTGCTCACTAACTTTGCAGCGTAGATACAGTTTTTACATATATACATACATATACATATTTTTGTATATATATATATATATATATATATATATATATATATATATATATATACATAAATGTTGCTTGCAAGGAAAAGTTAAATATAATACTACATTTCCCCCAAAATGAGGCATAGTTGAGGAGGCATAATTAGGAAGTGTACGATTTTTTTTTTTACGTTTTCCCGCCTGTTAGACTCAACAGTTCTTATTTTCGAGGAAAATCAAATTGAGCACTTAGACTCATTCAGCTATTGAAGACTGTCAGAGAAAAAAACAAAAAAAACAAGGATGCCTGCATCAATCTTCCCCTCTGGATATATTTTCAGCCAAGCAAATTGAAAAGATAATTTGCTTTTAGTTGAGTTGTTCTATCCAGTCGTGATTTATTCTCTTATAGGATAACATGTAGTATAAAATAATGCGATAAACAATAGTGCATATGGGAAGAGACATAAAAAGAACTTTTTAATCCAGATATCACAAACAAGACTATAAATAGACATTTTTTGATGGGGAGAGAGAGAGAGAGAGAGAGAGAGAGAGAGAGAAAGAGAGAGAGATTTATGACCAAACCAAGACCTCTGTAGTAATTTTCATGTAGCGAGAACAATAAGAACGACGAGAAACACCGACACAAACAAACACAATATAAGAACCAATCATAGTACATACAGTACAAATACAAGCTGTGTGTATATGTGTGTGTGTGAGTGTGTATGTTGCCCAACCAATCCATCCAACCCTATTGGAGCACTCCATCACTGGGCACTAAACATGAAACCCAATATCACAGAGGATTCACACGATTCTAAAATTAACATAAGAGTGATTCTACATTGTTATAGAAGAAAAATAATGAGCCATGAACTTAATGCAAATATGTACGAAATTGGACATTTGATGTAATCTTGTTAGAAAAATCCAGGTAGTAACTTCAGTATACTTTCGTAAAAAGGTAGGTGTAGGACACCAAGTTTCCAGAGAAACAAGACATTTTTGGACAAAAGTAATTTATCATCTGTGCAAGTAAACTGCTTCTGAGGCTGAAGGAGGTGAAACCAGAAGATATCTGAAATGTTTCATGATGTGCCAATTGTCTAGACAAAAGTGCGGTGGCTGCATTAATAAGTCCCGCCCACTTTTGTAAAAAAAAAAAAAAAAGAGCCCATTATCAAGATGTTATCAGAAAATGCTTACCTGATGCATGAGGAGCTATGAGGCATACTCTATGTCCCTGTCAATCACAACAACACTAGCAAATTGGAGGCATCTTTGACGTCATGTCTACTTTAGAGGGTAGATAGCTGTGTCCAACGAGTGCGTTACAATGCCCTGTGACGCAGTATGAGCAATCAAAAAAAAAAAACATACATGCGTCAGCCTTCACACAGTTGCTGGCTGTCGGATGATTGGGGAGAGCTCGCTTCGTGGGTGGGATTTGTCTAAGAGCATATTAGGGAGAGAATGGGGCTACGTCACGCCACTTTTTGTGAGATTTTATATCAAATTCATGTTTTAAAATGTCATTGTGTCTATCTAGTGTACAGGTCTCTCTCCATCAGCTTGGCTAGGAGCGTTGCCAAGATGTCCGCCGCATGGCCAGAATATAAAAGAAAGACTTTAATATTCCTGTGACCCTTAACGTAATGTGTTACACACGACACAAAAGTCAACTTTAAAGCTCCAGTGAGCCGTAGAAGAAAAACAACCGAGATTAATCTGCTTTATTTGCCTCACAAGAGCTTATCTGAATTTCAGTCAGTCTTCATTTGATGACCTTTGTGTGTAGTGTAATTTAACATTTTCCTACAGTTTCGTAACTCACTGGTGAATGAGCTATACTACTGACAATAAGCTCGTGAGTTTAAATGCCACTGCTCGGCCCTGGAGCTGTAGGTTTGGATTGCATTCTGCCTCGCTTTGAATAAAAGCATCTGCTATATAAATAAACGCCTCGGTATTCTTACATCAAAAACCAGTTTGCTTAGAACATCTACAGTCAGTTCTGCACAACTTTGGTAACTTAGTAAACCTGGTCCTCAATGCGTGTGTTTCCTTTTACTGAATTCCAGTTGCTAAATCTATATACACGTCACTATCATACAAACTTATTTGTTCTCTGCGATTCATTTCTGGATTAAATTCCCAAGCCAGTGAAGAAAGATCCCTTCGTTCGTTCCGCTAGAGTGCGCGTCAGCAGGCGACATGGCAGTTAAGATGTGATTTTAAATAATTTTTCCAATGGCGAATCGTATGATTTCATCAGGAATAGCATCCAAAAAATATGAATTTGTTTACTCATGCATCTTCAGGATGTGCTCTATCATGATCAGGGTCATGGTGGATTCGGAGCCATTACTATAATATCAGCTACATTCTATATTAAATAATACGTAATCTTCATTGCTAATACATTATTAGCTTCACACTGTATAACAGTACACTATCACCAACTACAATGCACACTGCACCGGATTTATATTAAGCAGTCTAAGGTCGAACAAAACCAAAGCGCAAGCAGAGAGTCATGTGATCTACAAACGGACTAAACTAGGCAGAGACGATAGCGGTGCCTGAGCAAATCTCAAGAAGAATGCTTAGTAAAGAACTATTCACACGGCGTATCTCATGTAGCGTAAAAATCATTTCATGTTAGCGTCGTGTTTTTTCGCTCGTGCTCGTGACTGAAGTGTAAACCTTACTAGAAACGCAGCGAAAACACTACACGCTGATGCACGGTAATGTATCTTTCCGCAATCATAACTGATAATCGAATGCTGGAGATGCTTAAAACAGTCGCAGCCCAGTGAAGAAAAAGCCGCTATTTGTCACAGTATACTGTATATTACAGCACAGTGAAATTCTGTTCTTCTCGTATCCCAGCTTGTTAGGTTAAGTGTCAGAGCGCATGGTTAGCCATGATACGGAACCCCTGGAGTAGAGAAGGTTAAGGGCTTTGCTCAAGGGTCTAAGAGTAGTAGCTTGGCAGTACTGGTGTTTGAACCCCTGACCTTTTGATCAGTAACCCAGAGGTTTAACTGTTGAAGCAGCACTCAATAAAGCAGGAACTAACTGAGAACGAAGCGAGGGCTTGACGTAACGTGTGATGTAACATCTGGCGCTTACATCCTTACGTGATGCTTAAGTTATGAATCTGGAGCTCGTATTGTCGTTGCCTGACTGCAGGAGCAAAGAGTTTGAGACTGTTCTGGTTATTTATAGTGAGTATGCTGATTAGAAACAGGTGACTGAAATCAGTCTGGAAAACTAGAACCGGAAGTCAATTTTTCAATTTCAATTCAATTTGATTTGTTTAGCGCTTTTAACAACGGACACTGTCTCAAAGCAGCTTTACAGAAATATATAAACACAGGGTACCAATTTTTATGCGTGTGGATTTATCCCTATTGTGTGAGCCGGTGGCGACGGTCGTGAGGAAAACCTCCCTAAGATGATATGAGGAAGAAACCTTGAGAGGAACCGGACTCAGAAGGGAACCCGTCCTCATCTGGGTAACAGCGGATCGTGTGAAAGTAAAAGAAAGTTCATTATGGTTTTTACATGAAGTCTGTTTGGAATACGGTGCTTGTGATTGGTCATGTGACCAATCACACTGGCCGGATGGCGAAGCACGGAAAGCAGTTTGTGGTTTCAATGGAAGTGGACATAGACAGAGGTGTGACGAGTTCTCAGTTAAACAGATGAATTGTTCTGAATGAACTGTAGACAATATGATGATATTATAATAAGATGTCGTGGATATTGTGATATCTTTTTTTATATTTTTGATTTATTTATAATTAGAAACTGCTTGGAAGTAGCCGAGTCTGAATCTTTTACGGTATTTGTACGAAGATTTCCGCTCCTTTTCAGTACTAAAATGATTTTTGTAGACATTACATGCAAACATGATTAAATCCAGTTATTCCATTTTTTTTACACTTTATGCAATACTACAGTTTTGCTAGAAGTTTCTCAATGAAATTAAAAATCCTACTGGATATTATATATCATAAATACATATAAAAAAGAAAAAGAAAAACTTCTCACCATGTGACCATGGTTGTAACACTGATACACACACACACACATGCACACAAAGTGAGTTTGGGAGCTCGCTATTTCTGACTGGACTACACCACTCAATATAATATGATCTACATCTGCTCCCCATGATCAGTCATTCCATTATGTTCAAATTCATCCGAATCAATTTACCACTTAAAACAGCAATTCTGGCTGCTGATTTTATCCATCTTCCACTTGTCATGTTCCACTGAACTGCTCTTATACTAGTCACTTACCCAGCATTGTCCACTCGCTCGCAGTGTAAAAGCAACAGTTTGAGCCATATAAAATATGTTTTAACGGGCAGCGCGACAGGACGCGAAGCCAAGATAAGCCCCAGTGGACAGGAAAGCTATGACTCCAACAACAAACTTCACCACGAAACAATGTCCACTCGTCGTAAATCAGAACGAAAAGACACGCCCTTATGGGACTCGACTGGTCAGCACTTGACCTCTGGCTCGTTTGAACCTTCTGACTTTCACAATGTTGTAGGAATAGAAAAATTGGAGTCGGCTGCGGAACATTCTGTGCTGATGACAGATATACAAATTATTGTTAGCTACACTATTGTGGGAATTCAGCAGAATTAGGAAGCGTTGTTTTTATACGCCTTAGTAAAAGAATACGCCTTTTATTTATTATAACTATTCGGTATTATTGTGATTAGTTTGTAGCACTTTATCGGCTGTATCTGCATGTGTGTTATTAAAAACAGAACAAGCGAGAAGCTGTTATTCCGCTTATACCACAGCGATTAGCCGACGATTACAACGATTCATTGATTAAAGAGTGGCACGTCAAGTTTTTTAACGGTTTATAGTTCAATTTAATGCCACGGAACGTCTGAAACTTCGTTCCACTTAGACAAGTAAGTTGTCAGTCACATTATAGCAGTAATAATTCCCTCACCAGCTTCTTCTTTTCCCTCTCAAAATAAACAAATAAATAAATAAAATGCAGCTTGTCATTCTAATAAGAAACCTGAAAGCGTAAAAAATCCTCTATCATCTTTTCATGCTTGGAAAGTTTACAAAGCACAGCAAGTGTTAAAAAAGTGCTTATAGTGGAGACTCCTGAAACTGGAGACTATTGATACTGGAGACTACTGATACTGGAGACTACTGATACTGGAGTGTCCTTGGGTGAATGAGACACAGTGTGAAGCGTTTTGTAGAACTGTTAAGGTTAGAAAGCGTTATATAAGAGCAGATCGTTTACCATTTACCTTCTGAAGAACTGAATTAGAACCGAAAATTCAACAGCGCTCGATAGTTAGTGCCGGCCCACTAATTGGATTGCTCAAGCGGCATTCCGAGAGTGTTTATAATTAGTAGGACCACGCTGGGACATTTCGCTGTGTTTATTACTCCGCTCGTTATTATGTCCACCGTGTGAACTACTACTTCTAGTATGGAACGATATCGACAGCAGTGTTAGCGACATCATCAGCAAACAATAGGTTTCAGGAATATGACTTTGGACTTATCAGATGTTCATCAGATGAAGACGGGAAAAAAAAGAACGGAAGCCAATATCACTGGAAGTACATTTAACGAGAATGTACAAATCATATATAGTGAGTATAGCGTCTTCGGGATCTATTTGTGCTCGCGGAGCCAAAATAAACAAAACCGTTATATTATGTCTGAAATATCCCTTACTCGATATTAAGGTCTTGTTTAAAGAACTGTTATAAAAGCAATATCGCACTCACAATTGTTCAGATATACCGAATATCGGCCATAGGGACAGTAATGACCGGCGTGCTGATGTTCGGTATATCTGTACTCGTGTGATATTGCTTAAATATAATAGAAAGCTGCAGTACGTTGTGAGAACTCGCAACTTTTAAAGTATTGCTTCAAATCGAGTATTTATAAACTGAATGCACAGATTAAGTCTCATTTCTAGGTAGATCAATTAACACTGAATAATCCATTCACTGACACTCATATTCTAATCTATGGACTGTGACAGTCCTACACGATGCCACTGTAGTGTTAACCTCCACTGCACTGACTGTCAAAGGTGTGAGTTACACCAGTGGGGAGGGGAAGCGAAGAAAAACACCTCCCACTGTCAGGTGTTAGAGGGAATACTAATGACTCTTGCAGCCTTGAAAAGCTGTTTCATACAGTACAGTATGTACAATGATCACTCATGCACGTTCAGACAAACGCCGATATATCAAATTCAAAGCAGCGCACACTAACGAGGAACGGATTTAAGAGGGAGCAGATTTTTCAGGCCACTCACATATCAGAACATGTGACAGAACTCAAGATGTAAATGGGAAGTTTTACATTTGCAATAACAGATGGTCTCGGAGCTGTATACCGATAAACAGCGTCCCGAATGGCCGCTCGACACACAAATCCATGTGGACGATTTACAGCCCTTATGCTCAACTCTCTCAAGACTGTGTGTCATTTTATTGTACGCGAGATTTCTCATCACACTCTTTTATGACACTCTATTCAGCTTAAGGGTACGCAATCGACATCGTCTCACGCGTACACTCCGAATGATTTTCACGCCCCGCACTTAAACGGGAAGATACGAAGGTTGAGGTTAGGGCCGGGGTTATCGTCGGTATGTCGAATTTTTCCGACGTGCATGGAAAGCTAACCCTGTCAGTCGGATTTGTTTGAATCGATACAAATATTTTATCACAACCGATTAACGCCCACAAAACTCCATATAAGGCAAAGATCACGGAAAGCTGTAAACAACAAAATGAAGACTGAATGGCTTCCAGTAATGCAGCTACAGTACCACTGACACACGCTAACTCTATCCTGTTATAGCGTTATAGCGCCATTTTTTTTGTCCTAATTAAAGGCCTAGTCTTTATTTACATGTGTCTTTCTTTGTTGGATTGTTCACTTGAATTTGACACATTTTCATTACATTTATGGGCACAATTGAACTAAATAAGTCATAATTAGCTATATAAAAAACAAAAGATTGAGTACTAACATGTACTAATTAAGCACAATTAACATTGTGTAAATTGTTCATAACATTTCGATGATCATATTATCATATTACTGTTTAATTCGCGATCTCACACAAGCTGGCGTAAGAGATTTCTCAAACAGCTATTTGACATTATTTGAAGTAATATATTCTCGGCCACACGTGTTCTCGGAATAATAACCTGATTCAGACTTTCGGACCGTACTGCATGTCTTGCGTGAACCGAAGTGCCACTCTGAGTCACAGCGGGCTGCGTGGATTTGACAGCGAGCACGATGAGGGATGTGGAACGTTAACAGCTATGACAGATATGTTGCGTGAGGGTCTGTGGCATTATACCTACACAGCGAGAGCCTCGGGCACACACTGCCAAGACGACTAGACGAGATCCGACTGTACTTTGGAGCGTACAATATGGACACACGTGAAGAAATTCACATTTCAGCATTAACAGTATTCCAGACCGTGAAACAAATAAACAAACAAACCTTATTTCCTCATATAAAACTGAAATATCAACCAACACATATTGCACTATTGGCTTAATTTTTTTTTAAACTTGCTTGGATGCTACATATTTAATTATAATATAACTAAACTAACAATTAACTAAGTAGTCTGCATTATTCTTCCTAATTATCTTCAAACATGATTGGATGATGTATAAATTAGCAGTTATCTGGATAAAGAAAACAGCCAATATATATATATATATATATATATATATATATATATATATATAGTTGTATCTCCTTTTGTTTCTTTCCTCATCTTCTTAAACAGGAATGCTTAATTACATTCTCTCAGACTTTAATTTGGTCTTTGTCCTTCAATAAATAAGCGAATATTTTACGTAATAAAATAAATGTTTATATAGCACCTTTTTTTTTTGTTACTCACATTAACACAAGTAGCCTATAATATAATACAATTCTTCTTGTTGGTGTTATTATTATAATTATTATTATTATAAATCCAATAAAGTACAATAACTACATTTTTATGTTTTTTCCCTCCACATGTGAACCTGTTTTTTTCAACCTTAATAAATTCTTGGACTTTCACGCGCATACTCTCATCCCTTCCCTAAACGTGAGAAGACTCTAGCACTTTTATATAGATACTGCCATAAACATGAAGCCGTAACGCATATGTTATTTATTAGCTATAAAAACCGAGAGAGAGAGAGAGAGAGAGAAGTACAGACTTTACAACAACAACAACAGATAGCGACGCTCTCTAAATATCCACAAGCTCCTAGGTGGACGCATCATTTAGTAGACACTAAGCTGGTAGCCATAGAGTGCACAGTAAATATTATTACCGCTGCGAATCTAATTTGGCTATACCCTGCTGTAGTGGGTTTATTGCCCTACACGAGGTTGGTGCATCTGCGGTTCCAGCCGGGGACTCCTCCTGCCCTTGTGTGGCCCGCTGTTTGTGCTCGGCTGTGATTCCTTTACATGAGTTTTGGTGTGGAGGTGAGCTGAGTGGGCTGAGCTGCTGTAAAGAGGCTTCCAAAGGTCTGATGACTGAGTGTGTGCGAGCCTTTGTGTGTCTTTTTTCCATAATTCATATGAATAAGCACTATTACAGGACTTCAGTGCTACAGGGGCGTACTACAGCCATCACATTTTTACATTTTTTAAAATGTATTTTTAAATTTGTCTAATAGAACATTGTTTTGTCATTGTTCTCAGAGAAACTAAGGATGCATCAATACCATTTCTTTGACCAAGTATGAGTTTATACGGAGAAATATTTGAAGTGAACACTGTGACTTTATGCACCGATGCCACTGATGTAAACACAAACTGGCTCATATTCATACACTCCTGTTTCTACGCACACGCGTCCGAAGCATCTCCTAGCACGTTTGCTAGGTTCTCTCGAATCTGAGCATGGTATTTTCGGTGACTGTGCCATTTATTAAGTCCGTAGCGCAACGCAGCTCCTACCACGCAGGCGATCGGAGTATCCGTTACGCTGGCAGTGACACTAACGCTCCAGAGTACAGCCTGCTATCTGCGCATGGGCCGATAAGAATTTGATTTAACACCCAATTAAAAGGCGTCATTGAAAAATTACTTCAAATAAGCCTTTTATTTTCTTTAATCAGTCTTCGATTCAAGTCTTCCCCAGGCCTGCTCAAGCACGAATCGAGGACTCATGAATTTTAATTTAAAAAATCTAAGCCTCCTTCTAGCCTCCACCAATTTCTTTCACCTTTTTTTTTGTTACAGGGTTTGATAGAAATTTAATAAATCTATGAGCTCCTGCCAGCTCAATTTATCATCCCTTTTCCACCAGACTGCGCCATTATGCCCACGCGGCAAATTACGTGGGAGCCAGCTAACCAAAACTTCACCGAGCAAGATTGAAGAAGAGCCGTAATCACTGCCACTGAACCATATAATTGCGAGCGAATACGACCGGCCGAGACATTAGCCCATGCTTTAATGCAGGACTTCCTCGTCAGGAACGTTCTCATGAAGATGCTTCGGATGAGGGAGGAGGATTTCTGTTTGTTCTTCGTGCCTGTGATTTTCCATTTTCATGCAGTTGAAAAATGAGACAATTTCATGAGTGTACGGTTACACAATAAATAAACAGACGCAACAAAACAAGTAACAAAAGTAATGCGACAGCTTGTATATATTCTTGAGGTTTTGTTATTTATGTCCATGCACGTCACAGGTAAAGATAGTAGTTATCACTATCACACTACCATCATCCATGGCTGAGAA